>JZKD02S1635210.1:55309-94283 GCA_000966675.3 Picea glauca | reverse complement strand
TTTTGGAGGAAAAATTTATTTTATTTTTGTTTCTTTTTAGTTATTTTTCTTTTTCACCTTGTTGTTTAATCCTTTTTTTTTTAATTGAATTTAGAATATATTTTTTTAAATGTATTTTTTTGGTCATTTAAAAAAATATTTATTTTCGAAGATTTTGTTCTTTCTATTTATTTATTTTTTAATGAAAATTAAATAAATAAAAAATGTAAATAAATTTTCAAGGGACCATTTGGAGTCCAATTTTGGGTTGTTTATTTACATAGGGTTTTTTTCCAATATCACAATTTCAATTAGGTCGTAAATAGCTATGATTTTCACATTTAGGAAAAAACATTTTGTTTTACATAGCATCACTTTTTTATTTAGGTGTTGATTTTAAGGTTTTTCTGAGCTAATGTCCAAGTTTCGAAGGCCATGTTCGAAAAATGTTGTAATTTTGACCCCGTTTAAAAAAATGGTGATACCTGTAGCAACACTTTTTGATTTGGGGGTTCATTTTTATGTTTTTTACACAAAAATATGGGTTTTAAGGGCTAAAGTTCTCGTTTTGAGGTCATAGTTCTCGTTAATTCGGTAACTATGTTATGACTCAAAATCAAAGATAAAAATGACTTTTTGACCCCTAAAATTCTATGTGTTAACATCTCGCTCCACAGGGGATGGAATTCTCCCTGTGAGCTGCCAAGAACATGCAGTTCCAGTGCCTTATCCATTGGCCTATAGATTCATCTGTGAAACCAACCTGTATTCCTGAGAGCACCTCCAATCCTTATTGAAAACTGAGAACCAAAATCACAAACTGAAAAAAAAAAATCACAACAAACCAAAATGCTCGAGAACTGAGCTTTATCCATCCTACTACCTGTCTAACCAACTGTGTTGCTTCTCGATCAAGTGAAATCATGCTTCCAATTAATCCATACAAGAAACCGATTAACTGGTAAAACTATTAATCTGGATGGGACAAATGAAGGAACCCATGGCATATAAAAGTGTAGTTTGAAAAGACAGCAGAACCAACCTTCATTTGAAAAGAATGATTTGACATCTGTATTGCTCAAAAAATCCAGATAATCAACAATAAGATCAATAAATCCATAAAGAAATACCTCTTCCTGACGTTGTTCCAATTGAAAATTGAAATGATTCTCCACATGCCTAGTTTTATAACCATTCCCAATCTCCTCTATCTACAAAATAAAAGTTGTTGTGAGTTTCCTTCACTGATCTCAATGCTAATCATAGGTTGTTTAATATTTGTTGTAGATCCAAAATTATCACATGTTGATATATCGATCTACTCATTATCATTTGAATATTCAAAGGAAACCATTTGATCTTCACGAAAACTTAAAACAGTAGATACATTTGATACAATGTCAAAAATATATACAAGATGGTTATCACTCTGCATATCATTAACCTCTCGATCATTATGAAAAGTGTCTTCTACTGTAGCATACTCTATATGACTATCTGATCCTTTACTCAACAAATTGAATTCATGACAACATTCTAGATAGAGAAAGTCAGTTGATAATTTTTCTTTGCAAAACAAATGAAAGGTAGCATGAAAATAGCTCATTGAAGAAATACAAGAAACCGTGAGTGATCTACACCAATCTCGAGCTACTCTATCCAAAGAATATCTAAACAACTTAATCAATACATATTCATGTACAACTTTCATCTTAAGCATGCACTCATGAAAGTATAATAAAAACTCAACTGGCACTTCCCAATCCTCTCCTCTAAACCTAGGAAGGAAACCTTCTCATCCACTTCTATCAGGCTCAGGATTCGAAAAACCACATACCTCTAAGAAAGACTCTTGTCCATTTCAAACTAGTGGAGTTGCCCATAGATTCATCTGTAATGAATTCGGAGTCACCAGGTAGAAGATTGCAGTCAAGCTTATGTCTTGTTCTTGTCTACCATCAAGAGTTAGATCTTCTCAATGTTATTCTCCCAGGGAAGATTTCTTCACTTCCTTCCCAGGCAACGACACCAAAAATGTTAGCACTAAGAGTCACACTTAGACCATTGTAAGTGTAAGCCCAGTACCCATCATGATATAAATGGATTGAATGGTTTGAGTATGTTGATGAACAAGATTGGGAAATAAAGGGAGAGGGCAAAAAACTGTCAGTGGAAGCATTCCATTGGGCAAGGAGTCACAACATCCTATAGATCAAAGGAAATCAAACTGTATATCAGACAAAAGGGATATATGGTTATCATTAGAAGCATGGTGAATATGAAAAAATGAATAACATCCATTGGACAAAGATCCTTTCTACAAACAGATAAAGATTGCTTAAACAATAAACAATTATTTAATGGGAAAGGTACAACATATCCTTTGTTGTTCATGAATCCATCAATCAATGGAAACTATGATCCTCAAAACCTGCAATATGTTAAGGCAAGAAGATAAAAAAGAAGTGGGAAAACAAATAAGACAATATGATAACAAATCTCATGAATATTTAATGGTAGAAAATGTCATTACAAGCAGGCCCTTAGGCTTACAAATGAACCACTAAAACTGGTCCTCCAACTCTCTCCTCTCTTGGATAATGAATCCAACTCTTTTCTCATAAAAAACCATTTCAATTATAATGAATAATCTATATATACCCTAAGGAGGTTGAAACCAAGAAGTTACATAGCATCCTCCTCCATTTAGGAGTCTTGTTACAAAAGATTCCAACAAAAGCCTAACAAATTCCTATTTTTGGGGGATTTTGTCTATAATGATAAATTCCTTTTGAATTAGGTCATCGTGATTGATTTGGATATGGAAAACATGTCCCTCATATCCAACTAACTCCTATGAGACCAATCAAACCTTCCCTGACAGATGGCAACCCTCCCATAGATTGAATTTGTCAAACTATTAGAGTTCGCAGTGCCTGTGACAGCATGCGTTGCAAACTTTCCTGTAGGTGATGGCTTTAGCTTGTCTCCAAAAATACGAACTGGTTTAGGATGAATTATTTTTAGCAATTCACAAATACCATGTTTGTCCTTCACACCAAATTTCAGAGGAACCCATATGGGAAGGAAAAACGTTACAAAAAAAAAAACTTTTGTTGTGTGCTAATTGTTTACAAATTGTCAAAAATACCAGTTCACAGTGTCAGCATTGTGAACTTTCTTGTAGCAGTCTATTTTACTTTTGCAAATCTTCAACACGTCAAAAATTATTTCAGGAGTCTAGAAACACTGCTAAACTCCATTATCTTGATATATAACTCGAGAAAGACATCAAAATTGATATTCATGGCTTACAACTCATATTAAATAGGTCTTGAATTGACATAAGAATAGGTTAACAACATTAAAAACATTTGCAACTTTAAGCCTTCTTCATCAAATGATAAACAAAACATTGTAAATGGATAGGGGCAAGAATTCATTCGTTTAAGGCTGAATTTGAAATCATGCAAAAGATGAAAGTTTCAACAGTCCTAGAACATAGTGTTTGCAACACACTTTGTAACACCAATATGAAAACCATCCAAAACCCCTTTATGAACCCTAAAAAATGATGAACATTCTCATGGAGTACTAGGTGGATCTAGGCTTCATGTTGACATCTTTGAATTTGACTATAAATGTATGAAAACTATCCAACCTCCAATGGTCCTTTTCAGCCAGTCCGCAGTGCCAGTTCGCAGTGCACTAGTGTTTTGATATTATCTCTCAAATTCCAAACTGGGTTGAGTTGAATTTTGGTCAGCATGTCAATAACCATATCTTGCACCTCCATAAAAAAGTTTAGAAAAACCCACATCGTCGTTCAAAAATTATGATCAAATATTTAGAAGACTCTACTACAGGGAATGAGTTCGCAGTGCCTGTCTACCAGTTCATAGCACCTGATTCAAAGAAGATTTGATTTCCTCGAGGAGACTGTTAGTATGTCCAAAGACCTGATCCCTGAAAATTTGTTAAAAATAGGCTCTGAAAACAATGAAATCCCTTAGCATGACAAAAATTTAATGATGGAAGTGAATGAATGAAGTACTTGAGTATGTTGCGAACTCTCCTAGTAAGTTGGCAGCACTGAAATTAAAAATGACTTGTCATATGAACAGACAAAAGGTGGTAGATAGAGATCTTTCATACTGTCATGGAGGTGACATGTTAATTTGATAATACAGATTTTCAAATATGTGACTCATGAGGGTTTATCACTCCTTGTCATTATAACAAAGACATAACCTAAAGACCCAAGCCCAAGGCCAAACTAACTTGGTTTATTTAAATCAAAAGTTGAAAAATGAGTATAGAAAGAAGTCATAAAAAATATAAAAACCTATGACTAAAAAACAAAGACTGAAATGACTTTTTGACCCCTGCAATTCTATGTGTTAACATCTAGCTCCATAGGGGATGGAATTCTCCCTGTGAGCTACCAAGAACATGCAATTCCAATGCCTTATCCATTGGGATATGGAGTCATCTATGAAACCAACCTGTATTCCTAAGAGCACCTCCACTCCTTATTGAAAACTGAGAATATTCACAAACTGGAAACAAAATCACTACAAACCAAAATGCTTGAGAACCGATCTTTATTTATCCTTCTCCCACTCTAACCAACTGTGCTACTTCTTGATCAAGTGAAATCAAGATTCCAATGAAGCTATACAAGAAACTTATTAACTGGTAAAACTATTGATCTGGATCAGACAAATGAAGGAACCCATAGCATATAAAAGTGCACCTTGAAAAGACAACAAAACCAACCTTCATTTGAAAAGAATGATTTGACATCTGCATTGCTCAAAGAATCAAGATAATTAGCAATAGGATCAATAAATTGATAAATAAATACCACTTTGTGATGTTGTTCCAATTGAAAAATGAAATTCTTCTGCACATGCCTAGCTTGATAACTACTGCCAATCTCCTCTATCTACAAAACTAAAAGTTGTTGCAAGATCCCTTCACCGATCTCGATACTAATCATAGGTTGTTTAATATTTGTTGTCGATCTAAAACTGTCACATGTTGATATATCGATCTGCTCATTATCATTTGATTATTCAAAGGAAACCATTTGATCTTAATGAAAACTTAAAATAGTAGATACATTTGATAGAATGTCAAAAGTATCTACAATATGGTTATCACTCTTCAGATCATTAACCTCTTGATCATTATGAAAAGTGTCATATACTGCAGCATACTCTATAAGACTATATGATCCCTTACTCAATAAATCGAATTCATGACAACATTCTAGATAGAGAAAGTCAGTTGAAATTTTTTCTTTTTAAAACAAATGAAAGGCATCATGAAAATGGTTCATTGAAGAAATACAAGCAACCAAGAGTGATCTACACCAATCTTGAGTTGATCCATCCAAAGAATATCTAAACAACTTAATCAAGACATCTTCATGTACAACTTTCAGCTTAAGCATGCACTCATGAAAGTCTAATAAAATTTCAGTTGGCACTTCCCAATCCTCTCCTCTAAACCTAGGAAGGAAGCCTTCCCATTCACTTTTATCAGGCTCGGGATTCGGAAAACCAGAGATATTTGTGAAGTCAGAAAATGCATACCTTTGAACAAAAATCTTGTCCATTTCAAACCAGTGGAACTACTTTCCTATAGCAGTCTATTTTACTTTTGAAAATCTTCAACACCTCAAAAATTATGTCAGGAGTCCATACATGCTACTAAACTTCATTGTCTTGATATATAACTAGGGAAAGACATAAAAACTGATATTCATGGTTTTCAATTCATATTAAATAGGCATTTGAATTGACATAAGAATATGTTAACAACATTAACAACATTTGCAACTATAAGCCTACTTAAAAAAATGATCAACCACACATCTACAATGGATATGGTTAAGAATTCACTCCTTTAAGGATGAATTTGAAAGGATGCAAAAGCTAAAAGTTTCAACAGTCCTAGAAAAAAGTGTTTGCAACACAGTTCACATCGCCAATATGAAAACCATCCAAAACCCCTCTCTCAACCCTCAAACATGATGAACACTCTCATGGAGTACTAGGTGGATCTAGGCTTGATGTTGGCATCTTTGAATTTGCCCAGAAGTGTTTGCAAACTATAAAAACTCCAATGCTCCTTTTCATCCAGTCCGCAGCACCAGTTCACAGCGCATTGGTGTTTGGATTTTATCTCTCAAATGCAAAACCGGGTTGGGCGGAATTTGGGTCAGCGTGTAAATGCCAATATCATGCTCCTCCACAAAAACATTCTAAAAAACCCAGATCGTCGTTCAAAAGTTATGATCAAATCGTTAGAAGATTCTGCTACAGGAAATGAGTTCACAATGAAGTTCACAGTGCCTATCTACCAGTTCACAGTGCCTGATTCAAACAATATTTGCATGCTTTGAGGGGACTTTTAGGATTTCCAAAGACCTGATCCCTGAAAAATTGTTAAAAATAGTCATGGAGGTGACATGTCAAGGTGATAGTAAGGATTTTCAAAGATGTGACTCATGAGGGTTTATCACTCCTTATCATGATAACAAAGACATGACCCAAAGACCCTAGACCAAGGCCGAACCAAATTGGTTTATTTATATCAAAAGTTAAAAAATGACTATAGCAAGAAGTCATAAAAACTGTAAAAACCTATGACTCAAAAACAAAGACTGAAATGACTTTTTGACCCCTACAATTCTATGTGTTAACATCTCGCTCCACAAGGGATGGAATGCTCCCTGTGAGTTTCCAATAATATGCAGTTTCAGTGCCTTATCCATTGGGATACAGAGTCATATGTGCAACCAACCTGTATTCCTAACAACACCTCCGCTCCTTATTGAAAACTGAGATTATTCACAAACTGGAAATAAAATCACTACAAAACAAAATGCTCGAGAATCAAGATTTATTCATCCTACTCCCATTCTAACCAACTGTGTTTCTTCTTGATCAAGTGAAATCATGCTTCCATTGAATTCATACAAGGAACTGATTAACCGATAAAACTATTGATCTAGATTACACAAATGAAGGAACCCATGGCATATAAAAGTGCAGTTTGAAAAGGCAATAGAACCAACCTTCATTTGACAAGAATGATTTGACATCTGTATGGCTCAAAGAAACCAAATAATCAGCAATAGGATCAATAAATCCATAAATAAATACCTCTTCTTGATGTTGTTCCAATTGAAAACTGAAATGCGTTTGCACATGCCTAGCTTTATAACTGCTTCCAATCTCCTCTATCTGCAAAACTGAAACTTGATGCGAGTTTCCTTCACTGATATCGATGCTAATCATAGGTTTTTTAATATTTGTTGCAGATCCAAAAATGTCACATGTTGATATATCGATCTTCTCATTATCATTTGAAATTCAAAGGAAACCATTTGGTCTTCATGACAAATTAAAACAATAGATACATTTGATACAATGTTAAAAGTATCTACAATATGGTTATCACTATGCAGATCATTAACCTCTCGATCATTATGAACAATGTCTTATACTGCATCATACTCTATATGACTATCTAATCCTTTACTCAAAAAATTGAATTCATGACAACATTATGGATAGAGAAAGTCAGTTGAAAATTTTTCCTTGAAAAACAAATGAAAGGCAAAATGAAAATAGATCATTGAAGAAATACAAGCAACCGGGAATGATCTACACCAATCTCGAGTTGCTTCATCCAAAGAATATATAAACAAATTAATCAAGATGCCTTAATGTACAAGTTTCAGCTTAATCATGCACTCATGAAAGTCTAATAAAAACTCAACTAGCACTTCCCAATCCTGTCCTCTAAACCTAGGAAGGAAACCTTCCCATTCACTTCTATCAGGCTCGGGATTCAGAAAACCAGAGATATTTGCGAAATCATAAAATGCATACCTTTGAAAAAGAATCTTGTCTATTTCAAACCAGTGGTGCCACCGATAGATTCAGTTGTAATGAAGTTGGAGTCGCCAGGTAGAATATTGCAGTCAATTTTGTGTCATGCTCCTATCTACCATCAAGAGATGGATCTTCTCAATGTCATTCTCCCAGGGAATATTTCATCACTTTCGTCCCCGACAACGACACCAAAAATGTTATCACTAAGAGTCACACTTAGAATGTTGTAAGTGTAAGCCCAACACTCATCAGAATATAAAGGGATTGAATGGTTTGAGTAGGTGGATCAACAAGACTGGGAAAGAAAGGGAGAGGGTAGCAAATTGTTAGCGGAAGCATTCCATTGGGCAAGGAGTCACAACACCCTATAGATCAAAGGAAATAAAAATGTATATCAGACAAAAGGGATATATAATGATGAGTAGAATCATGGTGAATATGAAAAAAGGAATAACATCCATTGTACAGAGATTCTTTTTGCAAACAAATAAAGATTTCTTAAATAGTAAATAATGATTTAACGGTCAAGCTACAACAAATCCTCTATTATTCATAAATACATCAATCAATGGAAGTTATGATCCTCAAATTCTGTAATATTTTTAGGCAAGAGGATAACAAATAAGTGGGGAAAAAAATACAACATGATAACAAATCTCATGAATCTTTAATGGCAGAAAATGTCATTACAAGCAGGCCCTCATGCTTACAAATGAGCCACTAAAATTGCTCCTCCATATCTCTCCTCTCTTGGCTCATTAATCCAACTCTTTTATCATCTAAAATGATTTCATTTATAGTGAATAATATCTATCTACCCTAAGGAGGTCGAAACCATGGAGTTACATAGGATCCTCCTCCATTTAGGAGTCTTGTTACAGAAGATTCCAACACAAGCCTAACAAATTCCTAATTTTTTTGTATTTTGTCTATAATGATAAATGCCTTTTGAAATAGGTCATCTTGATTTATTTGGAGATGGAACACATGTCCATCATATCCAAATAACTCCTAGGATACCATTCAAACCTTCCCTGACAATTGGAAGCCCTCCCATAGCTTGAATTTATCAAACTGATAGAGCTCGTAGTGCTTGTGACAACATGCACTGTGAACTTTCTTGTAGGTGAGGGTTTTAGATTTTCTCCACAAATACAAAGTGGGTCGGGCTGAATTTTTTTTCATCAAGTCAAAATCACCATGTTTGTCCTCCACACCAAATTTCAGAGGAACCCAGATGGGTATGCAAAAGTTACAAGCAAAACAATCCTTTGTTGTGTGCTAACTGTTTACAAACTGTCAAAAATTCCATTTTGCAGCGCCGATGCTACGAACTTTCCTGTAGTAGTCTATTTTAGTTTTGCAAATCTTCAACACCTCAAAAATTATGTCAGGAGTCCATACATGCTGCTAAACTCCATTATCTTGATATATAACTACGGAAAGACATCAGAACTGATATTCATGGCTTACAACTCATATTATATAGGTCTTGAATTGACATAAGAATACGTTAACAACATTAACAACATTTGCATGTGTAAGCTTGCTTTAGAAAATGATAAAAAAAACATTGTAAATGGATAGGGTTAACAATTCACTCGTTTAAGGATGAATTTGAAAGGATGCAAAAGATGAAAGTTTAAGAAGTCCTAGAATAGAGTGTTTGCAACACAGTTCGCAATGCCAATATGAAAACCAGCCAAAACCCCTTTCTCAACCTTCAAACATGATGAAAACTCTCATGGAGTACCAGGTGGATATAGGATTGATACTGACATCTTTGAATTTTAACAGAAGTGTTTGCAAACTATCCAACCTCCAAAGCTCCTTTTCAGCCAGTCCGCAATGCCAGTTCAAAATGCACTGGCGTTTGGATTTTATCTCTCAAATTTGAAACTGGATTGGGCTGAATTTTTGTCAGCATGTCAATGCCAATACCATGCTCCTCCACAAATAATTTTGGAAAAACCCACATCGTCTTTCAAAATTTATGATGAAATATTTAGAAGACTCTTCTACAGGAAATGAGTTCACAGTGAAGTCCACAATGCCTATGTTATAACCCTAATTTGCACCAAACATGATTACCTGGCATCAGTCCATCTCAGATTCCGTCTTTTCCAAAACACTGTTGAACACCTCTTCTTAAAAACCCCTTTTATAAAAACCCGCGTGCCCTGCTCCATTACTACATGTGTGTACACGCTAGCTGACCCAAGACAGCCCGCGTGTACCTACAAAAGCAAGGGAAAAGGAAAGTTGTTGACGGAACACACAGCTTTGGGTAAGTTAACTAAACCTTTCGACCATGCATGGCCGGTCACTCAACCAAATACCTAGCTTCTTCTAACCTATAAAAGAAGGGTTAGGGGTCCCATTTGAAAGGAGGAGAATCATAGCAAAGAAACTATACCCGATTGAGCATTCCCTTTGTCCCAACCTTTAGCCATCCTTGTGCAAAGAGAAGTATAGAGAAAAGCAGTTGGAAGACAGTGGAAGAAGAGCCCAGGACCAAGATCGAGGAGCAGTAGCCGACTTTATCATTGTAAGGTATCAATGTGAAGTTAATAAAATAATTTCTTTTCCCGTTCCGCCATATGAGATTGTCATTATTCGAATATTGATTGTATGATTGATTAAATCTCTAACCCATTAGTTCATAGATCAAATGCATGTGGAGTTCTTTGTTTGTCTTTAGTAAATGCAGGTCAGCATTGGGAGGAGAGTTGCATTCAAAGAATGACCAAGCATGAAAAGGGATCGACATCAAACACGAAGAATAAGGTACGTCAACTTAATCTCTTGAGCCTTGTATTTACATATGAGTAATGGGGGTCTAGCCATGGGATGACGATAAGAAGAAAGAATCTTTAGGTCATTTCTGCATGCATGATAAAACCCTTAGTTCTAGTTCGTATGAGGGATTTCCCACCCACAACAGAATTGGTGATCATACTGGGGATCTCTAGGGTTTCTGGGAATATGTTTTGGGTATTTAAAAAAAACTGGTTTCATTCCTTGTTTTTAAAGTTTTTGCAAAAGTCTGAGCTAACAGAGATTCTAGTCTTGCATACCAGTTATCTCTGTTTCTTTGCTTGACTACATTTTTTTTTCTTTTCCGAGACCCACAGAGGTACACGCGGCTTGTATAAGGTCTGCACGTGTGTACCCGCACCCTACCTTCTCACAACCTGCATGTACACGCTAGCTGAGGAAGTGTCAGTCGCGTGTATGATTCCAGAAAATTACTTTTAGAGAGGCATTCATCCTCTCCCCTGATAGGAATAGTCATTCTCAGGGGTTTTTTGGAACTCTTTCTAGTCTTTGTTGTTTGCAGTCTATAGCTTAGGTTTCACCTCAGATTGGTTTGTTTTATAAAGTTTTCCTTGAATTGTTTTCTTTTTTTTGTTAAAGTAAGTGTCTGATTCTTAAAGAGATCCTCGTTCTCAGTAACAGTAGTCTCTTCCTAGGCTGGATTGCTTGGCCTTTCATTTGTCTCAGAGTTTCAAAGATACACGCGGCATGTATAAGGCCAGCACGTGTGTACACGTGCTTTGACTTTACACAGCTCGTGTGCACATGCTTGTTGTTGAACTGTCATCAGTGTCCTTGTGGAGAAATTTTTTGTTGAAGGTGAGGCAGTCATCCTTTCCTTTGACAAGATTTATACCTCTCAGGTTTTTGGGTCTCTGTCATAGTGGTCAGTGACTTAGGTTTGATCACAGCAATAGCTTTCTTTTTCATTAAGAAGTTTTCCTCAAAATTTTCTTTTATGAGGTTTTTAGACAAGTGTGAGAGTCTAATTTTAATTTTATTGTGTGTGATTTTTAAAGTGACTCTTTGCGATCTGTGCTTAGGCCATAATTTTTCTTGGTTTTTACTTGTTGATATTTTTCCTTTTTGCTCTATGAGCATTCAAATAAAAAAAAAAAACTTTTATTTCTTTGTTTGGAAATAGTGTTGTTTTGCATTAGTAACCAGGGAAAAGTCTTTTCTTTCATAATTTATTGATGGTTTACTTAGATCATAAGTAGCTCGTAGTCGAGTGAAATCCTTCTTTGATTTTGTTGTTCAAAGATCTTAGAAAATTTTTAAGTTTGAAAAGTTGTTTAAGATTTGAGTTAAGTGAAGGTATTTTGTTTCCATCTTTCTGTTTATTTTTCTTTCATCTTTGAAACATCATTGGTTTCAATTTCATAACCTTTGACTTAAGACAAGCCATAAAAATTAACGCTAAATCTAAAATTCATTAGACTTTTTATGTTTGTAGGGTCAACCTACTAGTTTAGGGTTAGGGCCTTGAATTAAGTTGGAGAGGAAACTCTTCAAGGCCATTAAATAAAAAATTGGAGTCTGAGTTAGCGAGCGTCAAAGTCCAGTATCGTGAAAGTTATCCGAGACCCCCCTCTAACACAGGGGCTAAACACGAGGTCGCGTGCAGAAAGGTAGCGGAGATAACCCCTCCAAAGCTGGACCAATCGTAGTGGAGAACACATATAGAGGGCTTGTCTTGGGATTCCATCGATTTCATTGGCCATGGAGCTTCGTGGGTCTCGAATCCATTCGAGGTCCTTAGTTGTATTCCAGACCACTTTCTTTCGATACCCTTGATAGGTTTCATGCTCGATACCATGCTCATTGTGGTCTACCCAACTTTCGACTATACCCACCTGGTGACTATTCGCGCGCTGGCAACCTAGTTGCCTATCTTTTTAGAAACATACATAGGTGACTGTGGGGGTATACTGTGGTACCTAGGGCAGACATCGGGCCATGCTTTGCAAAGTATACCCAGAGGGTGCTTCCATGTTCGAGTTTCACTTGCACTGGTAAGTTTCTCTAGTGTTGGTTGTTGTAACTGTTCTTCCAACTAGTTTAGTGTTTGCTTGTTTTATCTTGGAGGGACTTTTTTTAGTGTGTTTTGTTTTTTTGAACGAATAGAAAGCCCTAGGGTGTCTTTGATATTCTCACACAGTGGAGGATCATGAGCTCTGCCGGTCATGAAGGCTTCTGGGCCTATCATCGGTTACACTAGAGACACCTTCGCCACCACTAAGGCGAAAGCTAGACCAACAAGGGTCTTTTGAAGCGACCGGGTCACAAGAAATTGTATCCGACCAACATCCAGAGGAAATGACCATTTTAGAATTTGGAGAAAAATCTCTTGGTCCATCCAAAACTCCAACCACTGATCTTTCGACACCCTTCATTGTACCAATTCACCTTTACGAGTGCCAGACAATGTCACACGCAACAATGGAAACAAATGTTGTCACTTCTTCTGGGAATTCTTCAATTCCCACTACGGTTGTCACCACAGGAGAGTTTCCACCTCCTAACCCACTGTCACTGGTCCAAGCCACCATGGTCTTGACCGCCTCTACCTTGAACAGTGGTCCAATCTCGTCTATGGCGGTGGCCACAACCCCTTTCACATCAAGTGTGACAGGCCCTCCATTCTCATACGGGATGCCTAGCTCAGGTACAAGTCTTGTGCTTTCTTACTCCACTTCACAGATTTTAGGTCTAGGGGTAGGGAGCTCTAACGCTCCTCTGTAAGGCCACATGGGGGACACTTCAACTTCTTTTAATGCTTTCCCTTATGGGGGAGGTCATATACCTTCTTCGTCAGCTTCGCTCGGTGGCACCCACCAACAATTCATCGAGCCACCTACACACCATAGTTTATTTGGAGCAGGGAGTCAAGGACCACCTTCTCATAATATGCTGGTAGGTTCGACACCATTTTCTTTGTTCGGTGCATTTGGTAATAACACTTTCTCGTCAGCTGCTTTCCTAACTGGGGGCAATCCTAGTTATAGACAAACTATTCCTATGTAGGGTACTATTCCTGTACAGGGGGAAAACCCAGGAAATTCTTTCGCATCAGGGCCTTGGAATTCTTGGTAGGGATCAGTTCCCTCGTCAGGAATGTCAATCTGTGGCAATTCTTTTCACAACCAATGGAAACCTAGACAAGGTACTATGCCTATCCCCATGGGATCGGCATGGGGCAACCCTTCCCAAAGTCCTCCGAATGTAATGCAAGCCCAACCATCTACGTCATATTTTTGGAATCAGCTGATGATGTCTCCTCACACACAGAATTCGTACGCTGGTCATGGCCATGGTTTTTACCAGAACCCAGGCTAGCAGCCAAAATTTTCCTGGCAACCTGGTGCCAGTCAAACTCCAGGTCCCTTTTTCCAAGGTTATCACCAACAACCCAAGCTACCTTTCCTGGCAACCTTGCATTTGCAGACTTGACAAGGTTGGCCCCCTATGTCGATGAAGTTTCCTTCAGACATACCAAAGTTTGAGGCCAAGCCTAACGAAGATAAAGGGATCTTGTGACCACCTTCCATCTTTGGTTCTCATCTAACTCATTGAAATACGACTCCGTGCAGTTGCGATTGTTTCAATGTACTATCATAGGGAGTGTCATGAAATGGTACATTGAGCTCGATCGCTCAAGATACTCTTCCTTAGGTGAATTGGCAATGTCTTTCCTAAACCATTTCCAATTACCTATGAGATACGACGCTGGCACAGAATTGCTGGCCAATTTCACACAGACAAAAGCGGACCATATCTCTAATCACATCTGAGAATGGAGATGCCGAAAGAGTTTAATTAAGGTGCCAGTCCCACCAGCATTCCTCCTTGAGTGGTTCCTTAAGTCTTTGGTCCCACAGTTATCCAAAGATGTCGCGATGTCGGGAGTGTTTTCCGAAGAAGATGTCATCATGAGAGCTCAACAGCTTGAGATAATCTATTCTCAGTCTGGTTTATTATACGAGATCTTGCCAGATGTGCCACGCTCAATACTTGATAAAACTAGACAGAGAGCTGGACCACAAACAAAGCCCACTGAGCAACTGACAAAGCAATTGCAGCAATTGTCTATACAACACACAACGGCTAGACAAACTACTATTTTGGCTTCTCCCCCTACTAAAACGTTGGATCTACGCACAATGCAATCGACAAATCCAAAGGCCACCCAACAACCTAAAGGAAATAAAAAACAACGAAAGAAGGTTAAGGGGGATAAGAAACCCAATAACAATGTTGGCGGGGGCAACACTGAGAAATGGAAGGCAAGGTATTCGAGCAACCTGTGCGTAGAAGACCACCCGACCCACCAATTTCCTTGGCTTGCAGAGGCCCAAAAGTTTGTGACACAGCAACAACTTGCCATATTAACCAATCCATTTCAACATGGGCAAAACCTAACCCCAGCCTCTACAAGCATGGAAGGGGGCAGTCAAGGACCCTCTCCGTCTTCAAACAACCCCGCATCCACAAATGTGTATATGATGAAGGGTGATGCTTTTATATCGACTAGAGCACATGACTATAGTAAACCAAGAACTTCTAAGAAGGGAAAAGAAGCCGAACTCCCATCTCCTCCTCTCTAGATCAAGAAGAATTTGGGTGAAGCAATGACACGCATCCCAAAAGGTGCATTCAAAAAAACTTCTCACAACCCAAATGCAAGGGACGCTCAAAACTATTCTGTTGTGGAGGATTTGTCTCAAACCCCTTGTGCGATGTCCGCTTTGGAGGTCCTCCAAAGATGCCCTTCCCAAAGGAAAGATTTCTTAGCCGCTTTAGGATCTATCAAGACTTGTAATCTGGGTACAATCATGTTGGATACAACCAACTTAAAACCTCGTCTTCCTTACCACGTAGCGTTTCAGATAGTAGTGTCTCACCCCATGAAAAATTTTACTCAGAATATTTTTTGCACGGTGGTTGATGAGTTCACCTCGACATGCGTTATGTCGTTGGCATGTTGGAAGGCCATTGGCCAACCCATTTTGTCTCCATCACCTACTCTTCTCACTGCTTTCGACAGTCATTCGTTCCGACCACATGGTATCATTCCCTCTTTCCCCGTGTAGTTAGGAGGGAAGACCGTGTGCATAGAGGTAGAAGTAGTCAATGCGTCCCTCAACTACAATCTCTTGTTAGGAAGGAGTTGGACTTATGCCATGCAAGCAGTGGTTGCTACAGTTTTCTAGATCTTGTTGTTTCCACACGAGGACCGGATTGTGACTATTGATAAATTGTCTTTCTCCAGACCTGACCCTTCATTAGGGGTATCCACGGTCCCAATGATTGATAATCCCCAACCAAGCGTAGTCAATGTAGGTGTTGGATTGTGACCATCTTTGATGGGTACCTTCGATTACCCGCCCCCTCAAGGCGATGTCAATTTCATATCCGACCACCATAAGGTTGGGATTTTCCAAGTTTCGTCATTTTGCACAACTTAATTCAATGATCCGTGGATACTTCCTTCCCCATCAGCCACGATGGAAGGGATAGGGCACCCGGGCATGTCCATGCCCTTGTCCACAGCTAAAGTAGCATACTCTTTAGTCCAGCAAGCTTCGGCCAACACAGATCCAACTCCTGCACAAGAGTTAGATCCAACTCTAGAGCCCATTTGGGCTCAGGGTTCTCTCGCTGACACCGATTCTTTAGACCTAGTCTTTCCCTCCAATGAAGCAGTAATTGAAGCAATGACTAGTCCGAATAAACCCTGGGACGATCTCCATCACAGATCATACTTCCTCCAAGAGTTAAACAGAATCGAAATCAGAGAATTCACCTTGACTATGACTGGAGATAGGTCTTGTCCTATTAATCCCTTAGCTACACATGAGGTTTATGCCAAGGGTAATATGGAAACTATCATTGAAACCATACCGATCAATATCTCCAGAACCCCTGGCATCGTGGAGAATGTTTTCGTCAGAGCTGACTGTTCACCCAGAGAGATTCAAATCTACACAGATCTATTTAAAGATTTCCATGATATTTTTTCCTAGTCTTACGAGGAAATGCCAGGCATCGATCCAAAAATAGTCTAACATGAAATCACAACTTATCCATATGCCAAGTCTGTTCGATAGAAGCTTCATCCAGTTAATCCCAAGAAAGAAGAATCCATTAAGGTTGAAGTTGAGAAACTGCTAAAAGTTGGTTTTATCTATCCTATCCATTTGACCCAACGGGTGTCAAATACTATGTCGGTCAATAAGAAACAGGGCACGATTCATGTATGTATGGATTTCCATGATTTGAACAAGGTCTGTCCAAAAGATAATTTTCCTACACTATTCATCAACCAGATAATTGATGAATGTGCAGGTTACAAGTCCTTCTCTTTCATGGATGGTTTTTCGGGATATAATCAAATACAAATCAAAACTGAAGACCAGCAGAAAACGACATTCATTTGTCCATGGGGTACATTCACGTATCGTAAGATGCCCTTTGGTCTCAAAAATGTTGGAGCGACCTTTCAGCGGGCCATGTCTTTTTCTTTCCATGATCTCAAGCATATATTCGAGGCCTATTTAGATGATTTAGCATCTCGATCTCGTAAGAGAACGGATCACCCCACACACCTCCGACTTATCTTTAAGCAATGTCGTTATTTCCGGATTCACTTGAATCCAAACAAGTGCAAATTTTTCATAACATCAGGACATTTGTTAGGTTTCATAGTGTCAACAACAGGGATCATGGTCGATCCTCTCAAGGTTGAGGCAATAATTCAGTTGCCTCCCCTGTGCACAATCCTTCAACTTCAGAGTCTACAGGGCAAGGAGAATTTTTTAAGGCATTTCATCGCTAACTATGCCGAGATCACAAAGGGATTTATGTGCTTACTGAAGAAAGACGTTCATTTTTATTGGGACGATGCTGCTCAACGCTCTTTCGAAGCGTTGAAACATGCCCTCACAACTACCCCTCTGCTTCGGCCACCTAACTATAACAAAGATTTCCTATTATACCTCGTTGCAGCAGAGTCAACCATCGGCATGGTCTTAGTTCAGGAAGATGATTTGTTCTCAGAATATGTGATCTATTACCTGAGTTGAGACCTAGTCGAAATGGAACTCAATTATTCTCATATCGAAAAACTTGCATTCGCAGCAATCCATGCTATTCAACGGTTCCGTCATTATGTTTTGTTTCACAAGACCATCGTCATTGTCGTTGTGAATCCATTTCAATACATGTTGACACGATGGGTAATAGGCGTAAAGATCAGTAGATGGATAGTCGTCCTCCAGGAACTTAGATTTTGTTTCAGCGAAATCCAAAAAGTCACTGGTCTTCACAGAACTTATTTCGAAACTTTCAGTTGAGTCAGGTGATGTTGTGCTTGAAGAGTTGCCTATCAGAGGAGATATGTTTTTGATCACATCTTTGGATCCCTGGTACAGATATATACTTATCTATCTCCAGACTTTGAAGTGCCCCACCTCTGCTTCTCGTGATGAGCGTCGCCATATACGCCATCAGGACAAGAATTATCTCATACTTGATGATACGTTGTATCGAAGAGGTGTAGATTGCATCTTGCGCTGATGTCTCACTCACGAAGAAGCAGTTATCGTGCTTAACGATTTCCATACCAGAGCATGTGGTGGTCATTTGTCTGGGTTGGCAACATCCCAAAATATTTTACGAGCAGGTTACTTGTGGCAAACACTAATCAAAGATTGTATCGAATCGGTCAAGAAGTGCCACCCATGTCATATCTTCTCTCGGAAGATGAGGTAACATCCCGCTCCCATGTTTCCTATCATCACAATTGGTCCCTTCACCAAGTGGGGGATTGATTACACTACATGCAACCCTCCTTCAGCAAGGGGGCATCGTTATATCATTGTAGCCATAGACTACTTCAAAAAGTGGGTCGAAGCTATGCCAACATTTAAAGATGATGGAGAGACTATGGCTCTCTTTTTATTCAACTAGATAATAGCAAGGTTCGGTGTCCCGAGAGAGATTGTCACTGAACATGGCAATCAATTTCAGAACCAGATGATGACCGAGTTAACATCAAATCTTGGGTTGCGGCAGGAACATTTATCACCCTACTACCCCCAAGAAAATGGTGAGGTGGAAGCTGTAAATAAATCTTTTAAGACCATCCTACAATGAACAATCAACTCAGCCAAGTCAAATTGGAATTTGATGTTATACTCGGCATTATGGGCTTATCGAACATCTGTTAAGACTACAACCCATTTCTCACCTTTTCAACTCATTTACAGGCTAGAAGCAGTCTTGCCTATCGAATGTCAGATCTCATCCCTAAAGTTGGTAGTATAGTTATTGCCAGACACTTCTCCACTTGAAGAATGGTTATTATATCTTGAGCGGCTCAATGAGAAGCGTCGTGATGCGACCCTGGCCAACAAGGCTCACAAACATAAATTCAAGTGTCAATATGATCGGTCTGTTCGTCCTCAAATTTTCTCTGAGGGCGACCTTGTCCTGGCCTATGACCAAGATAAGGACCCCCTGGGGGTAGGAAAATTCAAACCCATTTGGTTCGGACCTTTCATCATAAAAGAGGTTCTAAAAAAGGGCTCTTATCGTCTAGTTGACTTTGAGGTAATGCTTTGGCGGAGCCTAGAAATGGGATCTACCTCAAGAAGTATTACTTATAGGTAGGTCACCTGGGGTAACTTTTTGTAACATATGTATAGTCTTTGTACTATTACTTTCTAGTTTCTTTTAGTATTATGGACGTGTGGTTTTTTATGTTATCTTTTGTCACTATGGCAGATGTCAAGTGAATCATAGGTGTTCATTGAGTACGCAGATGGTGCTAGCCAGCACACTCGGAGGCTTGCATCTGCAGCTTGGGTAATTTTTACACCTCGAGGCCAATTATTATCTTCCGGAGGTATATGCTTAGGTGACACCACAAACAATTTTGTCAAGTACAGTGTAGTTATTGAGTTTCTTCTTGATGCCCTGTCATTTGGTATCTCTCATCTCTGGGTCTATTTAGACGCTCATCTAGTTGTGTCTTAGTTAAATAGAATCTACCATGTTCATGATTCGAATTTACACCGATGATTCCTTAGGGTACATCTCTTAGAATGAAGCTTTGATTATATTACATATTTTCATGTTCCTAGGAGATTAAACCAAATTACAGATATTCTAGTTAATCAAACTTTAGACTGGCATCTCGCACACATATAAAAAGACATACACATAAACATGTAAATACATTTTTAAAGGCAAATATGATCCATAAGACACAAAAAGACATAAAAATCCATATATAATATCATAATCATCAGAGTACATAGGTGGACGCAAGTGCCTCAAAAAAATGACCACTAACAAGTAATGGGGCTTAGGCCCTCAAAAAATATATACAAGTAGTGCTCTCGACACGTGAAAAGTCTAGACTAACTAAGGTCAGGGCCTATGGGCCCTATTGTAATGATCAACAACGTTTTCCAAACACCGAAACATTCGGACCCATGTCCGTGGTGCCCCCACTACATGAGGCTACATAGATGGTGGCATATCCTCAATCTCTACCATAGGAACTGTGCAGGTGCATGAAGTAAATTTTCGCTCGACTCATCTCAAAACCCTCTCAGCCTCACTGGCTAGAAGCTCTCCTGTTGTTGTTGGTCCCCCTACAGCGACAGGTGTGGCCCCTGGCCGAGGATGACGCCTGTTCCTTGCATAATCCGCAGGTCACACTGGTCCCACATCTGCACATAATAGACACATATATGTCAAATACTCTGGTATAAAAAAAATGATATATAAAAAAAACAACAGAACACGTACATATGGTGCACAAAAAAAAAAAACGATGCAAGCTCACCCATCGCTCCGCGCTCCTCACCAGGAGGTACCGGTATCTCAGGATCTCGCGAGAAATCAATCCCAACATAAGGGTAATCCTCTATGACTGGGACCTGTCGTGACAACCAAGCAAATAAGTCGTCATCAAAGGACTCATTGGTCCTTCCACCACCCTGTCATGGCAGTAACATTGCCCATATGCAAACAGCAGGAAGAGAGGCCTGATGTCCTCGTACCACCACTCGAGGACTGAAACTAGGAACTCTTTCGAAAAATAAATAGCATAGAATCGTCCTAAACCTGAAGTTCCTTTGCATCCGCAACTGACAATCTGTCAGCTGCCTCTTCATACAATCCAGTAGTGTCATGCTTCAGTCAAATATCTGTGCATTTAAGCACTGGACTGCACAGTTCATCTGTGCATGAGATGCCTGATGTAGAGCTATAGAACAAGTCATCCACCCAATAAGCAACACAATCTCCTACAGTGATAAATCGATGATCTTCCTTATTGGCACTTGAAAGATCAATCGGTCTGTACCAGCCTCATAGTAAATTCATATCAATTCCGATATGTTATGAGGCCCCGAAGGAAATGTCTGAAAATTGACTAGTTCCCCTCTCCTAGAGAGGTTAGTCAAAAAATATATTTCATTTGTAGTAGGCACCAGTGACTGTCGCTCTAACATGAAGGCCTCTACGTCAGGATTCCAATAATCAACCAAGGAATTCAATAGCCTAGGTTGTGCCCGCATAAAAGGACATAGGAAGAACTTGAGAAACCCAAATTGCATTAAGGCAACAACAACATTGGGGTCTTCCTCGACCAACTCACTAATATCCTCATGCTCTCTTTCCCTCCAGTGAACATACATCTTGCAAAACACCAAGTTCAGGAGGGTTAACCCTTTCTTTAAATTTTTTTTTTCATTAAATAAAGGCTCCACGCGGGCTGTAATGATGAGAATCGCGTGTACACGTGTGCAGTTTTTCCTCTGTCGGAGTGTACACGCAGCCTGTCATAAGATAGCCCACGTGGACCTAGGGCTGACCTTTTGAAGGTCGACGCCCCCCCAAAACTTGAAACTAAAAGCATAAATAAAGATTTAAATTACAAGAGGAGAAAGTTTATACTTACTTGGTCTAGACAGATGGTCATTTTGTCCATGGTAGCTCCCAGAATCACCACTTTTATTAAAGGGTTTTTTTTTATCCAGAGTCAATTTCCAAATCGGCAATGGTGATAATGAGCTTCCAACTTCTATTTATAGACTTTTTGGCCCCTTTTTGTCAATTTTTTGGCCCCCCTTATCATTTTCTTTAAATCAAAAACCATTTAGAGTGATTCAGGAGTTGCGTTGAAAGGTTATGATCAGGTATCAGGACATTTTTTTGGAGTTTTGGGTCACTTTTGACGGTCTGTGGGAAAAACCTTAGATGGTCAACTTGAGCATATAGGTTAGGTTTCCACCCCGACTTTTGTATCTCGTTGTCTTTATCCCTTTTCCATAGGATCGATCCCATCAGGTTGTGACACAGAACCATCATTGCTTATTTAGAAGTGTCGCGATTTGGTGGTAGAGCTTACCGGAACATGGATGCCCTAGGTAGATCCTGGTTGCGTAATGGTGTCCATGCTGTCACCAATGAATGTAGGCTTAGGAGTCCTTTTTGTTTTTCCTGATTACGAGTTTGAGCCTCATTTGCATGATTCTTTTTCACTCTTGACCTCACCCTCGGGACTCCAAAAAAACATAACGAGTCTTCTTTTAAGCCCTTTTTAGACCCTCTAAACATGAAAATATTTCTGAGCGATCTTGTGGCCTTTCACGCTCGTTAAAATGAAATTTGAAGTCATGTCTATCTGGCGGTAGTTTACCCCTTTTTCGGTCTGGATGATCAATTGTACGAACAAAGGTATACTCTAAGGAACTTCAGTTTCTCTAGAAGAGTACTCTCAGGTATCATTTTAACCCTTTTTTGGGCCTGAGGGACTAAATGTACGAAAAATGAACCCCCATGGAGTCCATAGTTAAGCTCTTTTCAAACTCCTTAAAATTGAAAAGATCGTTGAGTGACCTTATTCTTTCACACTCATTAAAATGGTCCAGAAGAAAATTCTTGACAGAGTCCATAGTTAAGTTTTTTTCAGACTCCTTAAAAATGAAAAAATGGCCGAGTGATCTTGTCTTTATCACACTCGTTAAAATGGTTTTGAATAGACGTCTTTTCGGTGCTATTTTACCCCTTTTTCGATCCGACTAGACTACCTTTGAAAAAGGTACCCCAGTGGAGTCTCCTTTTATGTTTTTCAAACTCTCTAAATATGAAACACTACCAAGCTTACCTTGTCTGGGCTCATTAAACTCACATCAAAGGACATTACCATTGTGTGTTTTAATAATCACATTTGCATACCCGCGTATTTGGCCTAATGTCAGCTCCATGTTGCTCTCAACTGAACCATCTAAAAGCATGCCTTATACACAAGCCCTATAGCACTTTGCCTCTGCGTCTTGACATATTTGGCCCCTAGATATTAGTCTTGTCCTTGCGCCTTGAACTTGTATGTTTGCAACACTCATTCCTTGTTTGTAACGTAACATTATTTTATTCTTTTTCCAAAATTATTGAAAAAGACAAAAAAATCAAATATACCCCAAAAAAGAGGAAGGGAAAAGTATTTTCTTTATTGGCAGCATAATGAGTCGCCCTTGGATAAAGCACATCTGTCTGTTTGTTCATCAAACTCTGGGATTTAATATGACCTTAGGAATCTGTTCTCGCTACATAGAGTTGTTTCCTTCTACGTTTGGTTATTCTTCCAAACATATGGAGAGTTTGTGTTTCCTCCTGCCTCATAAGCTTATGTTAATGCCATGCTGCCTGAGTCTCATAATTTGTCGTGATATTGTCCAAGGGAAGTTTTTACCAAGCCTGAGTCGGCCCCTCTACAGTTTGTCTCTTGCCCACATGCCCAACCATCTTGAACATCCAATCAAGTCTTTGTTTGAAATCAATGAAGCCTTCAGTTTGATCATCAAGATTATCTATTCCATGACCAACAAGCTGTCGAAGACCTCTAGGTAGTGAAGTCATACACTCATATTACACTCCTACCCTAGTTTTGAATATTTTGAAGTTGTTGCTCGAGCTCTGAAGACCTCATCTCCAACCATCAGTCCTTATCAGCTTCTAGAAGATGGATACTCTACACGTATATATTTTTTATTTCGAGATGTAGCTCCGCTATGTATTGCTCGTGGCTATACTTTATATAGTTATATGACAGGGATCTACAATGTATTTGATTGGTATCCATGATTTTATTTTATCCCGAGCATGGGTATGCCTGCCTCGGTGAGACAATTATTATTTTGTAGATGACACCTCCCGATTTCTGGTCCTTGAGCTCACTTGTTCGGCACATCGGTGAAGATTGTTAATGTATTTTGGCCATCAGATGCTCTTCTGAACTCACACATTAGGGGGCATCTGTTATAACCCTAATTTGCACCAAACATGCTTACCTGGCATCAGGCCATCTCAGATTCCTTCTTTGCCAAAACACTGCTGAACACCTCTTCTTAAAAACCCCTTTTATAAAAACCCACATTCCCTGCTCCATTACTACACGCGTGTACACGCTAGCTGAGCCAAGACAGCCCATGTGTACCTACAAAAGAACGGAAAAAGGAAAGTTGATGACGGAACACACAACTTTGGGTAAGTTAACTAAACCTTTCAGCCATGCATGGTCAATCACTCGACCAAATACCTAGCTTCTTCTAGCCTATAAAAGAAGGGTTAGGGTTCCCATTTGAAAGGAGGAGAATCATAGCAAAGAAACTATACCTGATTGAGCATTCCATTTGTCCCAACCTTTAGCCATCATTGTGCAAAGAGAAGTATAGAGAAAAACAGTTGGAAGACAGTGGAAGAAGATCCCAGGACCAGGATCGAGGAGCAGTAGCTGACTTTATCATTGTAAGGTATCATTGTGAAGTTAATAAAATAATTTCTTTTCCCGTCTCGCCATATGATATTGTCATTATTGGAATATTGATTGTATGATTGATTAAATCTCTAACCCATTAGTTCATAGATCAAATGCATGTGGAGTTATTTGTTTGTCTTTAGTAAATGCAGGTCATCATTGGGAGGAGAGTTGCAGTCAAAGAACAACCAAGTGAGAAAAGGGATCAACATCAAACACGAAGAATAAGGTACATCAACTTAATCTCTTGAGCCTTCGATTTACATATGAGTATTGGGGGTCTAGGCATGGGATGATGGTAAAAAGTAAGAATCTTTAGGTCATTTCTGCATGCATGATAAGACCCTTAGTGATAGTCCGTAGGAGGGATTTCCCACCCACAATAGCCTGTCTACTAGTTCGCATCGCCTGATTGAAACAAGATTTTCATGCTTCAAGGAGACTGATAGGATGTCTAAATACCTGATCTATAAAAATTTGTTAAAAATAGGCTCTAAAACAATGAAATCCCTTAGCATGAAAAAAAGATAATGATGGCAATGAATGAATGGAGCACTTGAGTATGTTGCAAACTCTCCTAGTGAGTTGGCAACACTCAAATTAAAATTGACTTGACAGTTGAACGGATAAAATGTGATAGATAGAAATATTTCATACATTCATGGAGGTGACATGTCAAGCTAATAATAAGGATTTTCAAAGATGTGACTCATGAGGGTTTATCACTCCTTGTCATGATAACAAATACATAACCCAAATACCCTAGACCAAGGCCAACCTAACTTGGTTTATTTAAATCAAAAGTTGAAAAATGACTATAACAAGAAGTCATAAAACTATAAAAACCTATGACTCAAAAACAAAGAGTGAAATGACTTTTTGACCCCTACAATTCTATGTGTTAACATCTCGCTCCACAAGGGATATGATGCTCCATGTGAGTTGCCAAGAACATGTAGTTCTAGTGCCTTATCCATTGGGCTATGGATTCATCTGTGCAACCAACCTGTATTCCTGAGAGCACCTCCGTTCCTTATTGAAAACTGAGAATATTCACAAACTGAAAACAAAATCATTGCAAACCAAAATGCTCGAGAACCAAGATTTATTCATCCTACTCCCACTCTAACCAAATGTGATGCTTCTTGATCAATTGAAATCATGCTTACAATGAAGCCATACAAGAAACTAATTAACTGGTAAAACTATTGATCTAGATCAGACAAATGAAGGAACCCATGGCATATAAAAGTGCACTTTGAAAAGACAGTAGAACCAACCTTCATTTGACGAGAATGATTTGGCATCTATATTGCTCAAAGAATCTAGATAATCAACAATAGGATCAATAAATCCATAAATAAATACCTCTTCCTGATGTTGTTCCAATTGAAAATTGAAATGCTTATGCATGTGCCTATTTTTATAACTTTTGCCAATCTCCTCTATCTGCAAAACTGATAGTTGTTGCGACATGCCTTCACTTATCTCGATGCTAATCATAGGTTGTTTAATATTTGTTGCAGATCCAAAACTGTCGCATGTTGATATATCGATCTACTCATTATCATTTGAATATTCAAAGGAAACCATTTGGTCTTCATGACAACTTAAAAAAATAGATGCATTTGATACAATGTCAAAATTATCTACAATATGGTTATTACTTTGGAGATCATTAACCTCTCAATCATTATGAAAAGTGTCTTCTACTGCAGCATACTCTATATCAATATCTGATCCTTTACTCAACAAATCAAATTCATAACAAAATTATGGATAGAGAAAATCAGTTTAAAATTTTTCTTTGCAAAACAAATGAAAGGCAGCATGAAAATGGCTCATTGAAGAAATGCAAGCAATCGAGAGTGATCTACACCAATCTCGAGTTGTTTCATCCAAAGAATATCTAAGCAACTTAATCAAGACGTCTTCAAGTAAAACTTTCAGCTTAATCATGCACTCATGAAAGTCTAATAAATACTGAGATGGAACTTCCCAATCCTCTCCTCTAAACCTAGGAAGGAAACCTTCCCATTCACTTCTATCAGGCTCGGGATTCGGAAAACCAAAAATATTTGTGAAATCACAAAATGCATACCTATGAGAAAGAATCTTTTCCATTTCAAACCAGTGGATCCTCCCATATATTCATCTGTAATGAAGCTGGATTCGCCAGGTAGAAGATTGCAATCAAGCTTGTTTCCTTTTCTTGTCTACCATCAAGAAATGGATCTACTCAATGTCGTTCTCCCAGAGACAATTTCTTCAATTCCGTCCTCGACAACAAAGGAAATCTACAACAGATCCTTTGTTGTTCATGAATCCATGAATCAATGGAATCTATGGAATCTATGATCCCCAAAACCTCCAATATGTTAAGGCAACAGGATAACAAAGAAGTGGGGAAAAAAAAAGACAATATGAAAACAACTCTCATGAATCTTTAATGGCATAAAATGTCATTACAAGTAGGCCCATAGGATTACAAATGAGCCACTAAAAGTGCTCCTCCAACTCTCTCCTCTCTTGGCTCGTGAATCCAAGTATTTTCTCATCAAAAACCCTTTCATTTATAGTGAATAATATCTATCTACCCTAAGGAGGTCGAAACCAAGGAGTTACATAGGATCCTCCTCCATTTAGGAGTCTTGTTACAAAATATTCCATCAAAAGCCTAACCAATTCCTATTTTTTTGGCATTTTGTCTATAATGATAAATTCCTTTTGAAATAGGTGATCCTGATTGATTTGGAGATGGAACACATGTCCCCCATATCCAAATAACTCATAGGATACCATTTGAACCTTCCCTCACAACTGGAAGCCCTCCCATAGCTCGAATTATTCAAATTGTTAGAGTTTGCAGCGTCTGTGACAACATGTGTTGTGAACTTTCCTATAGGTGTTTTGTTTAGAGTTTCTCCAACAATACGAAGTGGATCAGGATGAATATTTGTGAGTAAGTCAAAGACACCATGTTTTTCCTCCACACCAAATTTAAGAGGAAGCCAGATGGGCATTCAAAATTTAGAAGCACAACAATCATCTATTGTGTGCTAATTGTTTACAAACTGTCAAAAATACCAATTCACAGTGCCAACATTGCGAAAATTCCTGTAGCAGTCTATTTTAATTTTGCAAAGCTTGAATACCTCAAAACGTATTTCAAGAGTCCATATATGATGGTAAACTTTATTATCTTGATATATAACTGGGGAAAGACATCAAAACTGATATTCATGGCTTACAACTCATATTAAATAGGTCTTGAAATGACATAAGAATAGGTTAACAAAATTAAAAACATTTGAAACTTTAAGCCTGCTTTAGAAAATGATCAACCACATATTGTAAATCGATATGGTTAATAATTCACTCGTTTAAGGCTAAATTTGAAAGGATGCAAAAGATGAAAGTTTCAACAGTCCTAGAACAGAGTGTTTGCAACACAGTTCGCAGTGCCAATATGAAAACCAACCAAAACCCCTTTCTCAACCCTAAAAAATGATGAACACTCTCATGGAGTACTAGGTGGACCTAGGCTTGATGCTGACATATTTGAATTTGAACATAAGTGTTTTCAAACTATCCAACCTCCAATGCTCCTTTCCAACCAATATGCAACACTAGTTCAAAACACACTGGAGTTTTAATTTTATCTCTCAAATGTCAACCTGGGTTGGGCTAAATTTGGGCCAGCATGTCAATGCCCATATCATGCTCCTCCACAAAAAATTTCAGAAAAATCTAGATCATCGTTCAAAATTTATGATCAAATCTTTAGAAGACTCTGCTACAGGAAATGAGTTCACAGCGGCTTTCTACCAGTTCACATCACTTTATCCAAACAAGATTTTCATGCTTCGAGGAGACTATTAGGATTTCCAAAGACTTGATCCCTAAAAATTTGTTAAAAATAGGCTCTGAAAAGAATGAAATCCCTTAGCATGACAAAAGGGTAATAATGAAAATCAATGAATGGAGCACTTGAGTACACTGCGAACTCTCCTAGTGAGATGGTAGCTCTCAAATTAAAACTGACTTGACAACTGAATGGATAAAAAGTGATAGCCATAGATATTTCATACATTCATGGAGGTGACATGTCAAGGTAATAATAAGGATTTTCAAAGATGTCACTCATGAGGTTTTATCACTCATTGTCATGATAACAAAGACAAAACCCAAAGACCCTAGACCAATTCCAAACTAACTTGGTTTATTTAAATCAAAAGTTTAAAAATGACTATAGCTAGAAGTCATAAAAACTATAAAAACCTATGACTCTAAAACAAAGACTGAAATGACTTTTTGACCCCTATAATTCTATGTGTTAACATCTAGCCCCACAAGGGATGGCATGATCTCTATGAGATGCCAAGAACATGTAGTTCCAGTGCCTTATCCATTGGGCTATGGATTCATCTATGCAACCAACCTGTGTTCCTGAGAGAACCTCCGCTCCTCATTGAAAACTCATAATATTCACAAACTGAAAACAAAATCACTGCAAACCAAAATGCTCAAGAACTGATCTTTATTCATCCTACTCCCACTCTAACCAACTATGTTACTTCTCGATCAAGTGAAATATTTCTTTGAATGAAGCCATACAAGAAACTGATTAACTGGTAAAACTATTGATCTGGATCAGACAAATGAAGGAACCCATGGCATATAAAAGTCCAGTTTGAAAAGAAAGAAAAACCAACTTTCATTTGAAAAGAGTGATTTGACATATTTATTTCTCAAAGAATCCACATAATCAAGAATATTATCAATAAATCCATAAAGAAATACCTCTTCCTAATGTTGTTCCAATTGAAAAATGAAATGCTTCTACCCATGCCTATCTTTATAACTGCTTCCAATACCCTCTATCTACAAAGCGGAAGGTTGTTGCAAGATGCCTTCATTGATCTCGATGTGAATCAAAGGTTTTTTAATATCTGTTGTAGATCCAAAACTATCACATGTTGGTATATCGATCTACCCATTATCATTTGAATATTCAAAGGAAACCATTTGATCTTCATGACAACTTAAAACAATAGATACATTCAATACAATTCAAAAGTATCTACATTATGTTTATCACTCTGCAAGTCATTAACCTCTCGATCATTATGAAAAGCATCTTCTACTGTAGCATACTCTATATGACTATCTGATCCTTTACTAAAAAAATCGAATTCATGACAACATTCTGGATAGAGAGAGTTAGTTGAAAATTTTTCTTTGCAAAACAAATGAAAGGTGGCATGAAAATGGTTCATTGAAGAATTACAAGAAACCGGGAGTGATCTACACCAATCTCGAGCTGCTCCATCCAAAGAATGTCTAAACAACTTAATCAATACATCTTCATGTACAACTTTCATCTTAATCATGCATTCATGAAAGTCTAATAAAAACTCAGCTGGCTCTTCCCAATCCTCTCCTCTAAACCTAGGAATGAAACCTTCCCATTCACTTCTAACAGGCTCGAGATTCAGAAAACCAGATATATTTGTGAAATAGAAAAATGCATACTTTATGATAAAGAATATTGTCCATTTAAAACCAGTGGAGCCTCCCATATATTCATCTATAATGAAGTTGGAGTCACTAGGTATAATATTGCAATCGAGCTTGTGTCCTGCTCCTGTCTACCATCAAGAGATAGATCTTCTCAATGTCATTCTCCCAGGGAATATTTCTTCACTTCCATCCCCGGCAATGACACCAAAAATGTTAGCATTGAGATTCACACTTAGAATGCTATAAGTGTAAGCCCAATACCCATCATAATATAAATGGATTGAATGGTTTGAGTAGGTGGATCAACAAGACTAGGAAAGAAAGGGAGAGGGCATCAAACTGTCAACATGAGCATTCCATTGGGAAAGGAGTTACAACATCATATAGATTAAAGGCAATCAAACTATATATCATACAAAAGGGATATATAATGATGAGTAGAAGCATGGTTAATATGAAAAAAGGAATAAAATCAATTGTACAAACATCCTTTCTACAAACAGATAAATATTGCTTAAACACTAAACAATGATTTAATGGGCAAGCTACAAAAGATCCTATGTTGTTCATGAATCCATTAATCAATGGAAACTATGATCCTCAAAACATCCAATATGGTAAGGAAAGAGTACAAAAAAGAAGTGGGAAAACAAAGAAGACAATATGATAACAAATCTCATGAATCTTTAATGGCAGAGAATGTCATTACAAGCAGGCCCTCAGGCTTACAAATGAGCCACTAAAACTCCTCCTCCAACTCCGTCCTATTTTGGCTCATGAATCCAAATATTTTCTCATAAAAAAACCTTCAATTTATAGTGAATAATATATATATATACCCTAAGGAGGTCGAAACGAAGGAGTTACATAGGATCCTCCTCCATTTAGGAGTCTTGTTACAAAAGATTCCAACAAAAGCCTAACAAATTCCTATTTTTGGGGGATTTTGTCTATAATGATAAATGCCTTTTGAAATAGGACATCCTAATTGATTTGGAGATGGAAAACATGTCCCTCATATCCAAATAACTCCTAGGAGACCATTCGAACCTTCCCTGATAGCTGGAATCCCTCCCATAGCTCGAATTTGTCAAACTGTTAGTGTTTGCAGCGCCTGTGACAACATGCGCTGCGAACTTTCCTGTAGGTGATGTTTTTGGCATTTCTCCAAAAATACGAAGTGGCTCAGGCTGAAGTTTTTTCATCACGTCAACAACCGCATGTTTTTCCTTCACAACAAAATTTAGAGGAACCCAAAAGGGCATTCAAAATTTACAAGCAAAACAATCCTCTGTTGTGTGCTATTTTTTTACAAACTGTCAAAAATACCAATTCGTAGCACCGACACTGTGAAATTTCTTGTAGCAGTCTGTTTTACTTTTTCATATATTCAACACCTCAAAAATTATTTCAGGAGTCCATACACGTTTCTAAACTCCATTATCTTGATATATAACTGGGGAAAGACATCAAAATTGATATTCATGGCTTACAACTCATATTAAATAGGTCTTGAATTTACATAAGAATAGGTTAACAAAATTAACAACATTAACAACATTTGCAACTTTAATCCTGCTTCAACAAATGATCGACCACACATTGTAAATGGATAGGGGTAAGAATTCATGCGTTTAAGGATGAATTTGAAAGGATGCAAAAGATGAAAGTTTCAACAGTCCTAGAATAGAGTGTTTGCAACACAGTTCACAGTGCCAATATGAAAACTAACCAAAACCCCTTTCTCAACCCTCAAACATGATGAACACTCTCATGGAGTACTAGGTGGATCTAGGCTTGATTATGACATATTTGAATTTGATTAGAAGTGTTTGCAAACTATCCAACCTCCAATGTTCCTTTTCAGCCAGTCCACAGTGCTAGTTCACAACGCAATGGTGTTTTGATTTTATCTCCCAAATTACAAACTGGGTTGGGCTTAGTGTGGGCACCATGTCAATGCCAATAGCATGCTCCTCTACAAACAATTACAGAAAATCCCACATCGTCGTTCAAAAGTTATGATCAAATCTTTACAAGACTCTGCTATAGGAAATGAGTGAGCAACGAAGTTCGTAGCACATGTCTACCAGTTTGCAGCGGCTGATTCAAACAATATTTTCATTCTTCGAGGAGACTATTAGGATGTCCAAAGACTTGATCCATGAAAATTTGTTAAAAATAGGTCCTGAAAACAATGAAATCGATTAGCATGACAAAATGATAATGATGACAATGAATGAATGGAGCACATGAGTACGTTGTGAACTCTCCTAGTGAGTTGGCAGTGCTCAAATTAAAACTACTTGAAATATGAATGGATAAAAGGTGATAGCTAGAGATCTTTCATACAATCCTTGAGGTGACATGTCAAGGTGATAATAAGGATTTTCAAACATGTGACTCATGAGGGCTTATCACTCATCATGATAACAAAGACATAACTCAAAGACCCTATACCAAGGCCAAAATAACTTGGTTTATTTAAATCAGAAGTTGAAAAATGACTATAGAAAGAATTCATAAAAACTATAAAATCCTATGACTAAAAAACAAAGACTGAAATGACTTTTTGACCCCTACAATTCTATGTGTTAACAGTTTGGATGAAAACACAAGAGAAGACTTCGAGAACCCAACCCTTCTTCAAACGATTAGAGAACATGCCAAAAAAATAATTAAGTTTCTTCTTGATAAAAATTCTATGATTACGTAGGCTCAAATCCTATATGGATTGAGAAAACAAAAAAAATTAGAACAAACATAAAATTTGTTTGGTTTTCAATATGATAAACACACAAAGGCAAATGAGAATGTATCAAAAAATGTAGCAAAAACATTTCCTTCATTTGGAAAATCAAGAAAACCCAACATCAAAGTTTCCCATACGGAAATTACAACTACTATTGTGGCACTAGGGACTTGAATAATTTGAATGTAGTTGACGACAATGTCGAAATTTCTCCATGTTTGAAGAAACAAAAACTGGAAATGCATATTAAATTTAGGGTCTGTAAAGATGAAAATGATGAATTTTCTTTTTGGGATTTTATTTATAGGTATTTTTATTGATAAACCCCGTGTCTTTCTTGCATCCATCGGTGTATTTTATTAATGTATATGAATTATTACATTTCCTAGGCACTCTGGCCCGTTTTCCACTTTACTAGCTCACCATCCTAGGTCACAATTACATAATACATTCTAGTTCATAAGGGTTAGAACCAATTTTTTACATCCCCCTCCCATTATTTTGGCACTGTCCTCGGTGCACAACACTTTTCCAATGTTATTAACATTACAAATCTAGGATCTTTGGCCTTAATCCACATAGGCACTCTGGCCTAAAATTAAACATGTATACATAGGCATTCAGAACAAAAATATGTATAATGGTCTTTAGAATTTATATTTGTAGTAGCAGTTCCAACCAACAATCTCTCTTTCCCTCTCATCCCTACACAACAAAAATAAATGAACCCCTTTCTCTTCCATGCATTCCCTCAGGTTGTTCCACTTCTCTCCAGGGCTCTAGTTCACTTGACCATGAAGTTTCATAGTTGCAACTTCCATAAATCCAGTTGCATCAAGTCCATTGGACTTCCTTCCTTCCATGCCTTTGTCAGTCAGCTACTCCAACATTACCTTCTTCTTTTCCCTCATAGTCTGGTACTTTTCTAGATCCTCAACATTCATCGTTTTCCTACAACATTTTGAATCAACAAGCATATCAATTCACAATTTTGTGCATAAAGCCTTTATTTTTGTTCATAATTTAAGAGTAAATTTTTCATAATCCAGTACAATACTTATCTATGTGGTTCATGGAGTTGCATCCATATGGTTGTCTTGTTAACTGGGCTCACTATTTTCCCCTGACATACCCATTGTGTGCATGATCCTAATCAATAGTTTACAAGATCTATCAAAGTCTCCTCTTCCTTGTTGTCACTCACCTTCCAAGCCCAGGCTCAGGCATTCCCTTCTCTTCTATACAACCCCTCAGGCGATCTATCTTTCTTAGCCAAGGCTTTCTTGCACAAGAATATTTATAGAGACTTTATCGAGTCTTACAGCTGAGGAAATTATTTGGATTGTGTTGCCACAACACAAAATATTATAGGGTCAGCATAGCTTACCACAGGGTTCTCATGTCCCAACAATAGCCTTTTGCATGCTTTCCATCTTGCATATCCAACATCTGATCTGTAATATACACATACAGTCATCATGAGATATCACTATAACAATTTTCAATCATAAATATCCAATTTGTTTTTATATAGGAAAACAAAGTTTCCAAGCATGAGCTTCCAAATCATAATTCGTTTGCTTCTTTTAGTTGCATGCATCAATATTTATTATGGATTACAACAATACCATTATTCTTGTAATTTTCTCAACCTTCAGTCATCCAAACCAATTGTTAGCATAATCATGTAACAATTTGTAACTATTAATTTCTCAAATCTATTTTATATAGGAAAATACAATTTCTCGGCATAAATTCTTCTTCTCATAATGTTTGGCTTTTGCAATTGTATATATCATTCTTCCTTCTGGGCTTATATCCCTGCCATATCCAAGACCATCCTACCCGCAATTTTCCTCAACCTTCACTCAACCAAACAAGTTGTCAGTATCATGCATATGCATATTTTCATGGCAACAATTATGAAAATTCACCAAGTGATCTCAAAATTGTTTACAACAACAATTCAATCACTTCCATTAATCCTACTATTAACTGGAATGAACCCATCTTTCTTTACACGTGTATTATTAGCCAATATTTGTTTTCTTCTATCTACCAATATTTCTATTACTTTGTTCCCTTGACATAGCTTTTCCATAATTTATCATTATGTAACTACTTTAATCTGCAACATTTGTTGTTGCAATATCTAACAGCTCCTAAAGTGTTTTCAACTTCATGAGTTAGTAATACTCACATCATTTCATCTATTAGCACAATCATTTCTATGTTATAAATATATTCATGCATTCAACAAAATGCTTTCAATAATACTTGTAATACCACTTGTAATATTTTCAACAGCTCTGAAAAGTGATCTCAGAATTGTAACAACAACAATTCAATCACCTTCATCTAGTATTCATATTAAATATAATTCAACTATCCATCATTATGTATTTTTAGCACCCCATGCTTTTAATAATGCAACAATTAATTACTAAATAAAATAACAATTGATGTGACAATACCCATGGCCACAACTACATAATACATCCATGCATTGGCTACATAATACCAAATAAACCTGTCATGCATTAAACCATGATGAGTTGGAAGGTCTGGCCAACACATCAACACATCATATACACACTTCCCACTGTTTGCCTAACTATTTGGATACCTTCATTTTCAACCCAAACACAACACCAAGAATATAATTCTTAAGTTCTCTTCAGTGTCGGCAAAGAGGTTGCATCCCAAACATCTGATATACAGTAGATACCATTGAGAAATCACAAAACACTATATCCTTTCCATATCCAACCATATTATGGTCTCACACATGACTAGCTCTATGGATATTCATTTTTAGAGAAGGAGTATGTCTCTTGAATTAACCTGGTTATGATCCCATAACCAATCATAACATTATATGCAACTAACATTTTATCTAAATGCATTCTAGTATCCACAAAATTTACATACTCCATGCCTTTGGCCATTAAATATCAATTTAAATATTGAAAAATTAACTCAGAGAATTCTTACCTCAATTCCATTCTACATGTATGCATCAAAAGAAACTAAATGCATACCTTCATGTTTTTTTATCAACCTACTTATTGCTATTTGATCAACTGATATTTTTAGAGTCTCACATAATTCCTCCTTCATCATTTGATCACCATTCCTACCATCCTCATGGGTCTTCACATAGATGGAAATCATAAGAAACAAGAAAAACAAAATCCACATCTTTAACCATGCTATATTATTTTTCTTGAATACATAATCCATCATTAGTCACTCAATTTCCATAATATCATTATTTCATAATAATAAACTATTCTAAGTTCACAACCATGTTATATGCATATCCAAGCATGTGCATATGCACAATTACACATCCATAGACACCAATAATTCACTCTTAGCATGCCTACTAATGCATATGCATTTTAACTTCATTGTATGCCTCATGAACTCTAGTGGATTTTTGTTTCAATTCACTTATTTATTTATCTATTTATGTTGTAGCTGGTTGTCCTTGAACTCCTTAAGATCCTTGTTGCCTTGTGTGCTTCCATTCTACTCATCTACACTATTGTTCCCTGGTCTGAATACTTTCCATCCAAGTTCCATTTGGTCATCTTGCAATCCAACCAATGTATTCAAATTGCAACATCTCCTTTTGGGTAGTCATATCCAACATTACCTTTAAGATACATTCCAACACCCTGGAATGAAGTAGCTCAAAACATTCCATCGCTCTACTACCACAACATTCTTGAATCAAATACTATTACTCCTAGTTGTCCATTAGGTTACTTCATTAACATTTCCCTGTGGAACCATACCTTTCACACTTAATACCATTCCCAATGGAAGTCCATTTTCATTCAGTGACACTTTTCAAGTGAGAGAACATTCATTTTTCAGTCTCCAAATTCTCTGCATTGGGATCCTGATACCAATCTTTAACGTACCCAACCTCCCACAAGCCGGGCACACTAACTTCAAGTTCCCTTATGGACTAATTTGAATTCTGATACATTCTTAATTAATAAATATCCATGAAATATTCACATGCATAGATCAAGATTCTACTATAACATAAAATAAATGAATCATATGTCATGCAAAACAATAACCAACAAGCATGAATATTATGGATACTAATTTCATAGATAAATAATTACACAGAAGAATAAATACACAGGTAAATAAGACCATGTTAGAAAGCACTTATCTTTCATAAAACAAATCACCCACTGGTTGCAGACCAAGGACGTTCCACCCAACTGTAGACACTATTGTTCCAAGTCTCAACATCAATGTCATCCCCAAGCTAGGGCTATGAATCCACAAGGATGGTTCCAAAGTGTCACTCAGATTCCCAAAATAGTCAGCACTCAAGTTCTCACATGCGTCTCAGCACCCACAGTAATCCAAAGTACACTTGCTCTCTTCTACCCAACGTGGACAACCCAAGAGAATGGACCCCCTTCTCTGACATGTAGTCCCTCAGTCTGTCCACCTCCTTCTAGGGCTCCAGTTCTTCTAGTCAAGAATCTCCATGCTGGGACTCTCAGGATTTGCAGCTATGAGCAAAGTTGAACATAGGCAAAAACATCTCAGGCATGCATGCCTTAATTCATGGCTGGAATACACCCGCAGTCTCTACAGCCAACAAAACCATGGATTCTCTTCAACAATTCATTTTCACTTCTCGAGCCAAATGTGAATGAGGAAGGACGAGTGGGTGAAAGAAAATGAGTGGAAAGAGAGAAGGATTAAAGGTGTGTACAATGAACAAAAACCCTAAGTGAGTGACTAAATGAGTGAATAAGAAGAAACCCCCACCACAGACCAAGGACGGGTTTATCCAAATATTGGAATTAAGGAACCACTTGGCCTCCCCCCTAAGAATCTCATGTAACTATGATTCTCCATTAAAAAACAAATGGGTAAACAAAATACAAAAATAAATAATTAGCCCCTCAATCCCCCTCTCTTGTGGAATCATAGCCCCCTATAACTCTTGTCCTTGTATGTCTAGCAACTAGTGATGTATCCATTATTAATAATGATCAAACATTACATTTCCTAGGCACATTGGCCTTATTCAATTGTTTGGGCACTCTCGTCTTTCATGTATTAACAAAATACATCATTTAATACCAGGCTCAAAACCCAAGGTGTTACAAGATGGTATAGTTTTGGGAAACCTATTCTCACGCTATCTGGATTGGAATCAATTTTTGTAGTGGAACTTATCTAGAGGAATGTATGATGATCATTATAGGCATGTTATGTAGATGACAAAAGTTGAATTATTTGAGGAATTTCAAGAAAACAATATTAGTGTCAAGATTTCCATTAGTATGTTTGATAAATTGAAACCACAATATATTAGGCCCAACACTGTTCAGGATACTTGTTATTTTTGATAGCATGTTAAACTCCAACTCTATTATGACACATTTTGTACATTTCTACAAAAGGAATTGGTAAGTTTACCCTCCTGCTTCCACAATGCATGATTTTATTTCAAAAGATATTATGTAGAAGCAATCCTGAATATGTGTTTTTTATTAAAACATGTGTAGGTGGAATAACATGCCTTGAATGTAGTAATTGGACATTGTTCCATAGGAAGTTTTCTATGGATATTGTGCACCCTCTATTTAGAGATATTGTGGTCACATCAAGGATATATGAGTATGTGCCTATGAATACATCCTCTTCTTTGGGAGTGGCATATATGAGGGTTGAATTTCTTTAGGACAATATCCATGTTTCAAAGTTCATGAGAAAGTTTCAAAACCATATTTATAAACATATCAAACACTATTGCTATCACTGGAAAATTGCTCACAAGCATTACAAAAAATGTTCAAAGACAAGATCAACACAAACATAACATACTCCCAACATTTACAGAACCTACTTCGTCAAGATGGCAAAACTATATAAAAAGAACCATAAATGTTTGTGCTTTTTCACTAAAGTTAGAATGTGAACATCCATGTGAATAAGCAAAGTGTCGAACGCGCACTCTGCATGGGCCACGTGACTTTCATTGATTCAACACCTGCGAACCCAGAAATGGTACATTTATGAATTTGGTTGGGCCTCAACCACTTTTAATATGAAGTGAATCAGGACAAGACCCCAAGATCAACCCAAAATCTCACCTTAGGATGACTGAAA
>JZKD02S1635210.1:17281-53212 GCA_000966675.3 Picea glauca | reverse complement strand
CATAAGCGATCTGGGAGGATCAAAAGAGATTCAATTGTTTAGTGAAAATATTTTTCTCACACAACTCTTAAACAACAAGGTTGTCCCATGACCCCAAACTCACAACCCATTACTTTCACATCCTAAAATAAACCATAAACAACACATTTTTAACCTCCGTGTGAGGAACACAAAAGAAAATGGTAATTGACTAAGTTATGATTTTGGGGATAGGAATCCAAACAACCCCCCATTATCATTCTCTCATTTAAACTTAGAAAGTTGTGAAATTGGGTACCAAAATCCTCCCATTCAATCATTCCTACACCATAAGGAAAGGAGAAACCCATGAAGGGTCGAAGGTCAAGGTTCAACTGTTCTATACGTTCCTCCTTGGGTCACCCAACCCTTGGAAAGAATCTAGCCTATGACCCATTTCTGAGGATGAAAATATGAATGTAGTTCTTGATCGAGGTAACTTAGTGGAAAAAATAGGTTTTATCTATCCAGGTGGCAGTTTTCGACTACAATCGCACCTTAATCGTATTTTGAACGATTGCTGGAAAATATCACCAGTACATTCAGGATATGCCCCCTTTACCCCTCATTATAAATTATTTTTCATACTTTCAGAAGCTCCTCTTTTGGTGGTTTCATGCCCCACCGTTGAGTGATTTTGGAAGGCATAGTGTTGTCCCTTGGTCATGTATTAAGGAATAAAGCAAACACTAAAGAAGAATAAAGACAAAGTATGAAGTGCACGGAAGGCACACAAACCGAGGAAGGGTCGAAGTGGTTAAAGAAGCAGGAAAGAAGGAGTGAGGTAAGGGAAAGCAATCCGTTGGAATAGAAGATCAAGGAGAATAAATAAGCAAGGAAGATGAATCATGGATAGGTCAGCAAGCAGAAGAAGACACTAATAGGTGATTTGGAGCACCTCATGGAGGAGAAGGAAGGACAGGTTGGTGAAGCCCTTAAAAGGAGGGTTATGTGGACCTAGGGTTTTGGCACCTAGGGTTTTTGACCTAGGGTTTTGGTTTATGGTTTCTAAGAGTCATAGAAGGATAAATAGAGGTCCAGATAAGTGGGGAGGGTTGTTGTTGTTGTTGTTGTTGTCGAGATAGAGAGATTGAGCTGTAAAAGTGTATATCTTAGAATATGCTTGTATTTTGAGATCTTCAACTGGGTACGAAGATCAACCCTGCAGCTGGGTGTGCAGGGAGGGGGAAATAAAGAGGAATAAAGAGAAGGATCTGCAGCTCAATGCGCAGATAGAACAGTATGTTTTCATCTATTATATCAAGAAACACAGTTTTGTGGATGTAGCCCTAGGGAGAGGGTGAACCGCATAAATCTTGTTGTTCTTTGTGATTGATGTTGTGTTATTTGCTATTTGTTACACTGTTATTGCATGGTTGTTTTCACCATTAAGATAAGAGACCTAAACTAACTTCGTGAATCCAAGTATAATACTGTTAAAGAATCTCTAGGGTAACCTTGCATTGTTATTCTGAAATCATCTTGCACTTCCCCTAGTTGTAGACACCTATGTCCTGCAACCCCCCTATTTCTACTTTGGGTGACTTCATCTACTTCGCAGGTGTTTCTGAAAGTGACAATATTTAGGGTTTCTTGGTGTGTTGTTAGAATTGAATCCTGGGTATGCCCCTGTGCCAAACAATGGTTCTGTTTTCGGGACCGAGATCTTCTTGAGGGAATGTCAAGGTGGTTTCCATCGAAGACAAAGATTCAGAAGTGGATAGAAGAAAAAGAAAGGGACTTCGATGAAGCTCGGAATAAGAACCCTAGCATTAATACGAAAGATTAGTTGGGAAGGTACATATTTATTGACGTACACGAGATTTTCTTTGGAGGAGTTCACAAGGAGTTGTACAAGTGGCTATCTAGATTAGCAGACACTCAGTTTGAGATCAGATCTAGACTACCTATGGTTTGGACATTGGCGCTGATTAAGAAAGTTAAGAGATTCGATAACATTGTGTCTAGAGAAGTGGATATCTGGTTTGATAACATTATTGGAGGGTACATTACTGAGTTTGCTATCGACAAAGTAGAATCATATAGTCAGGCAAAGAGGTATTTCTTTAAGGGTCCTAGAGGGAAGCTTCTAAGATTTTTGAAACTGAAGATTAAGATGTTATTGCATGAGAAGAATATCTTGAAGATACAGTAATCAGTTAGATTTTAAAGCTAATTTTCAAGAATTCAGACAACAATAGTGACGCAGAGACTGGACACATGTGTAGTGGGAGATCATTCAAAAAGGTTCCTCTTGCGAACCTGTTTAAGCAAAGTTACAGACCATTGGCACTAGATGAAGATTTATACAGTGGAGAAGAGGTAGGGATATCAAACAAAGAGTATTCAGAGTTCACGAGGACAGAGGAAGTAGAGACTGAGGAACTTTGCTGAGAAGAACCATAAACTTCAGGGACTGCGCCTACTGTCGAAGTAAGTATTATTACTTCTCCTATTGTTTTAGAAACATTAATTAATCAGAGTAACTAGAGTAATCATATCAGTCAAAGTACTGTTACAAGAATTTTAGTACATACTCAGTCAAGAAACCTAGGAAGATCCATGGCAGATGAAATGAGGCTACCCATTTTTAGAGGATATGGATTTGAGGATCATGATCAGCACTATTTCTTTTGTGAAGCTGTATGGAGCATTAAGCAAGTCACCGATGAAGAAGTTAAGAGAGCTCAGTTTAGTACTACCTTGAGGGATCGCGCATTGAGTTGGTATATGAATTTTGTTTCAGGAATTGTACAACCTAAACCCCTGAATGACATTAAGACTACACTGAGTGCGAAGTTCAAGAAACACAAGTCGGAGTCACAATGCATTATGGAGTTGAAGGAGATCAAGACGAAGGTGATTGACCCTGTTTGGTAATTTGATCAGAGGTTCAAGACCCTCACATGCCATTTAAGTTTTCAAATTCTAGATGAACAACATAAGGAATGGGTCATCACTTCCCTCCTACCACACATTAGAGTTCCTTTGATGCAACGGAATGTTTCTTCACAAGATGAAGCTCTGGATATTTCCATGAAACTAGAAGCAACCCCTATAGGAGAATCTAGTCCATGTATGAGTCATATTTTGAATCAATTAACTAGTTTATCTTTACAGGTCGAAGACATGAAGAAAGATAAAGGAAAGGAGAAAAGAGAAGATATATGGTGTATCAGATGTAAATCAGAGGGCCATGACAAATATAATTATCCCTTATTTAATGAATACTTGGCCTCTGGATCTCCTAACCCTTTGAATCAAGCCACTTTACCATGGTGCGAGGTATGTAGAACTAGACATTGCCCTGGTGAATGTTATTATATGCAGAAATATGTCCAGACACCCACCAATATTTATTGTTCATTTTATAAACCTATGGGGCATGATGACAAGGATTGTAGGGCTTATGAACTCATGCATCAAAGGTCAAAGGATACATATAGAATTCAAGGATAATTACATCAAAAATGGAATGTTGCGCAGTTCAACTCTCTAGGAAGAGGAAACTTCAATCCTCGTGGTGGATTCAGAGGAAGAGGATGAGGAGGAGGCATGGGTTGAGGTCGAGGTCTGATTATTTGCTATAACTACGCCCAACCAGGTCATTTGGCAAGGGATTGTCAGAAACCTTGTACTACTTGCAACTATTGTAATTCATTTCATCATGTCATTTAATATTGTCCAGTATTGTTAGCCAAACTTTAGGAAAGATGAGGAGGAAACCAACAAGTCCAACTAATTTCAGTCGACCTCATAGTGAGGAACCTAGAGGAGGTGTTGTTATAGGAGAAGATAGGGTGACTCCAAGTAATACTACATATGGATCAGTGATAAGGAAAGCTTCAGAGAAGGCTCCATTGTTCGACCCAAGGAAGGAAAAACACACTTTTGAAGAAGAAAGGATAGAATTTGTAAGAGAACAAGATTCTTCATCTAGGGAACAACCAGAAGTAAAGGAATGTGAAATTCCTCCAGTATTTGATCAGTCTTCCCTAGCTAGAAAAGGAAAAGAGGTAAGCAATCTTATGGACTTCTTGTATACTTGTATCAATTTGATTAAAGATCAAAAAGTTGTGCAAGAACTATAACACCTGGTAAGACAATATGAAATTGGAAGAATAGATCCTCTGCTAAGTAGCGCTATGAATCAAGTATCTAGGAAAATGAGGACAAGCAAGGAACTACACCTTAATGCTAAGATTGGAGACTACAACGTGGACTATGTGGTCCTCGACCTAGGATCAGAAGTAAATGTTATGAAAAAGCAGACTTGGGCACTGATGGGAAAACCTAAATTGATTTACTCCCCTATTAGGCTCAAGATGGATAACCAATAGGCGGTAAGCCCCTTTGGAAGATTAGATCATGTCCCTGTGGATATTGAACAAGTGAGGACATTTGCATATTTCGAAGTTATCGAGATTGTTGATGACAACTATCCCTATCCTGCATTGTTAGAAATTACTTGGGATTTCAACAATCTAACTGGTGTTGACCTAAAAATGAGAAGAATGAAATTCAAGGGTAATGGCATTAAAGGTCATTGCACCTCCTGATCCTGATGAAGGTCGTAGATACACAGAACCTATAAGAGAAGAAGACCACACCTACGAACTAGAGAACATCTATAAACTGACAACAAAACAACAATATTATATTAACCCTATAGTAGATGGAAATCTAAGTTGGAGAAGTGAGAGTGCATGCTCGTAAGATTCAAAAGAAGCATTGGAAAATTGCCAGAACATAATGTATGAAGTCTCTACGCAGAGGTGTGTCAGATTGACCAAGGAAGTTCACTGGATTGGAATAGAAGTAAGTAATATTTTGACATTTGATGGATTGAATAATTTAGAGACATTTCTAGATGAATTTGAGAGAATTGTACCAACACAACATAGGATGTTGGCACTATATGAAGCCTTGAAAGAAACACCAACTAGATGGTGGGGAACACATAATAAGAACATCACGGAGTGGGTACAATGTTGCACCTTATTGACAATGTGATTTTCATACCAATATGAAGGTTGTGAAGTTCGATACACATGTCAGAGTTTTCCTAAGGACCATGTGCGAAGTTATGAGGAAGCCCGGAGCAACATTCCCAAGGAACAATGGGTACATAAGTTCATTAACATCTTATATACTACGCCTATCAATTGGTATCTTCAAGAAGAACTGTGCTTAGCCACTACAGATTGGTATGGTATGACCCAGAACTTTATAGCTACATTCACATTTGAAATCCAGTACCCCACAGTAGATCAGGATTTACAAATCGTGAGATGGAAGGTCTTTGAGGAGGCACCTTGTTACCCATGATTTTGGTCAATCTTGATGGTGTATTGATGATGGCGTACTCAAGCTCCTCATAAGAACTTTCTCCTGAGAAAAGTGGCATTCATCTCTTCCCAGAAAACATACTTTTGAAGAGAGTTCGCAGGTTGCTCATATCCTAGGGTGCAAGAATGACCCATTCTCATAGGCTGCCTTCAGCTAGGGTGCGAACTTCTCGCACTGTGCTACATAGCTAGGGTGCGAACTTGCTCTCAAGCTTGGAAAAAAATGAAGTCTTGATTGTTCTAGAAGGGAATCTTCTAGAAGAATGGGTTGGCATTCAAATGGTTATCCTTTTACTGGTTTCCCTGATATTGTGGGATCATTCTTATGCAAGTAACCATCTCATCCTCTCCTATATATTGATGGAATTCTCATGGAAAAGGTTAAGCAAGATTCATTGGAGAATTGGTGAAAGAATTGTGTGAAGGACCTAGCTTGAACAGGAGCTTGGAGACTATAGCAAGTCTATCAAGAGGAATTGGATCTTCTTCATACAAGGATTGAGCAAGTGTGTGTGTGTGTTGGAGCCAAGAGCCACCGAAAGGAAGCTTACGACATCAAGGCAATCAGGTTGTATCTTCTACTTTCGATTAATATGATACAGTGGCATGTCCTTTTCCCATAAAGTCATTCTTACTTTATTGTGTAAATAAGTTGATGATTGAATATATTTTGCTATCTTCACTTTGGTTAGTTTGTGTTGTCTTGGTCTTGACCTCACAAGAGCACTGGAGCGAAGTGGGAGAAACAAATACCCTAGGAAGCGATACAAAGGTATGTTACTTGTTCCTTCCTACTAGCTAATTCAATGGTCAAAACTTAGGGAAAGAGTCATGTCATGTCCTGTTTTGTTCTAGATCCAGGTGGATCTAGGGAGATCTGTTAGTATCCACACCTACAGATTAGTCCGACAACAAAATTGGCGACTCCACTAGGGAGATAACTCGTTTTCTTTGTGGTTTTTGGTGTTTTCCTTGGCCATTTTCTCTTTCCTTACCTTTCTCCATTCATATCAATCTCTGAGTCTTCAAGATACCCTGATAGACCCTCTGGGTCCAGAGGACTCTTCAAATTTTGTGTCTTTTTCCAAAAGTTTGTTTAGTTTCAGACATTCTTGCACTGCACTCCATAGTGGCCTGCGAGAATATATGGAGTTCGCACTTTGCTTTTAGGTCCAGTGTGAGGTTATCGCACTCTTCTCAAAGCTGGCCTATGAGAATGACCCATTCTCGCACTGTGTAATACTGTTAGCCTGCGAACCCTCTTTTCAAAATTTTGGATTTAAGATATTTGCATGTTCAGCTACCCAGATCAGTATAGGTGCCTGAAAAGAGCTTCTTGGACCATTGGTTGATGTTCTCTTGTCTTCAGATTTTGTGCACAAACAGTCTTAGGAAATCAAAGGCTCTTCCTGTCCATTGTTTCTCGACTTTCATTTCTTGGCTTTTCTCGGCAAAGATATACTCTCTGATTTTGGAATCTGAGTGTGCTTGTTTGGTTAAGAACCGACGATCAATTGAAAGTTGAGCTTCTTTGTCTTTCTCATTTTCTCATTATTTGGAAGATTACTTTTCTCATGCAATTGAAAAGACTAGTTTGGTCTGCTTGTTATTTTTGTTTCCATTGAAATATTGGTTTGGGTTTTTGTCTATTGCTTGTTCATTAGTTTTTGGTTTTCTTCACTCTCATCATCATGGTGTAGGTCCTTTTTGAAAAGTGAACAACGTTTTTCTTTCAAAAGCATTTTCGTCTTCGAAAGTATTGAAAATCAATTGTTGAAATTATTGAAAAAGAAACAATAGAGAATTGTTATTGATGCGTGATTCGTTGCAATTGCATTTTAAAGGAAATTGTGTATCGTAGTTCAAGTTTGATCCGAAAAATTCTCTTTCCCTCCCATACATAGGATTCATTGAATGAAAATTGATATATTTCATTCCTATCTATGCATCATTGGGCCAGAGTCTCACACAACATCAGTTTCATCTCCGCTTCCTTTGAGTAACAACAACCCTTAATAACACTGTGCAATCGTAAAATTTAACTAGTAACTCTTTTCTAGGGATCTATTACACCAAAATTTAGCTAGGCTAGTGCTTTGGAATAGGTAGAGAGATACACTCTCCAAAGCACAAAACATACAATAGCATCTTGTGTTAAGGAGTGTCAAATTCCATTTACAACATCTTGTCGTGGGAAGCCCTTCTCACACAAGGGTCAAACATGAGGTCGCATTGATATTGACAGAGTTACTCACCCTTCTTTGTTGATATCGGTGTAGAGATTTCATGTATTACGGGGGTCACTTGGAGGTATACCCACAATGATGAGTGGAATCCTTTTGAGTTGATTTCGGGCTAGATACCCTACCCTTGTGTGTGGATCAGACTGTTGACTATCCCCCCAGGATTTATTTTTGTCGGTGGTAACCTTAGCGGCCTATCTTTCTAGTGTCTTACACAAGGTGACTGTGAAGGGGAAAGTCTTCACGGTACCTGGAATCGACGTTGGCCAAACTCACTCGGGATCCTTGGAGGGTATACCCACAATTATGTGTGGGAGCTTTCACCAGGGTGTAAGTCCGTTAAGCAGGTCATTAGCATAAGTTTTCCACCCTTGCCCAGCCCCTTCTCGTCTCATTGTTGCAACGTTGAATTTCATCACCATTGATTCACCAACTAGTAACTTCGGAATTAGAAGGCCTTGTTTGCTTGGTATTGTTTCCTAGATTTTGTTTACTAGCGCATGTTGTTTGTTTACCAAAGTTGACAATAGCTCCTCCACGTCGTTCACGTAGAATGCAGGGTTTATATCTAGAGCATTTGGAAGGTTCTCAACCCCTACCTACAACCTCACCTGAGGTCTCTCCTCAGAAGAGTGAAGTCCAAGACGTTACCACGCCACAAGTGGAACGAACTGACTCTCTAGAACGTTTCTGAATTACCAATACTCGAGAGGAATTTCGACTTCACTCCAATTCTCAGTGACAGTTTATGCGACTGAATTCTTTTGGAGACTTAGTTGTTGTGTCTTCTAGATCACCGGTTAGACCCTTTCCAGGCATAGAAGGCCAAGATCCTTTTTGGTCTACGGGCGTTTTTAGATGGGACCTTTTTTGTGCAGGATCAGTTGTTGAAACCATCATCTCACCTGTGATTTCCGAAATCTCTAGCCCAGAGACAATACCGTTTACTACTGCTTATTATTTTCCTGGTATCGACGCCCCACGATCTGACCACATCTTGACCATCCCTATCGAAATGGCCCATCACATAGATACTATGAGTGTTCACACCGAGATTACTGCAGTTAGTCTTGCCCCATCAGCACACCGCATACGCCCAGTATCACCTCGACACTACCGCCCGGATACCGTGCGTTGAATGTTTCCATTTCAACTCCTCCATAAACCCCATATGGCTCTCCTGGTGGTCCCTCTTCTTTTGGGCACTCTCTTCCCAGTTTTATTCTGACACTTCCTCAATTTCCTTTTGGAGGACCTTTCTCTTCCTCCACTGGCAGTCTTAATCCTAGTGGCACTATTCCGTCATTCACACCAAATTACCAGACTCCCATCGGTGGGAAATTTCACCAAGGTGGTATGACTCAAGCCTCTCTCAGTAGGAAAATTCCTATTGGAATGCAAATCCCAATTGGAACACAACCCCCAATTGGAACGCTGCCCCCAATTGGGACACCACCTTCAATAGGAGGACCGACCCCACCTTATGGACAAAACATACCTCCATCCTTGGCCCAGTATTGGAATCAGTTGATACAACATCCTCCTTAATCGACTGGGGGGCAGCAGTTTCCATCTGCATCCGTTATACCCCCTAATATAGGCCAACCATATCCAGGTACGTTCAATCCTATTTGGGGCTCGAATGCTCAAACTCACGTCCCTGTTCAAGGATACAATCCCATGAGCTACTATCCTCTCCAACTGCCACTGAATCTGCCTAGGTCTTCACATTATATGCAGACTTCTTATGGTCCTACTGGTTTGCCGACGGGGCTTCCTCCCCAAAGCCACTAGTACCCGCAGGTGAATCGACAATTACCCTTTTTGGCCACTTTGGATCTTTCGAATTTGTCAAGGATTTTAAATGATCCAATTCGTCACTCTCCCCAATGGCCTGCTATACCAGCCAAGCTACCATCGGATATCCCTAAATTCTATGGCAAAGCAGGAAAGGACCCGAACAATCACATCATGACTTTTCACCTCTGGTGCTCATCCAACTCGTTGATGGATGACTCTATTCGTTTACGTCTTTTTCAACGAACCCTCACAGGTTCTGCTGCAAAGTGGTATATAGAATTACCACGAGGTTTCTTCGCTGACTTCAACACCCTAGCTATGGCTTTCCTCACACACTACCAGTTACCGATCCGTTATGAAATGGGGACCGAGATTTTGAGTGCTTTCAAACAAAATAAAGCCACTCATATCTCCAATCACATTCATGAGTGGCGACGGAGACGACGTCTCATTAAACTCAAACTCCCCGATTGGTTACTGGCAGAGTGGTTCACAAAATCATTTGTGAATGACATCAGTCATGACATCACCATGGGTGGAGTAGTCATGGAAGAGCAGGCCATAAGTTGTGCTCAATACCTTGACCTAGTTTACTCACAAACGGGTACCCTTTACGAATTACTACCTGACTTACCTCGTCCTTCCACTTCCACCACTTCAACTACTCCAGCTGCTTTTCATGCAGATGATGGTGTGATTGGAACTTTCCAGGACCAACCACATTCCGCCTCAAGCACCAACCCCAAACCTGCTTCTTTTAATGTTCAAAATGCTCCGTCTCCTGCCCCTCCCACTAGCAAGACTTCTGAGGTAAATGCAGTTCAATCTACCCCAGCCGGTAAAACCAAATCCAAAAAGGGAAGGGGTAATAATAAGGAGGAAAAAAATACTTCTCAAGCAGAGCGCACCAAAACTACACCTGTTGACAATCGAGATAAGTGCAAACCTCGATACCCTTGTCTTATCTGTGGTGATGATCACTACACGAAGGATTGTCCACGATGCGCCGAGATCACTAAGTTCCTTCAAGGAGCCCCAAAACCACCTGCTCCAGCCATTTTTTCCCAACCCTTCCCGTCTCAACAACAGGCTCAATTGGTCATTCATGACCAAACCTCATCTTCTACTACATCTTATGTATTAATGTGTACTGGCGATTCAAAGAAGAACGACATTGCACTCACCACTCGAGCCAAAGATTATTCTCCCTCTAAAGAGAAGGTTGATGACCTCCCTCCTTCATTGGTGCAACCCTCTCCCGTGACTCCACCTACCAACGGTCCTCTTCATCTCGAACGACCGAGCCTCGAAACAGTTCTTCGACCCCCCCCAAAGGGCGTCAGTCAGAAATCGGCTTTCAATCCTCATGCTCGTGCTGCCCAGAACTACAACATTGTTGAAGATCTAGCCCAATAACCTTCTGCGATGTCAGCCCTCAAAGTCCTTCAAAGTTGTCCCACACAACGGAAGGCACTGTTGAAAGCTATCGGTGGAATCGACTCGACGGATACGAATTTAATAATTTTCGACTTGGAAGATCACATTCCAAGGTTACCCCCTCAACTCGCGTTCCAGATCCAAGTGATTGTCTCTGACAAAAACATTTTCCAAACCATTATCGATGAGGGTGCCTCGACGTGTGTCATGTCTCTTACTTGCTGGAAAGCCATTGGCTCTCCCTCTTTGAACGAATCCCAGAACACTCTCAAATCCTTCAATGGCTCTAGTTTTAAGCCCTACGGTGTGTCCTTCCTTCGTTGCCCATCATGTTAGAAGGCAAAATGGTCCAAGTCGAAGTGGAAGTCTTTGACACTCCCCTTGATTACAATATTCTACTTGGCCGCAGCTGGATCGATTCTATGCGTGCTATTGTGTCGACCCTTTTTCATGTGGTACATTTCCCACATCAAGGGAAGGTAGTCACTGTCAAAAAATTAGCCTTCTTTAACTCCGATACCCATACTAGCAACGTATTGTTCATCGCTAAAACCCCACCAAGTTATGAGAACATCGGTGTAGGCCTTCTCAAAGATTCTTTGTTAATGGGTACTTTCCCCATTCCACCGCCCAATGTTCCATGCTCGTCCGTTGCTTCAATCAACATGATCTCCACCTTGATTCATGAAATTCCCACGTCTCACGACCCATGAATAGTACCTGACTCTGGAGATCATCTTCGTTACGATGACAAAATGTCATTAAGTCCGGTCGAATCCGCCTATCAGGCCATTCAATTGGCCACCCCTTCTACCCCCTCTCTTGGTGAGTTGTCTCCAGATCCCTTCCGTGTTATTTTTCCCACAAACGAGATGATCATGTCTGTCATGGAAGACACCCCTTGGGATGATGGACATCATCATTCCATCCTCTTCCTGGAGCAACATACCATTGATAACTACCAATGGATCTCAACCCCGTCAACCGTTGTCATCATCTCAATTGTTCTCGAGTCTACACACGATGTGTTTTTTGAACGAAACTTAAGCAATATCTCACCCACTATTCGCCTTGACATATCCATCAAGCCTGGTGTTGTTCAAGAGTATGTACTTAAGGCTTAGAAGTACAGTGTCTAGGCATCTGAAAGTGGGTAAAGGGTAGAGAAGAGAGAAACGTCAACCTTCGGCGAGGGAAACTAAGGAAGATTTCTGCATTGGCGTTGTCTAGCTTCCAACTCTTCTTGGATGTTAATATCCTGTTCAATCGCTGCCCATGAATGTTCGAGTTCAACCTAGGTAGTGGTTGTTTTAAGAATGGTATCGAAAAGGTTTAAGGAAATGTGCGTTTGATTTGATAATATGGGTTCGATGTTGGACTGTGTTGGTACAGGGACAGTCATGGAGGAACAATAAAATAAGGAAACCTCAAAGGGAGAATTTAAGTGTTGTCTCAATTCGGTCATGTAAAAGAGAGTTTACAGTTTCAGGAATAAAGTAGGGGTGCAAATCAAAGGTTCTTTCCCATAACTGAGTTATATCTTAATAAAATGTATGAGGTGGGAGAAAAACATTTAGCTATCTATCGAGTAAGGCTCCTATCAAGGGAGAATCTCACGTATAAATAGAAGAGGAAAAATGTAAGGAAATAACCTGATGAAGGATAAATTATATACAGAATTCTGAAAGTGTCGACTGGTCTTATACCTGTTGATAGCTGGTACAGAGGAAAAACAACAAACAATATAGAAAACCAAAATTTATTCGCTATAGTAGAGATTGTACTAAATTATAGCGAAGCATTCATCAGATACGAATATGAAATGAAACAAAATATGAGATACAAGAAAACAAACTCATAACACAGTTGTGACGTAATTGAGAATCTTCAGATTTTCTTTGTATTAACTCTCAAAATGTAAAAACTCTGTTACAATCGACACAAAAAGGGCCAGCCTCTTTTCTTTCTTTCTATGGTATATTTATACAGTTTTAAAATAAGATGGAATCTCAATCGTTACAAACTTTTTCAGTTATGATTGGGAGGAGAGAAATCACTCCATTTCTTCTTCTCTGTCTTCACTTGGTGCCAAAAGTTTGTCCTCGCGCGTGCTCGGTACAGGTGACACATCTTTCAACCAGTCGAGATATCATCCTTGACGGTTCTACTTGACAATTGGCTTCAAAAGAGTAACAATATCGGTCTAATTGCGGTAGCCTATCTTCCATCTGTCTGTCTATGATGTCGATAGCGCATAATTGCACGCTTGGTTTAATCATACATTTGTCTATTTGGACTATGTCCGCCATAGTCACTTGTGAGATCTTGGCTAAATCTCTTTCCTCTTTTTCATTTAAATCAAGCGATATTTTTTCCATATTCATTTGGGTCAATGCCTCGGAACTACCTCCGCTATCAATGCCTAGCAGATTACCATCTATAGAACTAAAGGCCTCTTCTAAGGAATTCATTACCCTTTTGGCTTGCAGCTTGCCTTCCGAGATGCTGTGCTCCCATTATTTCCATAGAATGTTTCCTCTGGTCTACTCCGAAATGGAGAACCTAGGAGTACTTCCTGAATCCCTATTATTTGTGGCTATCACAGCCTCTTGGAAGGAGACCCGTGCTGCTCTAGCTTCCCTTTCTCTAGTAGATAAGTTCTCCAAAACCTGATTGACTAGCAAACAGTTGTCCCGGATCACTTCTACCTTGGCAAGTAAATTTTGTTGGGCCACATAGACTCTTCTTTGAATCTCCATCGCCTGGGATTGGAACATCCTGATATTTATTACTTTTCTTTCGACGATCTCCACCCTAGCCTGTAGCTATTCGGTCAAATCCTTTTGTTGGCTCGCTTACATCTGACCATCCCGGACCACCAGTTGTGCTTGCTCGAGCTTAGTCTTGAGTAGCTTGATCTCGTTTTTATCAGCCAACCTAGTCTGCTCTATTCCTACGCTTGCTTGGTCCTTGGCAGCCTCCTCTGCAGTGGCTAGTCTGGCCTCTAGGGTTTTGATGAGGCAATTTTTTCGTTTCAACTGGTTTTTTAAAATCCTAACTGAAAATTGATTAGCCGAGGCATATGCTCCTAATGTCCCTTCTATTTCAGTCACGAATTGTTCATTCCTCTTGTCTTTCCCATCAGTTATAACGTTGTATTTCTTGGTTGTTGATTCCCCTTCCTAATAGAATTTCCTCTTTACCACTGCATTTCTCTTCTTATCGAAGAATAACTCATTTGGAGGGATCTCTTCCACCCTTATAGGCCTCAACTCTTCATTGAAAATCCACCTTGCGTCAATATTCCTCTGAGTTGACTGCAAGGGAGTAACTGATGTGATAGGCTCTCCGATTTGCTTTGATGATTGTCCCAGGGTAGTAACCAGACTCTGCTTCTTCGACAGGTTGGGAGCCTTTATCTTTTCTTTCAGACTCTTAGTTTTCTCTCCTTCGTCTTGGTGTTTTTCGTGACCGGGAGTCGTATCCTTGAAGCCTTCAGCATCTTTTTGTTTCACCTCCACTGTACTCGGATTCTCACTCCGCAACACTGCGGGGAGACAACTTCATCGATGTTCCTGGAACCTCAGAACATCGGCTCTCTCCTCGGGTGCCAAGGTTTGTATCCAAGCTAGAATCTTGGCATAGGATCTTGCGCCTCGGAAAATGTCATCCGAGGGTGAATTCTCATGCTCAAATCTCTTAAGTCCACAACTCGCCAAATGATTACTCATGACCCTTTGCGGATCATGCTTCTTGAACTCAATAAGGACCAAATTTAGGTCTTCCAGGGCTATTGCCTCAGCTTTAGCATGCCCAAAATCTAATAAAGAATATGAATTTAAATGAATAGGAAAAGGTGGCCATACCTTCTTCGAGTATCCCTTCAGCTCCTTGCTGATGCCCCCGATTATTGTTTGTCTAGCAACCTCACGACAAGCCATCTTGTCAAGAATAAACAATGGCAATGCATGTGGGGGAACAGAAGCCCCGAAAACTCTGAGGTATGAGAATTCGGCTTCTACATACTAGTCAGCTATGCTGCTCAAATTCATCACTATACTGTCTGAGATCCTAGGTGGAGGGTGACCGAAAATAGTGACATGCAGAGGCACCATCACCCAGTTGAAGATTTCATATACGAAATCTGCCGCTTTGTTTTCCCATAATTTTGAATGATAGACATGTATGGGCTCATCCTCTGTTGGAGTCCAACTCCAGCTCATTAAGGGAAATGGTGTTAAAAAACACACGGCATCCATAATGTATGCAGACATGAAAAATGAAGAAGTCTTTCAGCTCTCTTTCTGCGCCCCATACTCTGTGACCCGACTGGTCAAGCTATCAGACAACATTTTCTCCTAGTCGAAGGAATAGCCTTCGGCGACCCAAAATATTAGAGGCACCCATGGAAGAAAGAAATGTGAGGTGTTCTCTCTCCCGTATAATCTGCATGTCATCATAGCTACATACTTGTACTATGGTTCTAAGGAGGCTATTGAATATATACCATGATTGTCTTCCGTGAACTTTGTAGAGTGTGAAACCCAATCTCTTATTAAGCTAGACATGGTTTTGTCATACTGCACACATTCCTTCTATTTGAACTCGTCCAAGAATTCGGCACCATATGTATATTCGGACGTTGTGGGCAACTTATACATGGCTTGCAGATGTTCTGGACTGAAATTCCCGATGGTGACCTTCTGCTCATTCATGATGGTTCTGGTTGGTATGTCCACATGGTCTAATGCCCATCGGACCATGTCATAATATGGGAGGAATCGTGGCCTGGCGGCTACTTTATGCATTCCTGATTGAATGACGATCTTATACTTGGTGGTTATGTCGTCTTTTTCATTATCACTGGAATCATCGGAATAATCCACCAATTCGGCCTACAGAACATCAGAAACGAACGACCAGTTCGGGACAGAGTCGACACTTCAAGGTGAAGTATCAGCGACCTTGTCTGAACCTTGTCCTGATACCTCAACACTAGCTTTGGATTCTTTTCGCAGGGCCATGACGGGAGATCCTGATTTGGCTCTTCTGCGATAAAAGTACGTATACATACAGAAATTAGCTCACTGAGAAATTGTGCTCTACGTAATGTAGAAATGAATTTGTTATAGCGAATAATAGCTCTTATATATATTCGAAAACTTGGTACCTTTTAGAACAGGTCTGTAAAATCATGTTTAGAAATAAATTTAGCCATAAAAATCCAATCTTTATTCGTCGATTTGCCCTATTTCCTAATTAATGTCATAAATTTTGGTGGTTTGAACTTTCAGTTGGCATATGGAAGGAATAAGGCTACCTCGTAAATCGTGAAAGCATCAAAACACGGGATATATTGATTTAGCTTAATTAATCCGGTTTTACCAACGTTAATTAATCTTTCGGTACTCGTTGTATCGGGAATTTTTCTTTAACTCTTTGAACCTCTAACCCCCGAATTTACGATGATCGATTTTGGTTAACAAAATCGCAATTGTGATTAGGCGCTTAATTGATTTTGTAATTACTTATATTTTCCATATCGCGACTCGGAGCTTCGAAGGTAAGTTTCCGGGAAGTTTGCATGCCGAGCTACGAAACCGCGAGCTCACGATAATACGACTTAATTAAAAGGGAAGATAAACTCGGATTAAGTGATTAATTAATTGTGTTCATATCCTTATCATGATTTTGCGAGTCGGGGCTTAGACAGTGTAACTTTTAAAAAATAAAATGTTGAGTGGCGAATTGCCGACAGAACGTTACCATGGTTTAGCTTTTACTTTTAACCTTGACACGGGTTACTAAATAAGGACTTCGTGTTCTCGGCTATCGGGGCTACGAAAATAAACTTTTGGATTTGGTGAATGTCGAGGTGCGAAAACCCAATGATGTTTAATCATGGTTTAGGAAAACTTTACTCCCGTTACTGCCCTGGGTGAAAATTTAAAATGATTTCGCCATTTCATTGCTCGGGACGTGTGAACTATGTGATTTATAGCATCCAACCTACGAGATCCCGAGGTAGAACAAAAAGGGGATTTTTTTTTACGAAAGGTAGGAATCACCTTGAGAGTACAATAATCATCACTACTTGCATGATAAAGCTTCAGATATTCTGAAACCACAGATGGAAAATACGAAAACCATCTTTCGATTTCGAGCATTAAGAATGAAATTTATGACGGGCTAGAAAAACAAAGGTGGCTCCAACACTTGGAATTGTCGAAAATGTCCATATCGGAGCTTCGTGTTCCCCTGACAAAATTGTCACCTACACATCCCTTTTCAAAGAGTTTCGTGACATCTTTTCCTGGAGCTACGAAGAAATGTCGGGTATCGACCCTGAGATTGTGATACATGAGATCCAGACATACCCCGATGCTAAACCCGTACAACAACGCCTTCATCTGGTTCACCCACGTAAAGCGGTAGCTATCAAGCTCAAAGTCGAGAAACTTCTTAAAGTCGGCTTTATCTACCCAGTGGCCCTCACTGACTGGGTTTCCAATCTTGTCTCGATCGACAAGAAACAAGGCACAATTCGTGTATGTGTTGATTATAGGGATATCACCAAAGCTTGTCCTAAAGACAACTTTCCTACCCCCTTCGGCAATCAGATTGTCGACGATTGCGCCGAAAGAGAAATCTTCTCTTTGATGGATGGTTTCTCTGAGTATAATCAAATCAACATTGTTCCCGAGGATCAACATAAGACTGCTTTTATTTTTCCTTGGGATACTTTTGCCTATTGGAAACTCCCTTTCGGTTTCAAGAATGTTGGCGCAACTTTTCAACGTGCTATGTCTTATGATTTCCATGATATCAAGCACATCGTTCAACCATATATGGATGATTTACCCGCTCACTCAATGTGCCGAGTCGATCATCCAACCCACCTCCGAGCCATTTTCGTCCGCTGTCGGTTTTACCGTATACGTTTGAATCCTCATAAGTATGTTTTCTGCATGGAATCTGACCGACTTCTAGGATTTATTGTTTCACGTCAAGGGATCAGGTTGAATCCTTTAAAGGTTGAGGCGATCCTTAATCTCCCTCCTCCTTCTACACTTCGCAAGTTACAAATTTTGTGAAAGAAAACTTTCTTCGTCGTTTTATTCCAAATTATGCCGAGATAACTCGTGGATTTACACGGCTCCTAAAAAAGGGGTCTGAGTTTGTATGGGATACAATCACCAACAACACTTTTGAAGCCTTGAAATTGTCCCTAACACGTGCTCCGCTTCTCTTTCCCCCCAATTACAGTCGTGATTATTTCCTCTACCTTACTGCTGCCTCGGATTACACTATTGGTATGGTTCTCGTCCAAGAGGATGATGCTAACGACGAACATGTTATCTACTACTTGAGTTGAAGTCTAACACCTACCGAAATCAAGTATTTACATGTCAAAAAACAGGCCTTGGCAGCTGTTCAAGCCGTCCAACGCTTCCGACACTATATCCTCTCTTGCAAGACTACAGTGATTTCTAACTGCAACCCTATGCAACACATTCTCACACATCAATTGCTAGGGGGAAAATACTCCAAATGGATCGTGATACTCCAGGAGTTTGACTTGGAATTCGAACGCGCCAAGTCTAAGAAGTCCTTAGTGTTTGCTGAGTTGATATGCGACTTTCCCTATTTTGAAATGGAAAATGTAGCAGTTGATTCATTACCCAATGAATCCCTTTTCCTCATCAGCTCTGATGATCTTTGGTATGGTGATATCATCATATATCTCCAAACCCAGACTTTCTGGCCAACTTTGTCTAGTACTGACCGACGTCGAATACACTATCAATCCCATCAATATATTATCCTCGGGGATACTCTTTATCATCGGGGGATTAACTCTGTTTTTTGACACTGCCTCACATTCAACGAAGACGAGAAAGCTCTGAATGAATGCCATTCTAGAGCCTGTGGTGGTCATATGTCTGGGTATGCTACTGCCCAAAAGATCTTACGAGCAGAGTATTTTTTCCCTTCTTTATTTAACGACTCCATAATCACCATTCAAAAATGCCATGCTTGCCAGACCTATAATAACAAGATACGAGCACATCCCGCTCCTCTTCACCCTATGGTCTCCGTTGGTCCCTTTGCAAAATGGGGCATCGATTTCATGACATGTCACCCCCACTCAGTCGGGGGGCATGGATACATTATTGTAGCCATAGATTAATTTACGAAATGGGTCGAGGCGATGCCGACATTTGACAACACTGGAAAGAACGCAACATTATTCATTTTTAATCACATCATAGGTTGTTTTGGTGTCCCCCGGGCTATCGTCACTGATCACGGTCGCCACTTTAGAAACTTCATGATGTCCAAACTTACTGAAAAGTTGGGTCTTCGCCATGAAATTTCAACGCCCTATTACCCACAAGCCAATGGCCAAGTCGAAGCAATTAACAAAGTTCTCATAACTATGCTCCAACGAATGATAGGGATTCACAAGACAAGTTGGCACACAATGTTGTTTTCGGCATTGTGGGCTTACCGGAAATCCGTCAAGTCTGCTACTGGGTTTACACCTTTCTGGTTAGTATATGGTTTGGAATCCATTCTCCCTATTGAATGCGAGATACCCTCTTTAAAACTAGTTGTTGAACTCCTACCAAACACTTCTGCTGAGGAAGAACATCTATTGTATCTTATGCGATTAGACGAAACTCGACGCGATGCTACCCTAGTCATAGAAACTCAAAATAAACGTGTCAAGGCCCAATATGACAAACATGTCAAGCCTCGTGTTTTCTCCGAAGGAGATCTCATTCTCCTCTATGAACAAGATCGAGATATGCTAGGAGCTGGAAAATTCAAAGCCATGTGGCGAGGTCCTTATATCATTAAACGAGTGTTGGAAAAAGGGGCTTATGTGTTAGTAGATTACGATGGTATCCCTTTGAGTGAACCCAGGAATGGGTTGTACTTGAAGAAGTACTATGCATAAAATCACTTGCACGAGTACTTGTATTTTTATTGTATCATACTTCTTGTGTGTTACTATAGCTTGTTTTTGTCATTATATAGTCTCTACCCTTATGTGACGTTGTGTTTGATTTTCAGATGTCAGAGTCTTCGCTACCCTACATTGACTTCGCTGATGGTGCTAGCTATAGTACTCAGAACCTTGCCTCCACTGCATGGGTAATTTACGCCCCTACAAATGAACTTGTCTCCTTACGAGGTGTGTGTCTCGGCCGTGCGACCAACAATATTACAGAGTATAACGTCATTATTGAATTGTTGATTGATGCTATCTCACTTGGAATCTGTCATTTGGTTGTGCGACTCGATTCGCAGCTTGTAGTACTACAGTTAAGTAATGTCTATACTATTCGAAGTCCCACTTTGTTATGGGTGTATTTGCAAATTCGCCTCTTGGAACGTTATTTTGATTATATTGAATATCAACATATTCCTAGATGTCTAAATACATTAACTGATGCATTGGCTAACTATGTATTAGACAGACATTTGGATCATTTATAAATCAATCACATCAATGTTCACACAACACAAGATAAACTGATAGAAGCTGTATGTATATATAACGATCAAAAGAGTTTTTACAAAAAAGTTATGTCCGAGGACCAAAATTTCAAAATTTGAAGCTCATATCTTCTACAAAGTGACATCATGGATGACATTCATGGTAACACACAAATGCCTGGGCAACCCTAAGAAGCAGTCAGCCAATGGACTCTGACACTCCTACTGTATGATGCTGATAATGCCATGGAACCTCTCCAAGAGGCATGTCTGGAATAGCTGTTGTCAAACCCTCTAGGTTTTGTTCCACCGCTTCATAATCCTCGGCATCCCATTGTGGCACTGGCGCCACCTCTCCTCACCGCTGAATAGGAGAAGTAACAGGAGGTCGGTAAGGTCCCACATCTGTGTCATCAAAACTGATTTTTGTATTTAGTCCTTGGACGAACATATAAAAAACATTTGCATATGATAAAATTCACAAAAACATTTAAAAAAAAAATGTGTACTTCTTACCAAGTTCCCCCCACTGAGCACCCTCGGGCAGGACCAAGTCCATATCTCCTTGGAAATCCAACCCGGCATAAGCATAATCGTCCGCCATCAACATTTGTGGTCGCAACCAGTCGAAGAAGGTATCATCATATTTGATAGTTGGTCCAGCTACGTGTCGGGCCATGAGCTGACACCATCTCAACATTCTTGGATCTGTTGGGGCTAGTAAATCCCACTCAACTTGCAGCCTCAGCAAGGGAACCCTCTCAAGGAAGAAGGACACTAACAAAGACCCATACCTAAATTGCTTCAGGTTGCCTCACCTGCATTTGGTCAACTACCTCTTCATGCTACGAAGCACTGCATCTACCCAGTTAAAAACCCGAGGCTCAGTACACTCTATGGCATACTGAAAGTATCTCTGAAGAGGCATGTGAGGAGCGGAGCTCCCATCCATAAGAGAAATGGTGAACAAAATAGTACAGAGGGTCAAATCCCGCAATCCCTAAATAGCTACTTTCCCTTTGCTCCTCTCTGCCTCTGGAACACAGTGTAAGTGGCAATACTCACTCATAGGCAGCCCACCACCTCTGCTACCAGTCAGGTTCACATGGTACCCATGCCATGACATTTTTGTCAAAAAGTAAATGTCCTCAATATCCAAGGACAATGTGTGGACCCCTACCTGGAATACTTGTTGATCGAGATCCCACATATGCATAAGGTACTCCAATAACCTGACTTGGGCCCTCATGCCCGGGATACGAAAGTACTTTAGAAGACCACAGTTTCGCAAAGTGGCAATGGTGGGCGGATGATTTCCGGCAATGAAATTATCTTCTTCGTGCACCCTTTCGAGCCATTCTAGAACCATGGTGATGGCCAAATACCTGCATAAGAAGCAAAAGAAGAAGATTAATAACTCTATTCAACATTTGGTATCTTTTCATTGAGAAAAATTTTTAAAAACTTTTACACTTTGTGGTTCTCGCAGGTGCCCTTTAGGCACAGTGTGAGGTTCTCACAGGTGCCTTTGGGCTCACCTGCAAGAATGACCCATTCTTGCAGGTCCCATGTTTTTTGCCAATGAAAATGAAAAATTAAACCATGAAAAAGTAGAGAACAAAGAGCCTACCTCACTGTCACTGACGGTTCGTTGAATGGATGCTTGTAACTCCCGCAATCTGACGTCGAATTTCAAGGGTAAAAGAGGGGTTTTGGGGCTCAAATAGTGGTAAAGTTAAAATGATATGGTAAAAAGAGTTCTTACTTCTTTATATTTACTTTTACCATGTTATTGGATTTTTATAATAATTAATTTATTAAAACCTAATGCCTAATGCCTTTTTGAGTACAACTTTTGCAGGCGTAACGAATTTGATGTTCATGCACATGCATGTGGATATATTTTCTTCTTTATCACATGTTTTGATTGTTTTTTATGGTTTTTGTACAAAACCTCGAGCTGAGTCTTTGTCCATTCTCACGCTCAAAAATACATGAGAACGCGATCGAGCGCACTTTTATCACTTTTTCGGGCTCAACAAGGTTATACAAAAAATAAACCCCCCTGGAGTCTCCTTTAAGATCTTTTCAGACTCTCTAAACATGAAAAGATAGCCGAGCGACCTTGCTATTTTCACGCTCGATAAAGTATTTGAAGAAAGCGTCATTTGGGCAATAATTTATCTCTTTTTCGGTCTCACCGAACTATTTTATGAAAAAGGAACTGAGAGAGTTCTCTTTTAAGTGTTTTTCCAGACTCTATAATCATGAAAAACCTTCGAGTTTTCTATATTTGGACTCATTAAACAAACATCGACAGACCCGTCATGGGACCGAACCACTCCTTCCTAGGGTTCGTTAAACATACTCCGAAGGACTCATCCGAAGGATGATCTTATATCAACAAGCATATGTTATCCTCCTCAAGCTTGCGTAAAAATAAAGAGGTACTCGCCAGAAATGGTGGGGGAAAATTTGGGAAATGGATGTGTTCTCATATTCATATTAATTGGCAGTAAGTGTCGCTCTTGAACATGACACCACCCAATTCATTATTTGAAGCCGGTTTTGGAAATCCATCTGTCTCTCATTCGATTTACTACAAAGTCATACCCTGTGTCATCTCTGAGTCAATGTTACCAAATCATTGGTCGTGTCGTTCATATGTTCAAGAGAAGTTTATCTGAAACCTCTATTGAGTCGGCCATCTGCAGTTGTCCATTCTCTCTGTGTTAGCCTTCCTTATGTCCAGTCCAACTTACATCATACTCTGTTTCACCTTCAAAATCTGTTACTCATTTCGTGTCATTGATGGGGGATACATCAAGGCCCTCCTGTGATGAGTTTTGTTCCGTCGACTTCAGCTCATTATCCGGAAACAAGACTTAGAAATTCTTTGGTACCTTGAAACCTGCATGCCTCAATGGTAGGTTTCCTCGCTTTCGACAGTGGGTTTACATCATTGACCCCTAATCAAAAGATTCCATCGAATGTTCAACCTCAACTCATTCATTCACACTCAATGGATTGTAATAGTGTACCTTGGGAGTCGTTGGCATTAGTGGTGATTTCCCTCGCACTTGTTAATGGTTTCATCAATGACCAGTAATCAAGTGGTTTCTACCATGTTCGACTTCAACACATGCAATCACATGGTTAGATTCGTACCTTTGGGCGACAGAATTGAAGACCCTAGATATCATCTCTTTGTCCAGGTTGCGATGGAATATGTATAATTTGCGACACATAGATCCACTTTGTATGTCTCGTGGCTATGTCGTCTCAATTTGAATTTTCTCGCATAGATCCACAGTGTATTCCTAGTGGCTATGCTATATTTTGATGGTATGGATCCACAGTGTATGATTGGTGGCCATGACCTATGTCTATAATGTCATTCATATGTGATCTGAGTATGGGAATGCCTACCTCAGAATTAATATATATGATATTCTATAGATGCTTGGTTGTTCGCAGGTTTCCGATTAGGTGTGCTGCTGGTTTTCGACACACACATGCAGTTTACAAAGCCTTTTGGCTGTCACTGATTCCAGCCTCATACTTTGGGGGCCATTTTGTTACCCATGATTTTGGTCAATCTTGATGGTGTATTGATGATGGTGTACTCAGGCTCCTCATAAGAACTTTCTTCTAAGAAAAGTGACATTCATCTCTTCCCAGAAAACATACTTTTGAAGAGAGTTCACAGGTTGCTCATATCCTAGGGTGCGAGAATGATCCATTCTCACAGGCTGCCTTTAGCTAGGGTACGAACTGCTCGCACTGTGCTACATAGCTAGGGTGTGAACTTTCTCTCAAGCTTGGAAAAAGATGAAGTCTCGATGGTTCTAGAAGGGAATCTTCTAGAAGAATGAGTTGGCATTTGAATGGTTATCCTTTTACTGGTTTCCCTGATATTGTGGGATCATTCTTATCCAAGTAACCATATCATCCTCTCCTATATATTGATGGAATTCTCATGGAAAAGGTTAAGCAAGATTCATTGGAGAATTGGTGAAAGAATTGTGTGAAGGACCTAGCTTGAACAGGAGCTTGGAGACTATAGCAAGTCTATCAAGAGGAATTGGATCTTCTTTGTACAAGGATCAAGCAAGTGTGTGTGTGTTGGAGCCAAGAGCCACCAAAAGGAAGCTTGTGACATCAAGGCAATCAGGTTGTATCTTCTACGTTCGATTAATATGATACAGTAGCATGTCCTTTTCCCATAAAGTCATTCTTACTTTATTGTGTAATTCCTTGATCATACACATAAGTTGACAATTGAATATAATTTTCTATGTTCACTTTGGTTGGTTTGTGTTGTCTTGGTCTTGACCTCACGAGAGCATTGGAGCGAAGCGGGAGAAACAAAGACCCTAGGAAGCGATACAAAGGTATGTTACTTGTTCCTTCCTACTAGCTAATTCAATGGTCAAAACTTAGGGAAAGAGTCATGTCCTGTCCTGTTTTGTTCTAGATCCAAGTGGATCTAGGGAGATCTGTTAGTGTCTGCACCTACCGATTAGTCTGATAACACACCTAATCCCCCTTTTGAACAAGAAGAAGCTAAATGGAGTGTGCCTCTTCAGCAGTTACAGGGTTTTTATAATATTAATGTTGATGAATATGATGATCCTAGGAACATGAATATTTCACAAAATGAAGGACAAAGATATATAGAAAGGCCAAGGATTGAATTACCTTTTGTAGGGAAGCCAATTAAAATTAATAAATTTAACATTAGAACATAACAAACACCTAATTTAGCAAATGTTGGACACTATTGGGATGATGCTACTATTAGTAAGATTAAAGAACTATTGCATGAGTATCAAGACTTGTTTCCAACCAAGTTCACAGACATGAAGGGCATTAAAGGGCCCATGGGAGAAATGAAGATCCTTTTGAGAGCAGATGCAAGACCTATCAAGCAGAGGCCTTACAGACTAAATCCCAAGGATAAGCAGAAAGTTAAGATTGAATTAGATAGAATGTTGGAAGCGGGAATCATAGAACTAGTTGAAGAATCTGAATGGATCAGCCCTATGGTGGTCCAATATAAGAAGTCAGGAGAAATCAGAATCTGTGTGGATCTAAGGAAATTGAATGATGCATTTTTACATCATCCATTTCCTACACCTTTTATTGATGAGGTTCTAGATAATACAGGAGGACGGGAGATTTATTCATTCATAGATGGATTTTCAGGCTATCACCAGATCAGAATTGCTAAGGAAGACCGACATAAGACTACATTTGCAATAGAATGGGGTTCTTTTCAGTACACCGTGATGCCTTTTGGCTTGAAGAATGCACCAACCATATTTTCCAGGGTGGTGGTCGAAGCATTTAAGGACTTTTTACACAAGTTTTTGGAAGCATACTTTGATGATTGGACCATTTGTAGCCTACTGAAAGATCATATTGAATGTTTGATATTAATGTTATATTAGTGCAGGCAATGTCATACTTCCCTGAACTTGAAGAAGTGTATTTTCTTTTCATCTTTTGGAGTGTTGTTAGGACACATTGAGTGAAAACAGGGGTTGTTGGTAGATCCTTCCAAGATTGTTATCATTGTTGATATACCTCCTCCTACTTCATTGAGACAGTTGCGCACGGCATTGGGACACACTGGATATTATAGAAAATTTATTAAGGGATACACACAAATAACAACACCTATGGAGAAGCTATTAAAGAAGGATAGTAAGTTTCAATGGAAGAAAGAATGCCAATAGAGCTTCGACACACTAAAGTAGAAAATGGTCATTGCGCCTACCTTGGTGTTTCCAGATTGGAGTAAGGAGTTCAATTTTCATGTAGATTCTATGTCTATTGCACTAAGAGAATCCTTAGCATAGCCAGGAGTAGGAGACATTGAGCACCCTATAGCCTTTGCTAGCAGGAATCTTTCTACATCTGAAAGGAATTATACTACCACTGAAAGAGAAGTCTTAGCTATGGTATATGCACTGCATAAGTTTAGACACTACTTATTGGGAGGACATTTTAAGATGTTCACTGATCATTCTGCATTGAAGTACTTAGTAAACAATCCAATGTTGGGGGGAAGAATATGCAGATGGTTACTATTATTCTAGGAGCATGAGTTTGAGATCGTGGTCAATCCAGGAAGAATGAATAAAGGACTTAATCACTTATCCAGGTTAGAACATGGTGAGGAACCTACCAGTCTGGAGGATACACTCTCGGATGCAAAGTTGTTGGCCATAAAAAAAAATTGATGATCTCTTCGCCGAAATAGTCAAGTTCTTGTCCATAGGAATGGCACCTCGCAAGTATACAGTTATTCACAAGAAACAGTTGGTAGTCCACGCTGCATATTTTCAACTTATAGTTGGACAATTATACAAGATGGGACCAGATGAGATCTTGAGAAGATGTGTTATGGAGTCTGAAATACCATTTATCCTTGTAGAAGCACATGAAGGCATCACAGGAGGACATTATGCCGAGAAAGAAACAACATATAAGGTTCTCAGAGCTTGCCTCTGGTGGCCCAGTTTACATAAGGATGATAAGGAATACTACAGAGTCTGCGATGTATGCCAAAAGATAGGGAAGCCTTCTAGAAGGGATGAGATTCCTTAAGCACCTCAGTTAACCTTAGAAGCATGTGAGAAATGGGCTATTAACATTGTGGGATCGATCAACCCACTAGGAAATCCCACAGGAGCTTGATACATCGTCACTGCTATAGAGTATTTGACCAGATGGGAAGAAGCAAGATAAATTAAGGACTGTAGTGCAACTACAGCTGCATAGTTCATCTTTGAGGATATCATAACCAGATTTGGATGCCTAGAGATCCTTATGAGTGATCAAGGCACACACTTCATCAACAAAAATATTGAAATCTTGAATCAGGAGTTCTAAGTTCACCACCAGAAGAGCACTCTATACCACCCAAAGGCGAATGGTACATTTGAGGCCTTCAATAAGATCTTGGAGACAACACTGACTAAGATTTGTAGTTTTAACATAGATGATTGAGATCTGAGAATTCCAGCAGTTTTATGGGCTTATAGAACTACTTGCAAAAAGCTAACCACATAGATTCCCTTTAAGTTAGTATATGGATTGAAAGTAGTGGTACATATGGAATAATTGGTTTCTAGTTTAAGAATTGCAACATTTATAGGTATGGATGACACTGGTGGTGTTCAAGACAGGATCGCACAATTGGTGGAACTGGAGGAAGATAGGCTAATTGCAGGATCTCATCAGCAAGTACAAAAAGAGCGAGAAAAGTCTTACCATGACTGACATATCAGGAGGAAAGCATTTAAACAAGGATATTTGGTACTTTTATATGACAACAAGTTCATGAAGCATCTAGGGAAGTTTAGGACACATTGTTTTGGGCCATTCAAAGTTGTCTATGCTATAGAAGGTGGAGTTGCACAGTTGAATATGCTTAATGGAGAATGGAAGGATGGTTTAGTGAATGGGATTCGGTTGAAGTTGTACTATGAAAACTAGCTGCCCCGCAGCTCTCAGTAAAAGCAAAGGAAGAAGGGTCTAGGTACCAGGTGCAGTTGAAATTAGGTACCAGACATAGAAAATATAGTCTTCACGTGATAGGGAGGTATGGAGCAAAAAGAACAAGCTGCTCCGCGCAGTCTGCAGTTGAAGTAATACAGGATGTGTAATCCTACAGTGACTCGGGAGAATTTTGTGTAAAATGCATGTGCACACATGGGAGAATTAAAAAAAATGCACGCGTCCTATCAGACCTATTGTCCTTCCTATCAAAAATCACCGGGTGTTGGCACAGGGGAAGACCCAGGGTTCAACTCTAACAATGCACCAACAAACCCTAACTATTGGCCCTTTCAGCAACACCTGCGAAGAAGATGAAGTCTCACCTGAAGTAGCAATAGGAGGGTTGCAGGACACAGGTGTCTACAACCAGGGGAAGTGGAAGATGATTTCAAAATTACAACGAAAGGTTAACCTAGAGATTCTTTAACAGTCTTATACTTATCTTAACGAAATTAGTTTAGGTATCTTATATTAATGGTGAAAACAACCATGCAATAACCATATAACAAATAGCAAATAACACAACATCAACCACAAAGAACAACAATATTTACGTGCTTCACCCTCTCCCTAGGTATACGTCCACAGAACTGTGTTTCTTGACATAATAGATGAAAACGTACAGTTCTATCTACACACTGAGCAGCAAATCCTTATCTTTATTCATCTTTTGTTCCCCCGCCCTGTGCACCCAGCTCCAGGGTTGATCTTCGCAACTAGCTGAAGATCTCAAAATACAAGCATAGTCTAAGGCATACACTTTTACAGCTCAATCTCTCTATCTCGACAACAATAATCAACAATAACAGAAAACCCTCCCCACTCTGTTGGACCTCTATTTATCCTTCTATGACTCTTAGAAACCCTATACCAAAACCCTAGGTCAAAAACCCTAGGTGCCAAAACCCTAGTTCCACATAACTCGCCTTTTAATCCTATGGAAGTAATACAGGAGGTGTAACACAATGTTTGATTACATACAGTTTTAAAATTCATTGTTGATATAGTCCACATTTACCAAAGGGTTTAGTCCTTTATTCTTCTCACTACCACATGCACACATTCACATATAGTCTATAATCATAGGGGAACCACAACACCCCCATTCTTCTAGAAGCATGAGAAACCTCCCTCCAATATTCATAGGTGTCCCCAATTTGGTGAATGCATCAGCACAACCAGCACACACACCAATGAGTGTCATTATTTTAGGATTATCTTTACTTGGGTCCACCTTGCTATGCACCACTATCCAAAACAATCCACCCATATAGTATCTCTTCCTGTTTAGGAATTGGCTCTCCAACCATCAACCACCATGGAAGCACCAAAAAACCTACCATATATAATCCCATCCTCTTCTTCCTAGTTAGGAAAAACTTGGGCCCCCTCTACTAGTTATATTGGTCATCCACCACTCACAAGGAGTAAGAAGAGAAGCACCCATTATCAATGCCCATGGCATGTGGGGAATGCTTGTATAGATGGGGCCACTCATACTGCCCACCATAATTACAATCAAACCAAGAATATATGTACTATATGTACTAATCACCCATACATGGGCTAATCACCCTTTACCATTTTGTGATCTCTATGGTCACCCATCCCATCAGTTCCCTAAACTCACTATAGAGCTAGTCCAAACAATTTATTTGGAGCGCACACAACACAATAAACATAGTAGTTATCCTTACACTACTTTGATGTTCCCACTCCCACATGATGCACCCATTAATCCATCAGGTGAGGTTCCATGGACCTCGACATCATTTTTTACCCCTCACATTGGTAACCCCCCCTCACACCCAATCTACCTCATGGCTGAGGCTCAGTCATGTAGACTTGAGGGCACCCCTTCCACCTCTAGTACCAAATTGTCTACTAGAATTATCCTTGTAAGGAAAATGGAAGTGTGTACTCACACCCATCATGGGCCATCATCCTTGATTCAGATCAACTTATCCAAGCACGATTTTCATCTTCTAACCCATTTCAAATACAGGTCATCGTTAAAACATTTACAATGTATATGTGTATAATAGATGATAGGTAATACTCATCTATTACGTCCTCATTAGATTGGAAACAACTAGGATCCCCTACTCTTATACCATCGATGATTGAGTTAAGAGACTTTGATGGCAGACTCTATTCCCCCTTAGGGGTCTCACCTAATCTCCCCATTGAGTTGAGTGGTAAGACAATTTTGATCAATGTTGTTGTCATGAATTGTCTCATGGATTACAATATTATCCTGGGCCATGATTTCATCTATTCCATGAATTTTGTGGTGTCTTCACTCTTTTGATTCATGATATTCGCACATGAGGGATGCATCATCACCATTGATCAACTCTCCTACACTCACCCCCCCATAAGATTCTCAAAATAGAATCTCACATCATGTTGCTCACATTGATTCCATGCACTATGTTTCCACTGACACTAGTCGTTCAACATACACTCCCCCTAAAAATGATCCCATGCCTCTAGAACCACCTCCTCACCACTTGGTCTTGCGGGTTGGGAAGATTCATTAATCCTTGGGGGAATCCATGCATGTTTATTTCCTAAAACCTAAAAGAAACCATGAAATATCAATTACATTTTTCCCGTAAGAGGAAGAATTATTTGAGGCCACTACTTCTTTCATGGATTCTAGTGATAGCCTCCATCTGGTTCTTCTATCCACTACTGACAGGGTCCTAACAGCTCAATTGGTGGCCCCTCTAATATTATGTACCTTGATAATGTCATTACTATCTCTCAAATAAGATCATCTCTTATCACTTACAGGGATATTAGGGACTCCAGTTCCAAGATGACCAATCATGCCCATATAGGAGATGCTTCCAAATAGTTTAACGTCCCAAACCCCCCTATGGATATTACACAAAATGGTAGATATAATACATTATTATAGATCCTATTTAGCGGATGTTCAATTATAAACCATATACTATTATACCTTTGGTTCATCATATTTATTATTTGTAAACAACCCTTCCCCCAATCCTCATATGATAATACAGGGGGCAATACCACTTCCCACCTTAGTCCCATAAGACCTATCTCTCAACACAACAACAAACCACAACATACCCTTCATGGGAAATATTATAGCACCAAATTGTGTCTAGTGCACCCATACATCATGAAATTAAAAGCCACATGGACCAATCAGAATGATCCACCAAGATAGTTTCATTACTTCTTGTGGTGAGGCCCCTTAGCCTTAGTCATTTTTAGTTAACACCATAAGGGTAATAAGACCTCCTTCAAGGAGTGCCTTTTTCAGGAACCCATAGTTCCTTGGTCTCTCTTAGGAAGGGCCTTGTTTGGGAACCCATGGTTCCATGTCCTCCTTCAAAGAGTGCCTTTTCTAGGAACTCATTGCTCTGTGGCCTCCTTCAAGGAATGCCTTTTTCAGGAACCCATCATTCCTTGGAATTCCTTAGTGAGGGCATTGTTTGGGAACCCATGGTTCTTTGGCCTCCTTGTGGGAGTACCTTTTCCAAGAACTCATTGTTTTGTGGCATCCTTCAAGGAGTTCCTTTTTCATGAACCAATATTTCCTTATCCTTCCTTAAAAAGGCCCTTCTTTGGGAATCCATGGTTCCTTGGCCTCCTTAGGGGGTTCCTTTTCTAGGAACTCATTATTTTGTGGCCTCGCTTAGGGAGCTCCTTGGTTGGGAACCCATGATTCCCTGGCCTCCTTCAGGGAGTGTCATTTTTAGGAACCCATTGTTCTATGGCCTCCCTTAGGGAGGGTCTTGTTTGGGAACCCATGGTTCCATGACCTCCTTTAGGGAGTGCCTTTTTAGGAGCCCATCATTCCTTGGCCTCCCTTAGGGAGTGCCTTGTTCAGGGTCCCATGGTTCCCTGGCCTCCTTCAGGGAGTGATATTTTTTAGGAACCCATCATTTCTTGGCATCCCTTAGGGAGGGATGTTTTTGGGAACCCATGGTTTCATGTCCTCCTTCAGGGAGTTCCTTTTTTAGGAACCCATCTTTCCTTGGCCTCCCTTAGGGAGCACCTTGTTTTGGAACCCATGGTTCCCTTTCCTCCTTCAAGGAGTGCCTTTTTCTAGAAACCCATTTTTCCATGGCCTCCCTTAGGGATTTCCTTGTTCGAGAGCCCATGGTTCCCTGGCCTCCTTCAGGGAGTGCATTTTTTCAGGAACCCATGATTCCCATGCCTACTTCGAGGAGGGTCTTTCTCAAGAACCCATTATTTTGTGGCCTTCCTTAGGGAGTTCCTTGTTCACAAAACCATGGTTCCCTGGCCTCCTTTAGGGAGTGCCTTTTTTAGGAACCCATCATTCCTTGGCCTCTCCTAGGGAGTAACTTGTTCGAGAACCCATGGTTCCTTGACCTCCTTTAGGGATTTCCTTTTTTAGAAACCCATCATTCTATGGCCTCCCTTAGGGATTTCCTTGTTTGGGAACCCATGGCTCCCTAGCCTCCTTCAGGGAGTAAATTTTCTAAGAACTCATTGTTCCATGGCCTCCTTCAAGGGTCACCCAAATGTTTTGTCAAGGGACCATTTTTCCCACCAATGTTAAAATAAAAGGTACACACACTCATTAACATTATTATCAAATAACTATTATATGTTCCTTAGTTTTATATTTTTTTCACGTTGGGTATTTATTTTTTATGTGTGTGATTACTTTTTACAAAGACATACAACCCATTCAATAACAGACATCCCATGTCCCCTTCATATAAATGTTTACAACTGGTATGCACTCATTCCCTCTGCAAATAGATTCATATCCCAGTCATACCCCTTGACATTCACCTTGAGGACCCCCACATCCGGCTCTGCAATACCCCTACCTATGTTGCATTCAGGTACTATCACCCAGTAAAATTCTCACCTCCATGGGTTGTCCCCTATATATTTAACCTATATAGAATTGACACTCATGTTTTTCTATCCATCAGGTTCACAAGTCCTGGTAGAACTACACCCTAGAGCGAGAACCTCATGCTTTTTCCCCTCATCTTGCTAAACTACTCCATTATGGACTCCCTCTTTTTGTTTCGGTGGTTACATCAAATGAAGTTATGCATTATCATTAACCCCCCATCTCACTGAACATCAATTTCCCATCTACAATTTCATCATCCATCCATCTACTTGGTATAGAAACCCACCCATGGCCCCCACAACCCTTCACCAATTACATTCCCCTATTTGCAAGTTGTTCCCCATGATGCCAAGTCATACTTCACTAGGGCACCCATTTATGTACGTGTAATTTCAACCCAATCATTATTTATTCATCTGGTAATTATATAAAACACATTTCAAATTCTAGCAAGTAGAGCAGATTTATTTTTCCATCGCAACCGGCGGTGGCTTTTTCCTTGGCACATATAAAACCATGTCTCCCTTGGCCGAGGCATTTCCCCTTTCGTCAACATTTTTGCAAAGATATCCCTATCATGGCCCAAATACCAACTATCACCGACACCTCTTTTCCAAATATTTGTATTTCGTTCTAACATTCATTCATTTGTAGTCTCACCCATTCAACACAGTTTACCCAATATGGGGTCATCCCCCTGACACCAAATCATGTTTTATGGTTTCTACCATCATTCAAAATTCCCCCAACGAAAGTCAGTTCTCGAGTGCCATACATATTGAACATCTTTCATGTCACGATTCCATCCATCCTCACTTCCATTCAATCCCTGATACCCATTTGATCGAAGAGATGACAAGAATCCCTTTTCTTCTTACAATCACACCACTTTCCCGTTGACATCAACACAAGTTTCCAGGAAGGTGGAAGTATCTTGGCTCTCATTCCCTTATTACTAAGTAGTCTTAGATGACACAAAAATATTCTTCATTGCTGACCCCCATGACAATCGACTCCAACAACGTTTCATGTTATGGTGGGTATTAATATGCAACCGTTGCAGTTTTTAGTAATTGTCGAAGACCTATGAATCTAATAGATCATCAATACATTTTATTTGTTCATAAATCTATTTAGAGCCCGTTCAGTAATTATAACTACAATCAGTCATTTTTTGATGCCCCCGAGGGAGCTGAAAACATCTACTTCATCAACAATATTAAGTTTTTATCATTTCATTTATGGTTTCATGACATGAGCACGGGGAATTCCCTCCTCGTTTGTACCCAAATTTATATTTATGTTTTTGGAGAATACTTGGTTTCCCTCAAGATCCCCTTTTCCTCCAAAATATTGCTCCTACATTCCTCCTCATCTAGTAGCTACAACCCTTCTATTCACAAAAGAAAAAATGATGTATTTCAATTATATGTATGCTCCTAACCTCACACATTAGGGGGCATCTATTATCACCCAAAAATTTCTCACAAGAAATACATACAATGGTCGAAGAAAATATCAACACAAACACAACATTCTTCCAACATTTACAGAACCTGCTTCAACAAGATGACAAAACTATATAAAAAGAGCCATAATTTTTTTTGCATTTCCACCAAAGTCATCATGCACACATCTGCAAGGATAATCAAAGCAATGAACATGCACTCTATGCAAACCACATGACTGTCACTAATTCAACTTGCATGGATGCATAAACGATTCATTTATGAATTTGGTCAGGCCTCAACCACTTTAATGATGAAGTGAATTAGGAAAAGACCCCAAGATCGACCCAAAATATCTCCTTGGGATGACTGAAAGGATGGGATGTACCTATAAAGGCCTCCCATTCACACTTCGAACATGATATGAAATATCTTGCTATGGTCCTATAAATACATGGCCATTGTATTTTGAAAAGGAAGGAATTCATTATATTGTTATGCTTCTCATTTTCTATTAAAGAAGTCATTGATTCTCTTGAGAGCCAATTGAGAAATCATAGCATTTGGTAAGCTTCTCACCTCTTGAGAAACTTGACCAAGAATTTCTTCACCATTGTTAGATAAGAGAGTAAAATCTCTACTTTAAGGGATTCAAGAGCCCTCCCTAAGAGGATTAGAGGATTCATAAATCCCACATTTCTCCTCTTGGCGTTCTCAATTTCAAAGACCATTCTCTATTGGGTAACCATTATTTTTGTCAAATTTCATGCATCCTTTGTTTATATTTGCTTAATTTAGTCTTCTTTGTTTGTAATTATTTTCCGATTCTATTTTCTTTCTTTCTTGATTGTGGGTTCACTTAAATACTAGTCATTGTTCTTTGTTTCTTTGTTGGCCTATTAAGGAAACTAAACGGGTCTCTTTTTTCTCACTCTAGTGACCTAAAACCTCAAACAAATCTTGAAGTTATAGGTGGAAATATTCCCAATTCAAATAGTCAAGTGAGTTATTCAGGTTAGACAAAATCTTATCAGTGGTATACTTTTCCAGAAATTACACAATTTCTCCCTAGAGAGAGATACAAAGAATGTACTATCATTCTAAATAGGTATTTTATGTGTAGTTTCCACTTATATATTTTGATATTGTATAGTATTTTGAAATAAAATTAAATTTTTACTGATGGATGACTTAGTTTCACAAGTGCCTATAATAATTCATGTCACAATGGATAATTGATAGTATTGATAACATTCCATAATCATGTGATGTGATTAAGATGTGCAATTTTGATATCACTGAGGATTGTGAGCACACCAAAGTATTTGTTCAAAATTGATTTAGGTTGAGCTGTGAATCATTTAGAAAGAAAATAATAGAATTTATAGATAATTGGATTTTATTTTATGAGTGTGAAAGGTAGTTCAAATCAGAAAGATCCTTTTATTGGTTGAGATGATTGCATAATAAGATAGAAGTTCGACATACCTAGATATTTTTTAGACAAGGCATGGAAAGGGTGAACATGATGGCGTGGGTGCTTATGTGAAACACACACTTAGGAGGTACCAAATAAGCCATGATTTATTCCAAATCAAATAATATCTTGAAGTAGTTGATTGGCATAGATTTCATTTAGGGCATGAAAGTCATTAACAAGTGAGACTAGTGTGCAAGTAAGA
>JZKD02S1635199.1:146413-156938 GCA_000966675.3 Picea glauca | reverse complement strand
GATGAGCCTAGGGGCTAAGCCTAGGGGGCTTAAGCCTGGGAAATAATATTTTAATATTATTTTAAAAAGAGACATGTGCATTTTTGTTTATCCTAAGTTTTGGAAAGGGAACGTGCAAAGGGGATGCATGCTGTGGTATGCATGCAGTTCCCAGGGTGACAAGTGTAAACCCTGGTGCATGCAAATAAAACGGAGGAAGTAAGCTGTGAGGGGGATCTTCTCTCCATTCTGACCGGAACCTCTCAGCGTAGAATCGGTACGCCATCTGCCAGATTACTCTGATTCATCTCTGAAGCCGTTAAACCTGCGTTTGTCTGAATAAACCGTGTACACCCATGTCCCGAGCTGTGAGTCTATGTCTATTCTAGGCAAACCTGGGAGCGCATTCCTGAACCGGAATCCCTGTGTTGAACACGAGTGGAAGAGTCCATTGGTTGTTTGGGGAAATGCTGAGCTAGCCTGTGCGTGGAGCTTGTTCCGAAATCAACACTGAGAGATCATCCTGTGACTAATGAACCGATTTGGGGAAGCCTGTGTCTGTGTTTTTCATGGATTGTTGTGACCATGCAGTACTAGACTGTGTGAGGCTTGTTGGCCAGTGAGTGACTCCTCCAGGTGAGAGAGTGTGCAGAGGGAGAAGAGAACTCATGGGAGGAACCCTGTAGCTGCCATAGAGCCTGGAGAATTCCGGTCTGGTCTGTTCCTGTAACCCAAGGTAAGGGAGACTGGCAACCGAAGGACTGTCTAGGTGACAGAGAAGGTGCACTCTCCTGGGGTGGAACAGGCATGTGGGGAATGAGGGTCTGTGGGCAGTGAGCGTGGGAGATTCCTGGGAGAGCTTTCTTCCTCGTGATGTGTATGTGTTATCTTCCCTGTAACTTCAGCCTAGCCTAGGATTCCTTGCCTTGGGGTGGAGCTCGGTCCCAGCTCGGGGGTGACCCACTGTTGAGTTGATGAACAGTGTGGTCTAAGGCTGGGAGGTTCATGGAAGGCCTGCATTTGGTTGGTGATTTCTACAGCCATTAAAAGATAAGTATCTGAATTATGTTTTTATCACATTTGGCATGACTGTGTTGTTTATGAATCATGTTTTCCGCTGTGTAAATGAGTTACTGTTGAATGCTATGGCTTGTTTAATTGTAGAAGTAACTTATATATCTTTTACTCTAAGAATTAAGTGTGTATAATTGTTTAAATGCATTTGCTTATAATGTCTGCACGAATTATGTAAAAGTTCGTGTACAGAATGGTAACTGAGAGGTTGAAAACCTCGATAGTGTGAAAAGGTACACTACACATAACCTCAGGTATAATGATATCAACAATAGGTGATGAAGGAGGAGTGGACTTACTGGACTCGGGAGGTGTCCTAGGCCTCCTCTCTGCTTCCGTCTCTAGATTTTTTGTTTGTAAGGCCTCTTCATTTTGTGAAGATCCTTCAGTCTCTTGAGGAAATTCTTCAGGATTGACTTTACCTTGTGTTTCTTGTCCGAAACCTATGGGAGTATCTTCCTGTTCCCGAGGAGGGGTAATTGCTTCGCCTTGCATCACTTTGGGCAGACCGCTTTGTCTGTGTTTCTGGAAGGTCTAAAAACTAGCTTTCAAGTCGGACATCAGTGTCTATACTCTTTCTAACAGTTCCCCATAGGTCTTAGTCCCTTTGAACTGGTCATCACAAGGGGATTTCTCATGTTCTGAAGCCTTCATATTACAATGGGCCATGTGTTTTCCCACTAAATGGTAAGGATCATGCTTCCTGTGCTCGAGGTTTACCAATTTAACCTCCTCTAGTGTTGTCGCTTCAAATTTGTAATGACCTAAGTTGAGCAATGAAAATCTCCCAATCTGAATGGGAAAAACTGGCCAATATTTCTTTTGAGCCGATTTTAGTTCTATCCCAATTCCACCTGTTACTATTTGATGAGCTACCTCCCTGCACACTAGTCTATCAGGGGGGAATTTTGGGAGGGCATGTGGAGGGATTGAACACCCAAAAACTCTGATGTATGAAAAATTTTCCTCTATGAACCAGTCAACAACTACCCTGAGGTTTCCTGTGACCAACTCTGAAATGCGGGGAGGCGCACAACCATACAACATCTGATGTAGTGGTATCACCACAAAATGACAAATTTCATAGAATGATTCCTTGGCATTTTCTTCCCAAAGTTTAGAATGATATTCATGAATTAGCTCCGGGTAAGTCAAATTCCAACTCCAATTCATTAAAGGGAAAGGAGTCGAGAATCATATAGCATCCATGATGTATGTCGACATATAAAAGGCTACTAGTCGGCCTTATGATCTTGTAGTATGATAGTCCATGACCTCCTTTTCCATGTTATCAGATAAAATATTATCCCAATTGAAGTTGTAAGCTTCAGCTGCCTCGTGCAAAAGAGGTACCCATTCTAAAGGGAAATGGGTGGGACTTTTATTACTGAAAATTCTACATAACATCATCGCCACATAAATCATATACTCATTCAATGAGGCTGTGGCGTAAATACCATGGGTGTCAGCCATGAATTTTCCCTCGTTTCTCCACCAATCCTTGATTAAGTCAGGATACGTTTGGTCTAACTCAAAACATTCTTTCCTTTGAAAATTATTCATGAAATCTTTATTATAAACATACTTGGGACTGGGAGATAATTTATACATTACTTGTAAATGTTCTGGTCTAAAAGAGCCAACGATGACCCCTCGGTTGTCCAGAATGCTCCTTGTCTGCACATCAATCTGCTTTAAGGCCCAACTGATCATGTCATTATAAGTCATAAGTCGCGACCGTGTATCTATTTTGTGGAGCTCAGACTCCGGTACATCTCGAATCTTGTTGTCAGCGTCATGAGGGAATTTTTTTATTTCATAATTCAGAGTCTCAAAAATCTACCTCCAGGATTTTATGGAATCGATGGCATGCGGTGTTGTATCAAATATAGCGTCTCCGTCTGGACTCGAGATTTCTGCAATTTATTCACTTTTCTTGGGTGCCTTCTTAGGTGCCATGATACTTGTGCTGGATCAAAAACTTGTTTACAGAGGAAATGCGTATAAAACTAGGTAAACGTGACTTGCTGCAGATGTAAAGAATAACTATGAAGTTCGAAATATAAGACTTTATTAACCTTCAATTTTGCGTTATAACGAGTGTACAGACACAGACGAAGAAAAGATAACGCTTTTAAAAGGAAAGATAAGCCTGGAGACATGCTTTTGTGTCAAAAAAATCTTCATTTATCCATTATTAATGTTGTCGTATATCGGCGATTTTGAAATTGGAGTTTCAAAAATCACTGCCTTCCTTAATTCCCGAAATGTGAAAGGTGGTTTAATTATCACTAATCCTGTTTTAAAAACGAATTAACCTTAATCTTAAACCTTGTTTAGGGAAAACACGATTTTGTATTTCGAAACTTCGGGGATCCTAGCATGAGGGGATAAGTCATAATCAATCCCTGGATCGCGAAATTGCGATGAGATTAGTGAGAAGCTAAGACACGTATTAGGGATTTAATTAATCCAGATTAATAATTAATTATCCTTTTAACTTTTTCGGAAAAGTGAGGATAAGGAGTTTGATGATTAAGAGTTCGAAAGTGTTTCAGTAGAAGGAAAAACTCGAATTGTGAAATATTAAGGGAATGATAATTATATTTAGGAACTTAATTAATTACAGGTTTAAAGAGAGCTTTGTAGAAAATGACCGAAAAGGCAACCTTTATTTCTTTCCCCTTTAAATTTGTTTTTAATAGGCTAAACATTTTTTGGATTTCGACACCGGAAAAAAAAAATGGTTGAAAATCATACTTCGAGAAAAACTGAATCTCGAAAACCTGAAAAGGAACGGAAAGCTTAGATTTCTCTTTTGATTAAGGGCGGCTCCACGATTTAGGAAAAGATGAATTTTTATTTTTCAAGGATAGGAAAAAATAAACTTCATGTCAACATTAGGCTCCATCTAGGGATCTCATCTCCTTGTGGGATGAGAAGAACATGTAGACTAAGTGCCCTCATTGGGTAATGGAGTCAAAGATTTGGCTCTGTGAGACAAATAATGAGAAAGACCGAACAAGATCAGGGTCTCAACGTTAACCTTGAAAACTCTTCAAAAACAAAAACTCTAACTATCNTAGTTGATTATGTCAATACACCTGACAATGGTCCTGTGTTATCAGATGAGGAATTTCCTGGCGAAAATCAAATCTCTTGTACTCAGATTGTACCAAATTCATGGTATTCTGATATCAAATTTTATTTAATTCATGGAACCTGTTGTTCCTGATTTTATACTTTAAGGCTCTAAAGTATATTGTCAAGGCATATGAAAAGATAGAGGGAGCTGACGATAGGAAAAGATATGATAAAAGATGAGGGCTATAGTTGGTTCCTCAATTGTCTCTGTCGAAATTCCCAGTTTTCTTGGATACCGATATCTCTCTCAATTGTTGCCCATGAACATTCTAACTCAACCCAGTTATTTTTTGTTTGTAAGATAGTGTTAAATAAATTTAGAGTGATGTTGGTTTGATCCAAAAGGTCGGGCTCGATATTAGGTTGCCTTGCAAATGGTACTGTCATGAAGGGTAAAAGTAAAGAAGATATAATTCTTGTGTTTTCCTTTTAGGCTTGTTATCTCTATTCCACAATGTAACGAAAATGATGTCAACACCCAAATAAATAGGATGGATAAATTGTAGGCCTTTTCTTGTATCTGAGTTAAATTTTAAAGAAAATAAACACGCATGATATGGGGAGAAACATAAAGCTATTAGCAAAGTGAGGCATCAATTTCAGAGGAATCTCACATAGTAATAGAAGACTATGAAATGAGAAAAATATTAATGAAGCATATGATGTTGAAATCTAAACATCTACAGGTCTTGTATATGTTGATAATGGATACAGAGGAAAAAATGTAAATGATTTAAATAACAAGAATAATAATTTCCACAGTAGAGGTTTTACTAAATTGCAACCAAGCATTCATCAATTAAACATATGAAATAAAGATGAGATGATAGGGAAACACATAACTCAGAAGTGACAAGATCTAGAATCTTCAATCTGCATTTATATTAATTTAGAGTCTCTTCAAAATTACTTCGTCAAAAATGTTTTTTTGAGAGAGATCAAAAAGCCTTATTTTAGTCTTCACTCCTTGTATTTATACAAGGTCATCAATACTTGATAGTTAGCAATCTCCTACTTTTCTGGAGAAAAATAGTTACAAAACTGCAACCTTAACCGTTGCATGATTAACTTTTGTTTATCTATCATTTCAATAGTATGAGTTTTCAAACGATACTTCATTGTTTAGCTGAAGTCTCTCCCTCTTTTGAAGCTATACATTCAACACACTTCTCCAAAAAATGAACAAAAATTCTGGGTGGTGTCAGGAGATATTTAGTTTCAAACAGATAAAACTTTATTTGTACCTTTGGAAACTGGCCTCAAATTATTATAACGGAAAACTTGATCGTTTGCAACTTTAAATTAGGTTGTACCAGCCATCTATCTATCTGGTTGGTATTGATTTCACTCAACTGTAAAAATTTTGCCTGAACCTCCTATAAGCTCTCTTTGTAGTCCAACTGTTGTTTCACAATGTTTATCTTCCCTAGTAGTCCAGAGCATTCATTTCTTTCAAATCCTAATGCTTTCTTATCCAAGGAATCAAAGATTCCCTCACAGTCATCTTTGATTTCTTTGACTGTCTTCTTGTTTTCGACTATGTTTGTTTCCCATGCCTTGAGCATAATATCTCCTCTTATCTGGTCTGCGACAGAAAGTTTTAAATCTTTTGGCATCTCCCCGTTCCCTGAACATGTGACTACTTTCTGAAAGGTATTCCTTGCTGCCTTAGCCTCTTTTTCTAGTAAAATAATGTTATCAATGGATTTTCCTACCTCTTGAAAATAATGTTGGATGATCTCTATTTTGGATATCAATTTTTGTTGTTCAACTTCTATCTTTGTATGGGCTTCTAACGAGAGGGTTTGAAAAGCCTTTAAGTCCACGACCTGACCTTCTGTCAAACTCAATTTAGCCTGTAATTGTTTAACAAGCTCCCTTTGTTGAGTAACTTGTACTTGACTTGCTTGTATCCTCTGGTTCATTTCATCCAGGCTAGTTTTGAGTGACTGGATTTCTTTCCTTTCAACAACTTTGGCCTGCTCCAGACTTTTATTCACCTCTTCTCTAATGTTTTTCTCAGCATTCTTCAACTAATCCTGCAATTGAGATATCATGTCGTTACTCTTCTTTATCCTTGTTCTCATGTTCTCCACAGTAAAAATGTTTGTTTTTGCCATGGATCCCATGGAGCCTGCTACCTCTATAGCGAAATCATCCTCTTACAGTTTCTGTCCATCTATCAAGACTCTATGCTTCTTCAACATACCCCTTTCTCTCATATGCATTTCTTGCCTTACAATAGCCTTCCTCTTCTTGCTGGAAAAATTATCGGAAGGAGGGATCTCATCTTTGGAAATAGGAGTGAGGTCACCAACATATATATCTCCCATCTGTGGGAGTCCAAAGGTTGATTGTAAAGGAGTTAAGGAAGTTATGGGACTTCATAGCTCTGTAGACCTTATTTCTCCCATAACCTCAGGTATAATGATATCAACAATAGGTGATGAAGGAGGAGTGGACTTACTGGACTCGGGAGGTGTCCTAGGCCTCCTCTCCACTTCCCTCTCTAGATTTTTTGTTTGTAAGGCCTATTCATTTTGTGAAGATCCTTCAGTCTCTTGAGGAAATTCTCTAGGATTGACGTTACCTTGTGTTTCTTGTCTGAAAATTGTGGGAGTATCTTCTTGTTCCCGAGGAGGGGTAATTGCTTCGCCTTGCAGCACTTTGGACAGACTGCTCCATATGTGTTTCTGAAAGGTCTGAAAACTAGCTTTCAAGTTGGACAACAGTGTCTGTACTCTTTCTAACACTTCCCCATATGTCTTAGTCCCTTTGAACAGGTCATCACAAGGGGATTTCTCATGTTCTGAAGCCTTCATATTACAGTGGGCCATGTGTTTTCCCACTAAATGGTAAGGATCATGCTTCCTGTGCTCGAGGTTTACCAATTTAACCTCCTCTAGTGATGTCGCTTCAACTTTGTAATGACCTAAGTTGAGCAATGAAAATTTTCCAATCTAAATGGGAAAAACTGGTCAAGATTTCTTTTGAGACGATTTTAGTTCTATCCCAATTCCACCTGTTACTATTTGATGAGCTACCTCCCTACACACTAGTCTATCAGGGAGGAATTTCGGGAGGGCGTGTGGAGGGATTGAACACCCGAAAACTCTGATGTATGAAAAATTCTCCTCTATGAACCAGTCAACAACTGCCCTGAGGTTTCCTATGACCAACTCTGAAATGCGGGGAGGCACACAGCCATACAACATATGATGTAGTGGTATCACCACAAAATGACAAATTTCATAGAACGAGTCCTTGGCGTTTTCTTCCCAAAGTTTAGAATGATATTCGTGAATTATCTCCAGGTAAGTCGGATTCCAACTCCAATTCATTAAAGGGAAAGGAGTCAAGAATCATATAGCATCCATGATGTATGTCGACATATAAAAGGCTACTAGTCGGCCTTATGATCTTGCAGTATGATAGTCCATGACCTCCTTTGCCATGTTATCAGATAAAATATTATCCCAATTGAAGTTGTAACCTTCAGTTGCCTTGTGCAAAAGAGGTACCCATTCTAAAGGGAAATGGGTGGGACTTTTATTACTGAAAATTCTACATAACATCATCGCCACATAAATCATTTACTCATTCAATGAGGCTGTGGCGTAAATACCATGGGTGTCAGCCCTGAATTTTCCCTCATTTCTCCACCAATCCTTGATTAAGTCAGGATGCGTTTGGTCTAACTCAAAACATTCTTTCCTTTGAAAATTATTCATGAAATCTTTATTATAAACATACTTGGCATTGGGAGATAATTTATACATTACCTGTAAATGTTTTGGTCTAAAAGAGCCAACGACGACCCCTCGGTTGTCCAGAATGCTCCTTGTCTGCACGTCAGTTTGCTCTAAGGCCCAACTGATCATGTCATTATAAGTCATAAGTCGCGGCCGTGTAACTATTTTGTGGAGCTCAGACTCTGGTATATCTTGAAGCTTGTTGTCAACGTCATGAGAGAATTTTTTTATTTCATAATACAAAGTCTCAAAAATATGCCTCCAGGATTTTATGGAATCGATGGCATGCGGTGTTGTATCAAATATAACGTCTCCTTCTGGACTCGAGATTTCTGCAATTTCTTCGCTTTTCTTGGGTGCCTTCTTAGGTGCCATGATACCTGTGCTGGATCAAAAACTTGTTTACAGAGGAAATGTGTATAAAACCAGGTAAACGTGACTTGTTGCAGATGTAAAGAATAACTATGAAGTTTGAAATATAAGACTTTATTAACCTTCAATTTTGTGTTATAACGAGTGTACAGACGCAGACGAAGAAAAGATAATTCTTTTAAAAGGAAAGATAATCCTGGAGACATGCTTTCGTGTCAAAAAAATCTTCATTTATCCATTATTAATGCTGTCGTATATCGGCGATTTCGAAACTGGAGTTTCAAAAATAACTGCCTTCCTTAATTCCTAAAATGTGAAAGGCGGTTTAATTATCACTAATCCTGTTTTAAAAACGAATTAAACTTAATATTAAACCTTGTTTAGGGAAAACACGATTTTGCGTTTCGAAACTTCGGGGATCCTAGCATGAGGGGATAAGTCATAATCAATCCCCGGATTGCAAAATTGCGATGAGATTAGTGAGAAGCTAGACATGTATTAGGGCTTTAATTAATCCAGATTAATAATTAATTATCCTTTTAACTTTTTCGAAAAAGTGAGGATAAGGAGTTTGACGATTGAGAGTTCGAAAGCGTTTCAGTAGAAGGAAAAACCCGAATTGTGAAATATTAAGGGAATGATAATTATATTTAGGAACTTAATTAATTACGGGTTTAAAGAGCGCTTTGTAGAAAGCGACGGAAAAGGCAACCTTTATTTCTTTCCCCTTTAAAAATTTTTTTAATAGGCTAAACATTTTCGGGATTTCGACACCGGAAAAAAAAATGGTTGAAAATCATACTTCGAGAAAAATCTAATCTCGAAAACCTGAAAAGGAACGGAAAGCTCAGATTTCTCTTTTGATTAAGGGAGGCTCCACGATTTAGGAAAAGATGAAGTTTTATTTTTCAAGGATAGGAAAAAATAAACTTCATGCCAACATTAGGCTCCATCTAGGGATCTCGTCTCCTTGTGGGATGAGAAGAACATGTAGACCAAGTGCCCTCATTGGGTAATGGAGTCAAAGATTTGGCTCTGTGAGACAAATAATGAGAAATACCGAACAAGATCAGGGTCTCAATGTTAACCTTGAAAACTCTTCAAAAACAAAAACTCTAACTGTCTTGAGCTAGGTTTTCAATAGATTCCTTATCCTGAAGCTGACCTCAAATCTGTGTAATATAATCAAAACCAAATTAACCATCTTATCAGGCTTCTCGTGATTCTGTTTGCATCAAGGTAAGTATTTACGTTGTGTCCGGTAAGGAGATCTTAGAAACCTATGATAAAATCCAGCCAAAAAGAAGAGAAATTACCAGAGTATCTTTTAACTCACGTATAACAACTTTTATCAGATACAAGGATATTGCTTCACTACCAGCGAACCTGTTCAGTACCCCGGTGAAGTTATCAGACTTCCCACATTGAATTTCCTTTCACCACTTCATTTTTTGCAAGAATTTAAATGATGAGATGAGGGCAATCAATAAGCATGAATTTCCTTTCTTCATCTCTTTGAACTAGATGGGGGCAATCAATATTGAATTTCCTTTCACCATCTGTCTGTATTCAATCTTTTATATATATTTGAAGTGGGGGAAATCAATGAGTATGAAATACACTCGGGAAGATATTTGTTTGAAAAAGAATCAAAGTCTATCAACTCATTTAAATTGCTCTGGGTCAATCTTCTTACCTTCCTTCAAAAATCAAGGGCTTAAGAGGACTTCTTAATGGAAACCTTTTGACCTTTAGTCTAGGGAACTTCCTTGAGCCAAACCGATCAGTTATTCCTGTTAGGATAACTAATAAGGTTAGGATTAACCTAGACATGTTTATGATCCAGCCAAAGTCAAAGAACTAAAAACACAACCTACTCTCTTTCTTGAAAGTTTGTTTGAGAGTGTGTTTGTGTACATACGAAGATTCTCAAATCCAACTAAGTAAAATACTTAGCATCTTTCAATTGATCAAGTAAATAATCAATTCTAGGAAGAGGATAGCGATTCTTTACTGTAATCTTTTTCAAGGCCCTAAAATTTACACACATACGCCATGTACCATCTTTCTTTGGCACTAACACAAGTGAAGATCCACATGGCGATGTGCTTGGCATGATGACCCCTTTGTCAAGCAACTCTTGGATTTGTTTTTTGATTTCAGCATTCTCCATGACTGACATCCTGTACATACCAATGTTTGGA
>JZKD02S1635199.1:107297-121534 GCA_000966675.3 Picea glauca | reverse complement strand
CAAGTGACCTAACTGGGCCAAATTATTCTTCTGGAGGCTAATAACTTAAAATAAGTTATTCTCTTGAGACGACTTGTCTTCTAGGGTTATTAACCAACTATTTAGAGTTTCTCTTACTTCCCTAAATATTATAGTCTCATCAAAGGTTACATGTAGAGGTTAATACCTCCTGTAGCTACCATAACATCAACAAAAGGAATACGACGTGGAGTATCGGTAAGATAGATATTCGCTTTACAATTAAAAAGGAATGCAAGGAAAGGATGTGATATTTATGTTTTTCACATATCCGATGAAATTGGAGAAATAAATGAAGATTTGTTATCTAATGATCCACTACTGAAAGAGTTTCAAGATGTGTTTCCAGAGGAAATTCTTGGGTTACCTCCAAGTTGAGACATAAATTTAACTATTGAATTAGTACCTGGATCTACATCGATGTCTATTAAGACTCCTTACCGAATGAGCACTTGATAATTAACAGAACTTAAGATGCAACTTCAAGAACTATTAGATAAACACTATATCATACACAATGTGTCTCCATTGGGAGCACCAGTTTTGTTTGTCAAAAATAAAGATGGAACCTTTTGATTGCGTATTGACTACAGACAGCTTAACAAGATGACTATTAAAAACAAGTATCCTTTGCACCACATTGATGATTGGTTTGATCAATTCAATGAAACTAAGATTTTCTCTAAGATAGATTTGCAGTCAAGAAACCACGATATTAGAATCAAAGAGGAATACATTCACAAAACTACGTTCCAAACTAGATATGGGAATTATGAATTCGTAGTGGTACCTTTTGGTTTGAAAAACACCCCTGCTAAACTTATGTGCTTGATGAACAATGTGTTTAATAAGTATCTAGACAAATTTGTGACTTTGTTTATAGATGATATACTAATCTATTCAAAAATCAAAGAGGAACTTGAAGAACACTTGAGAATAGTCTTGCATACCCTTAGAGAGCATCTACTTTATGCAAAGTTTAGTAAATGTGAATTCTACCAAGACAAGGTACAATATTTGGAACATATAATTTTTGGATAAGGAATCCTCGTTGATCCAGAAAAGGTAAAGGCCATCCTAGATTGGTCAGTGCCAAAGAATGTGTTGGATGTTTGATATTTCATGGACATCACAGGTTATTACCGTAGGTTCATAGAAGGGTTCTCCAAACTTTCCTATCCAATAAATTCATTACAAAAGAAAGGAATCAGATTTAAATGGATAGAAAAATGTCAAGAGAGATTTGAAAAACTGAAACAATTGTTAACAAGGGAACCTATCTTGAAGATATTAGATCCACATAAAGATTTGGTGGTTTGTGTTTCTGCCTCAAAAGAAGGATTGGGAGGAGTGTTGTTACAATATGATCATGTTATTTGTTATGAGTCACGAAAATTGAAAGATCATGCAAATAATTACGCAACACATGATCTAGAACTAATTGTCATTGTGCATGCTTTAAAGATGTGGCAGCACTACTTATTGGGTAGAAAATTCATATTGAAAACAGATCATATAAGTCTAAAATAGTTTTTCGATCAACAAAATTTGAATGCAAGACATGCATAATGTTTAGCTTTCCTAAGTGAGTATGATTTCAAGATAAAACACATTAAGGGAAAAGAGAATAAAAAATAAAATGCACTCAGAAAAAATAAATTAAATGCAGTTTACAACAGTAATATGCAAATTGATCTAAAACAAAAAATAAAATCAGCAGCAGAAAATGATGAAGTTTATAAAAATTTATGAGAAAAACTATTGAATAATGATTCGGTGGAAGAGGAATCGAAATTCATATGTAATTAGGATGGAATAGTACTATATAAGGACAAAATTAATGTTCCAAACAATGCAGATCTGAAAACTTTAATATTGGATGAGGTACATACTTGAAAACTTTGATGTTGGATAAAACCTTAAAAAGGAATATTTATGGACCAGAATGAAAAAGAAAGTGTTTGAATATCTTGCTAGGTGTCTTGAGTGCTGGAAAGTTAAAGTTGAACACATCACCAAACTAGATTATTGTAGCCAATATCCATTTCTGAGTGTAAATGGGAAGTAATCATGATGGATTTTATTATAGGGTTGCCTAAACCTAAGAAACAAAATTATTGCATTATGGTAGTATTGGACAAACTTACTAAACTTGCACACTTCATTCCAGTGAAATCAACTTATAAAGCTATAAATAGTGTTGAAATATTCATGAAAGAAATTTTTAGAATGCATGGTATATCAAAGACTATAATTTCAGATAGGGACACGAAATTCACCTCAAATTTTTGGAAGGATTTGTTTAGTGGTTTGGATACTCATTTGAACTTTAGTACTGCATACCATTCTCAAACTAATGGTCAGACTAAGAGGATAAATCAAATTTTAGAGAATATGTTGCAAATGTATGTGATGGGTTGTCCCACAAAGTGGTAAGAGTACCTTAACTTGGTTGAGTTTGCATACAATAATGGTTATCAGACCTCCTTAAATATGAGTCCCTTTGAGGTAATGTACGATAGAAAATGTTGAATGATGCAGGAGCATCACTCCATCTCAGCATGCGCCAACTAATTAACACGTGAGGTGCGAATTCAAGGAAGGAGAGGCATCATTCTCTCATTTTTTCCTCGAGAATCCAAGGCTTGATCCAAGCATTAATTGAAGACAATATGGAAGATCCAAATCATGCTTTCACACAAGATGGAGATAAGGTCACCATTAATAGGTTGAATCCAAATTAGATATGCGTCCGATTTGGAGAAGAATTGCCATCATTATAATTTCGCCTTTCGATAAGAATTCGAGGTGGTGATTTGCAACATTAGTTAGCTTGCAGGGGAAGCTCGTAGAGCCCCTCTTGTATAAATCTTTGTATTGTAAGCAAAGTAGAGGTTATATGGCAGTCAATCAAGCCTTATATAAGGTTAGACGATAGGAGGTTGATGAGAGCCAAGACTCAGTTGCATCTCAGACTCCACCATTGTAAATTGATGTTCCACCATTAATAGAAAAAAATGACAATTTTTCCTGTTTTACATTTTTTATCAATGAATGTTGTTTTATGAATGTCTTTTACATGCATATGAGTTGTAGATGGATGCTAAAAATTGTCTACAGGGATAGAGATATAGTTTCCTATCCAAGAGTGTGTTAATTTAAGTCTTGAACTCTAGGCTAAGTGCAAGGAGTGCGCGACAAAGCTGGAAAAATATGTAAGCCAACGTAAGGAGTGTGTATCTGAACTCAGTGGAGTCAGAAGAGAAGTTTCCATGAGGCCACACGAGATTAATTTACAGACTCGGGGAGAAATTTTAAGGCAGTTAAGTCCCTTGGAAATAAAGACTGGGTGGAGAGAAGCACAGTCCAGAGACACTGAATATTCTGGAATACTCTTCCAGGAGGGCATCGATCTTGCGTGAGAATACCCAGGAACTACATGGTTGAAGATGTGGAATAATCCTAGAATTACTGAACATTTTGGTGAAGGAATGCTTTGCAAGAAGTACATCGGCAAATGAAAGGAAATGTTGTAAACCTTTCTAGGAGGTCGAGAGAGAAGTCATCGAAGAACTGATCCAAGTGCAAGGAGTGCACTGAATATGTCAAGAGTTCACCTTATAAGCTCAGGAAGTAGAGCAATAAACTGCCAGGAGGGCACGAGAAGCTCGCAGAGGAACTTGGAACCTTGGAGGTTTTCAAGATGACCAAAGTCACAGGAGGGTTGCACAGATTTCTGCAAGGAGTGCAGGAAGCCTTTGAGAACAGCCTAAGTCTCAAAAGGAGAACTCGTGCTAAGTGTGCAAGGAAGTTGAGGATTTGTCGAAGTCCTGAAGACAGAGAATTCACCCATTTTCAAGGAGAAGACAGGTGGCAGAAGATCGAGAAGTTCGGGAGAGGGAGCTTCGTAAGGTTTTTTGGGAGTAAACAAAGGATCTTCGCAAAGTCGCGAAAGGCAATTTCAATCCAAAACGTTGGTTCTGGAAGGGCATGTGGCGAAGGATCGACGCATTTCTAATTTGCAATCGCAAGAAGCAGAATCGAGGGGAGGAAAGACTCGTGAAGTCTGAACTCATGATTTGATCACATTCATTGATCGCGAGAGGAACGTGGACCGTAGACCGAGTCCCGAAGTATTCGCCAATTTGGGAATCGGGAAAAGGAGAAAGAAGCTCGTGAAAGTCTTGAAGTACGAGATCGTGAAGGGAGTTAACCCACGGTCGTAGTTCGTGGTCACATCAAGGGGGGAGCTTAGAAGTGAGAGACAAGGAAGTCAGCGCAAGAGTTGGAAAGCGCTAAGGAAAGGGTCCACGGGTACCGTATTGCAGTTGTCGAGGAATAGAAAGGGGGTCTGTGTCAATTTGAAATTGGTTCCATCAGGAGCCCGACGAGTCATTCGAATCGACGACTTGAATGATCCTAGACCTGGAGGTCGTGCCAGCCCGAAGGAAGAGAGGTCTCTAAAGGAGAAGTCACACTAAGTGTGCAAGGAAATCAAGGATTTTCCAAAGTCCCGAAGATGGATAAGTCACCCATTGTCAAGGAGAAGACAGGTGGCAGAAGATCGAGAAGTTCAGGAGAGGGAGCTTTGTAAGGTTTTCCAGGAGAAAACAAAGGATCTTCCCGAAGTCGCGAAGGGTGATATCAATCCAAGCCATTGGTTTTGGAAGGGCACTTGGCAAAGGATCAATGAATCACTTGTTCAGAATCGGAAGAAGCACAGTCAAGGGGAGGCAGGACTCGCAAAGTCTGAACTCATGATTTGATCACAGTTGTTGATTGCAAAAATAACAAGAACCGTAGATATGGTCCCGAAGTATTCATTGATTCAGAAATTGGGGAAATGGAGAAAGCATATCGTAAAAGTCCTGAAGAGTGCGGTCGCGAAGGGAATTGACCCACGGTCACAGTCTGTGGTCACATCAAAGAAGGATCTTAGCATCGGAAGCTAAGGTCATCGACGTAATATCTAAAGACACTGAGCAGAGGGTCTGCAGGTGCCACATCTCAGGTGTCGAAAAAAAAGCAAAAGGGCAAGTGTCAATTTAAATCAGTTCCACTCGGAACCCCATGAGTGATTCGGCTTGGGGACTTGATCAATCCTATACCAGGAGGTCATGCCATTCCAAAGGAGGGAAGGGGGTTGTCACCAAGAGTGGTATCAGAGATTTATTTCATCTGCAAAGTGTAGGTGAAGGGAGACAAAAGAGATATTCTGATACCAGAGTGGTATCTGAGCTTGATTTCTCACAGGTAGAGGGAAATAAGTAAAGGAGCTGGTGCAGAATTGACTTTTTTAAGCAAGGGAAATAGGGTGTGATGCTCTGTTGGAGTTATTGCAAGGTTTCCAATAGATGGTAAGTAGCGGAGTGGGTTGTAGATAGAACAAGATGGTCATTGACGTTCATAATCATGGTCAAGGAGAAGTCCACTCACAGAAAAGAAAGGTGGAGCTGGACAGGGAGCTCAGTGAAATTCGAGCAAAGATGGAGGAGATAGCATTCAAGATGCAGCAGGAGTCAAAGGCACACTAGAGGTATGAATGGCCTTTGAATAGGACAGCCAGATGGCCTGTTCAGAATTTGTTAGCTAGAAGGCAGCAACAGATGCTACGAAGGTGGATGAGGCAGGTTGAAAACCTCGGTCATGAGTGAAAGAGATCTGGCAAGAATCTCGTAGATTTCCATGTGGGAAACGAGAAGGGATCAGTGGATATCGTAAAATGCTAGGCGGGTAGGAGAGACATCCCATATTGCCAGGTGGACAAGGGAGAAGAGGTGAAGTCAACTAAGAGTTCATTGACAGATGAGGAGGTGAAAGAGAAACCTCACTCAGATGGAGATTCGCGCAGAAATGTGAACCGTGTGAATAAAGATGATGAAAATTTGGAAACTTTCATCACAATGGAGGAGGATCAGAGAGATGTTTTGATCATTGGAGGAGTTGAGATATTCCTACCAAGCGGTCGGGGAGAGGCTAGAACAGATGTTGCAGAAAAGACAGGAAGACAACAGGTAGAGATTGTCAAGGAGGAAAAGGAACAGATATTGAGGTCTATCCCGATGGAACGAGAAGAGAATTCAACATAATCGCTCAACGTTTTCATCTAGGAAGCTGAACAGGAGATGACTACAACACTAGGTTATGTAGCAGAAGAAGAAGCAGACATCATAGACTTTGTTGGTCTGTATGAAGAATTGGAAGCCCTTGAAATAAGAGTGGTAGTTCAAGGCATGCACATCCAACAGGATAAGTTGGAAGCGAATGAAATATTACACCAGCATGAGGAGAAGCTAGGGAAATTTGGAATAGAACCATCCAAAGAACTAATAGGGATCAATCTGTTAGGGGAAGCAGTTGAACGATAGTTTAGTATAGAGACTGTAGAAGTGGAGGATGAAATAGAGTGGCAAGCTAAGACCACAAAGGATGAAGGTGTCTTGGGAAGTCAGTGTGATTCACCCATCAACAAGAAATAAGTGCAGTGAGACAATCTACAACAGAAGAACCAATCGATGGAGCAGTTGGACGAGGTGATCGAGGGAATAAGAAAGTTGATGTTAGATTCAACAAAAGAATCGGTTAGCATGAGGAAGATGGACGAAATAAAACTTGCACGAGAAGTGGGGATGATGCAGGAGTAGAAGAAGCAGAGTAGAGGAGCCGAGGGACAGATCCAGGAGAAATTTTGGGATCCATACGGATTTCAACCGCGTCAGAGAGCTCATGAGTAGGAGCTCATGATTTTTTTCATTATGGAGTATGATGCAGGAGCATCGCTCCATCTCAACACGCGCCAGCTAATTAACACGCGTGGTGCACATTCAAGGAAGGAGAGGCATCATTCTCTCATTTTTTCCTTGTGAATCCAAGGCGTGATCCAAGCATTAATTGAAGACAAGCTCAAAGAGCCAAATAGTGCTTTCGTACAAGCTAGAGATAAGGTCTCCATTAATAGGCTGATGTCAAATTAGATCTACATCTGATTTGGAGTAGCATTTCCATTATTGTAATTTGGCCTTTCGATAAGCATTAGGGGTGGTGATTTGACACCATTAGTTAGCTTGCAGGGGAATCTTGTAAAGCCCCTCTTGTATAAATCTTTGAATTGTAAGCAAAGTAGAGGTTATATGGAAGTCGGTCGAACCTTACAGAAGGTTAGACGATAGAAAGTTGATGAGAGCCGAGACTCAGTTGTAGCTTAGACTCCACCATTGTAAATTGAGTTCGGGAGAGGGAGCTTCATAAGGTTTGTCTGGAGAAAACAAAGGATCTTTGCGAAGTCACGAAGGGAGATTTCAATGAAGGTCATTGGTTCTGGAAGGGCACTTGGCAAAGGATCAGCGCATCGCTAGTTCGCAATCGGAAGAAGCAGAGTTGAGGGGAGGCAGGACTCACGAAGTCCAAACTCATGATTCGATCACAACCATTGATCACGGGAATAACGAGGACCGTAGATCTGGTCCCGAGGTATTCGTCGATTTGTAAATCATGGAAACGGAGAAAGAAGATAGCGAAAGTCTCGAAGTGTGGGGTCACGAAGGGAATTGACCCACTGTCGCAATCTGTGGTCACATCAAAGAAGGAGCTTATCATCAAAATCTAAGGTCGTCAGCGTAAGAGCTAAAGACGTCGAGGAGAAGGTCTGCAGGTGCCACATCTCAGGTGTTGAGGAAAAGAAAAAAGGCATGTGTCAAGTCAAATCGGTTCCACCCGGAACCCCACGAGTCATTCGAATCGGCAACTTGATTGATCCTAGACTGGGAGGTCATGCCAACCCAAAGGAGGGAATGGGTTTCTCACCATCGAACACCCATTAGCTAGGATAGCCCGATTGACAGGATTATATTTGGCCCAGATATGCTAAAAGAGATAGAAACAATTGTACAAAAAGCAAAACAAAACTTGAAAATTGCACAGGACTGACAAAAGAGATTTGCAAATTTAAAAAGACACATGTAAAATTCAACATTGGAGATCACGTTTATCTTAAAGTTAGACACGGGGACAGTGCACTAAAATTGGGAAAAAGTACCAAGTTTACACCAAGTTTTTGTGGGCCATTTCAAGTACTCACTAGGGTAGGGCTAGTGGCTTACCAGCTTGCACTTCCATCCAACCTAAACGTTCATAATGTATTTCATGTTTCATTATTAAAGAAGTATGTACATGATGTAACTCATGTTGTGAATTGGAATGTGATTCAATTGGAACCTGAAGGTGAGTTTTAAGTGGAACCACTACGTATTCTCGACAGGAANCAAAGAGGAACTTGAAGAACACTTGAGAATAGTCTTGCATACCCTTAGAGAGCATCTACTTTATGCAAAGTTTAGTAAATGTGAATTCTACCAAGACAAGGTACAATATTTGGAACATATAATTTTTGGATAAGGAATCCTCGTTGATCCAAAAAAGGTAAAGGCCTTCCTAGATTGGTCAGTTCCAAAGAATGTGTTGGATGTTTGATATTTCATGGACATCACAGGCTATTACCGTAGGTTCATAGAAGGGTTCTCCAAATTTTCCTATCCAATAAATTCGTTACAAAAGAAAGGACTCGGATTTAAATGGATAGAAAAATGTCAAGAGAGATTTGAAAAACTGAAACAATTGTTAACAAGGGAACCTATCTTGAAGATATTAGATCCACATAAAGATTTGGTGGTTTGTGTTTCTGCCTCAAAAGAAGGATTGGGAGGAGTGTTGTTACAATATGATCATGTTATTTGTTATGAGTCACGAAAATTGAAAGATCATGAAAATAATTACGCAACACATGATCTAGAACTAATTGTCATTTTGCATGCTTTAAAGATGTGGTAGCACTACTTATTGGGTAGAAAATTCATATTGAAAACAGATCATATAAGTCTGAAATAGTTTTTCAATCAGCAAAATTTGAATGCAAGACATGCAAGATGTTTAGCTTTCCTAAGTGAGTATGATTTCAAGATAAAACACATTAAGGGAAAAGAGAATAAAAAATAAAATGCACTCAGAAAAAAATTAAATGCAGTTTACCGCAGTAATATGCAAATTGATCTAAAACAAAAAATAAAATCAGTAGCAGAAAATGATGAAGTTTATAAAAATTTATGGGAAAAACTATTGAATAATGATTCGGTGGAAGAGGAATCGAAATTCATATGTAATTAGGATGGAATAGTACTATATAAGGACAAAATTTATGTTCCAAACAATGCAGATCTGAAAACTTTAATATTGGATGAAGTACATACTTGAAAACTTTAATGTTGGATAAAACCTTAAAAAGGAATATTTATGGACCAGAATGAAAAAGAAAGTGTTTGAATATCTTGCTAGGTGTCTTGAGTGCTGAAAAGTTAAATTTGAACACCATCACCAAACTGGATTATTGTAGCCAATATCCATTCCTGAGTGTAAATGGGAAGTAACCATGATGGATTTTATTATAGGGTTGCCTAAAGCTAAGAAACAAAATTATTGCATTATGGTAGTATTGGACAAACTTACTAAACTTGCACACTTAATTCCAGTGAAATCAACTTATAAAGCTATAAATAGTGTTGAAATATTCATGAAAGAAATTTTTAGAATGCATGGTATATCAAAGACTATAATTTTAGATAGGGACACGAAATTCACCTTAAATTTTTGGAAGGCTTTGTTTAGTGGTTTGCATACTCATTTGAACTTTAGTACTGCATACCATCCTCAAACTGATGGTCAGACTAAAAGGATAAATCAAATTTTAGAGAATATGTTGCAAATGTATGTGATGGTTTGTCCCACAAAGTGGTAAGAGTACCTTAACTTGGTTGAGTTTTCATACAATAATGGTTATCAGGCCTCCTTAAATATGAGTCCCTTTGAGGTAATGTACGATAGAAAATGTCGAATGATGCAGGAGCATCGCTCCATCTCAACATGCCCCAGCTAATTAACACGTGTGGTGCGCATTCAAGGAAGGAGAGGCATCATTCTCTCATTTTTGCCTCGAGAATCCAAGTCTTGATCCAAGCATTAATTGAAGACAATATGGAAGATCTAAATCATGCTTTCGCCCAAGCTGGAGAAAAGTTCACCATTAATAGGCTGAAGCCAAATTAGATATGTGTCTGATTTGGAGAAGAATTGTCATCATTGTAATTTCACCTTTTGATAAGCATTCGAGGTGGTGATTTGACACCATTAGTTAGCTTGCGGGGGAAGCTCGTAGATCCCCTCTTGTATAAATATTTGTATTGTAAGCAAAGTAGAGTTTAGATGGCAGTCGGTTGAACCTTATATAAGGTTAGACGATAGGAGGTTGATGAGAGCCAAGACTCAGTTCTAGCTCAGACTCCACCATTGTAAATTGATGTTCCACCATTAATAGAAAAAAAATGACAATTTTTCCTGTTTTACATTTTTTTATCAATGGATGTTGTGCTATGAATGTCTTTTACATGCATATGAGTTGTAGATGGATGCTAGAAATCGTCTACAGGGATAGAGATACAGTTTCCTATCCAAGAGTGTGTTAATTTAAGTCTTGAACTCTAGGCTAAGTGCAAGGAGTGTGCGACAGAGCTGGAAAACTCTGTAAACCAACGCAAGGAGTGTGTATCTGAACTCAGTGGAGTCAGAAGAGAAGTTTCCATGAGGGCACACTAGATTAATTTACAGACTCAGGGAGAAATTTCAAGGCAGTTAAGTCCCTTGGAAATAAAGACTGGGTGGAGAGAAGCACGGTCCAGAGACACTAAAGATTCTGGAATACTCTTCCAGGAGGGCATCGAGCTTACGTGAGCATACCCAGGAACTACATGGTTGAAGATGTAGAATAGTCCTAGAATTACTGAACATTTTGGTGAAGGAAGGCTTTGCAAGAAGTACATCAGCAAATGAAAGGAAATGCCTTAAACCTTTCTAGGAGGCTGAGAGAGAAGTCATCGAAGAACTGATCCAAGTGTAAGGAGTGCATTGAAGGTGTCGAGAGTTCACCTTATAAGCTCAAGAAGTAGAGCGATAAACTATCAGGAGGGCATGAGAAGCTCACAGAGGAACTTGGAACCTTGGAGGTTTTCAAGATGACCAAAGTCGTAGGAGGGTTGCACAGATTTTCGCAAGGAGTGCAGGAAGCCTTTGAGAATAGCCTAAGTCTTGAAAGGAGAACTCGCGCTAAGTGTGCAAGAAAGTTAAGGATTTGTCGAAGTCCCAAATATGGAGAATTCACCCATTTTCAAGGAGGAGACAAGTGGCAGAAGATCGAGAAGTTCAGGAGAGGGAGCTTCGCAAGGTTTTTCGAGAGGAAACAAAGGATATTCACGAAGTCGTGAAGGGAAATTTCAATCTAGACTGTTGGTTCTGGAAGGGCATGTGGCGAAGGATTGACGCATTGCTGATTCGCAATCGCAAGAAGCAGAATCGAGGGGAGGCAAGACTCGTGAAGTCTGAACTCACGATTCGATCACATTTGTTGATCGTGAGAGAAACGTGGACCGTAGATCGGGTCCCGAAGTATTCTCCTATTTGGGAATCAGGAAAAAGAGAAAGCAACTCATGAAAGTATTGAAGTACGATATCAGGAAGGGAGTTGACCCACGGTCATAGTCCGTGGTCACATCAAGGGAGGAGCTTAGAAGCGAGAGATAAGGAAGTCAGTGCAAGAGTTGGAAAGTGCTAAGGAAAGGGTCCACAGGTACCGTATCGTAGTTGTCGAGGAATAGAAAGGGGGCCTGTGTCAAGTTGAAATTGGTTCCATCAAGAGCCCGACGATTCATTTGAATCGACGACTTGAATGATCCTAGACCAGGAGGTCATGCCAGCCCAAAGGAAGAGAGGTCTCTAAAGGAGAAGTCACGCTAAGTGTGCAAGGAAATCGAGGATTTTCCAAAGTTCCGAAGATGGATAAGTCACCCATTGTCAAGGAGAAGACAGGTGGTAGAAGATCGAGAAGTTTGGGAGAGGGAGCTTCGTAAGGTTTTCTAGGAGAAAACAAAGGATCTTCACAAAGTCACAAAGGGCGATATCAATCCAGGCCATTGGTTCTGGAAGGGCACTTGGAAAAGGATCAGTGCATCGCTGGTTCGCAATCGGAAGAAGCAGAGTCAAGGGGAGGCAGGACTCACAAAGTCTGAACTCGCGATTCGATCATAGTTTTTGATCGCAAAAATAACGAGGACCGTAGATCTAGTCCTGAAGTATTCATTGATTCAGAAATTGAGGAAACAGAGAAAGTAGATCGTAAAAGTCCTAAAGAGTGGGGTCGCAAAGGGAATTGACCCACGGTCACAGACTGTGGTCACATCAAAGAAGGAGCTTAGCATCAGAAGCTAAGGTCATCGGCRTAAGAGCTAAAGACATTGAGGAGAGGGTCCACAGGTGCCACATCTCAGGTGTCGAGGAAAATAAAAAGGGCATGTGTCAATTTAAATCARTTCCACTTAGAACCCCATGAGTCATTCGGCTCGGTGACTTAATCAATCCTAGACCAGRAGGTCATGCCATTCCAAAGGAGGGAAGGGGGTTGTCACGAAGAGTGGTATCAGAGATTTATTTCATCAAAGAGTGTAGGTGAAGGGAGACAAAAGAGATATTCTAATACCAGAGTGGTATCTGAGCTTGATTTCTCACAGGTAGAGGGAAAGAAGTAAAGGATCTAGTGCAGAATTGACTTTGTAAGCAAGAGAAATATGGTGTGATGCTCTGTTGGAGTTATTTCAAGGTGTGCAGTAGATGGTAAGCAGCGGAGTGGGTTGTAGACAGAACGAGATGGTCATTGACATTCATAATCATGGTCAAGGAGAAGTCCACTCACAGAAAAGAAAGGTGGAGATGGACAGGGAGCTTAGTGAAATTCGAGCAAAGATGGAGGAGATAGCATTCAAGATGCAGCAAGAGTCAAAGGCACACTAGAGGTATGAATGGCCTTTGAAGAGGACAGCCAGATGGCCTATTCAAAATTTATTAGCTAGAAGGTAGCAACAGATGCTACGAAGGTGGATGAGGCATGTTGAAAACCTCGGTCATGAGTGAAAGATATATAGCAAGAATCTCGTAGATTTCCATGTGGGAAGCGAGAAGGGATCAGTGGATATCGTAAAATGCTAGGTGGGTAGGAGAGACATCCCATATTGTCAAGTGGACAAGGGAGAAGAGGTGAAGTCAGCTAAGAGTTCATTGACAGATGAGGAGGCAAAAGAGAAACCTCACTCAGATGGAGATTCGCGCAGAAATATGAACCGTGTGAATAAAGATGATGAAAATTTGGAAACTTTCATCACAATGGAGGAGGATCATAGAGACATTCTGATCATTGGAGGAGTTGAGATATTCCTACCAAGCGGTCGGGGAGAGGCTAGAACAGATGTTGCAGAAAATACAGGAAGACAACAGGAAGATACTGTCAAGGAGGAAAAGGAACAGATACTGAGGTCTATCCCGACGAAAGGAGAAGAGCATTCAACATAATCACTCAACGTTTTCATTTAGGAAGTTGAACAGGAGATGACTGCAGCACTAGGGTTTTCAACAGAAGAAGAAGCAGACATCATAGAATTTTTTGGTATGTATGAAGAATTGGAAGCCCTTGAAAGAAGATTGGTAGTTCAAGGCATGCACATCCAACAGGATAAGTTGGAAGCAGATGAAATATTACACCAACATGAGGAGCAACTAGGGGAATTTGGAATAGAACCATCCAAAAAACTGACAGGGATCAATCTGTCAAGGGAAGCAGTTGAATGACAGTTCAGTACAGAGACTGCAGAAGTGGAGGATGCAATAGAGTGGCAAGCTAAGACCACAAAGGATGAAGGTGTCTTGGGAAGTCAGTGTGATTCACCCATCGACAAGAACAAAGTGTAGCGAGACAATCTACAATAGAAGAACAAATCGATGGAGCAGTTGGATGAGGTGATCGAGGGAATAAGAAAGTTGATGTTGGATTCAACAGAAGAATCGGTTAGTGTGAGGAATATGGACGAAATAAAACTTGCATKWGAAGTGGGGATGATGCAGGAGTAGAAGCAACGGAGCAGAGGAGCTGAGAGACAACTCCAGGAGAAATTTTGGGATCCAAGCGGATTTCAGCCGCGTCAGAGAGCTCATGAGAAGGAGCTCATGATTTTTTTTTTTGTGGAGTATGATGCAGGAGCAGCACTCCATCTCAACATGCACCAGCTAATTAACACGCGTGGTGCGCATTCAAGGAAGTAGAGGCATCGTTCTCTCATTTTTGCCTTGTGAAT
>JZKD02S1635199.1:15770-25919 GCA_000966675.3 Picea glauca | reverse complement strand
CACTAAGATTTGGAAAAGAAAAGAACAAGAAAAATAGCAAGTGAAAGAAGAATAGGTGAATAAAGACCAGGTCCCAGAGATCGTAGGATTTGCAGTAGTACCAGAAAGAAAAAAATAACATGTTCAAGAGATTGTACTTTCAGGAATTGTAGCGTGAGATCAATTCATAGACAGAAAGGAAGAAGTTAGAGTTCAAAGAGATGATGAGTCCACAAACGAAGAGAAAGATGACTCTGCATTATAGAATATATTCTTCTTAGCTATCATGCTTGGAGAATCTAAACAAATATGACTTTTGAATAGGGGGAGTCTATGCAACAACTGATATATATTAGGGATCCATCCTTCATGCAACTTACATACAAAATTATAGTTTGATTGAAGGAGAAATCAATATTCCCACACAAGTGCCAATTGGAAGTTACACAGGAAACAATTTATGATCATATTTAGGGAGAGATATCTTTAGTATAGGTTGTTCCAAACATTCATATTTTGATGAGAGGATACATCAAATCAATAGACATATTCGATTCAGAGTAGTGACTCTTTGTACAGTGACAAATGGTGTTGGGTATGTGTTATATTCTTTGCACGACTAGATGTAGTGTCTGCTATGTTGCACTGGGCGCACAGGGGGGTTTGATGGTGGCGATAGCCCCTCTGTGTGGGGTTCAAAGACAACTCCCCCAATTTTTTTCTCCTTGGGAAACGTGTCACATTTTTTCCTTGTTTTTCTTGTCACCTTGATTTTTGTGTCCATTGTTGGGCAGTTTTTCGACACATGGTTTTTGCCGATAGTTTTCTATTTCTGGTTAAGGAATTAGGGTTTTTGACTAATCTAGTTCATTGGATTAGGGTTTTGGATGTCCCTGGCTCATATATGTATATTGTATTGTAAACAATGTATCACTATGAATGAATATAAAATATGTTGGTTTTCTCGGTATGGGTTTCCAGGGGAAAAATATCTATGTAATGTGTGTATTTTCCATTATATCTTTTCTGTTCTTTTATTGAAAATCTATTTGCAGTAAAATATTGTACAAGGTTAAAATCTACATTTGGTATCAGAGATTTGTTGGCTTCAGGGGGATGCCTTTGTGGTCAAGGGTTTGGATCAAGACTTTGATAATCCTTGTTACAGTGGGAGATCCATGGTATTGATTTTTCATGTGAAAATAAATGGCGAGAAGTTTGAAAATGGAGATTGAAAATTTTAATGGGAAAAGTTTTGAGTTGTGGAAGCTCAAGATGGAAGATATGTTGGTGGAAAAATATCAGTGGATTGTGGTGGATCTAGGTACTACATCTACATGAAATTCAAAAGACGATTGGAAAAAGTTGGATCAGAAGGAGAAGAGCACAATCCAACCGTGTCTCTCAGATTTAGTATTACTGAATGTGTCAAATGAATCTACAACTAAATATTTACGGATAAGTTGGGGAAGTTGTATCAGTCTAATTCCCTGTTGGTTTTCTATCCTTATTTTATTTACTGTCTAAGTTTGTATTGACCCAGGGTTCATGTCATTTGAGTTTCCAACAAAGCCTCTAAAACTATCATCCCTCCTGGTAAACTAGAAGGCAACACAACACATAGAGTGTGCTGCATAGTCTCACCTGAGATAACTTTAATGGGTGGCTATAAGACTCAGGTTTTTACAACCTAGGATTGAGTGGGAGATAAGTGAGATAGATATTGAACCATTATCATAACTTGTAAATGAAACCTACTGTTATTCACGACTATGCAGTAAGTCTAATATCTTATTCCTTCAATGTCGTAACAGTATTTAAACAACAATATAATAACTCACTCATTCAACATCATAGTAATTATTGAAGATGATAAAATATATACAAGCATTCATCACATAACACAGATGTACCGTGGTTCACCCCCCCGGGTCTACGTCCACAAAGATTTGGCTCTCATCTCTTTTATTATAATGTTTCTCATCTACAACGTCGCATGCTTACAACTCTTCTCAGTCGGGTAAGATCTATATGACGTAGACTAGATCACACCGGGCTCCACAGCCTACAGTATAACCCTCAATATATACCTTCTCTCATTTCCTCTAGCCCAACAGTTTATACAAAACAGGTCTTGCAGCAAAAACATTACATATTAACTCATGCATAGCTGCAATATATGCCAAACCTTTTCTATTATGAACCCCCTATGATACCTACGTATATATATTTATACATTTCAATCTCTTCATCCATTTACAATACCTTACCAAAACCTTAACCCTACTATCGTTAGGTCTTCCTCCCATGTGTGTGTGTTGTTCTCCCTTCTAGTTGTTGCTTTCCTTCCATACGCACGTGTTGTGTTCTCTTCCAGCTGTCGCTTTGCTCGTGCATGTTTTCTTTCCCAAAAATGCCTTGATTTTCTACTTTGGCCTTTGGCCTACCTCCAACAGGCCCCCAACACTGACATGTGGCTTGTCCCGAGCCACTTAAACTTTTTGTGATTCTACAACCTCCTTGGTGATCGCCTGGAACTTTTCCCTGAGCTCTATTGCCTATGTCTACACCTGCGCGATCTTCTCCTTGAGTGTATCCACTACCTGAACTGTGACTTTGTCACTAACCAATTCCATGCACTCTGCCTGGGTTTGTGCTATATGTGTCTTGGCTTCCTCTGCTTGTGCCAAGACTTTTGCTACCCGCTCTTGCAATGGTTCCATTTGAGCCTGATGCTCATGTTTTTGTGTTTGCCTCGTAGTTATCTCTGCTTTCAATTTCTTCATTTCCTGCGTTCCCTTGACACGTTCTGTGACTGGAAATGTCTTCAGCCTCTGTTTGAGTTCTTGGATCATTGCGTTGATCCTTTCTTCTTCCTTATCCCACTTCTGGATCTGTTGATCCTCCTTTAACTTATTCCATAGTTGCATTTCTTTATCGAACAAGTCTATTGTTATGCTGAACTGCTTCTCTATCTCCTGCAGCTGCGTTGTTGCTTCCTTCTTCCTTTGATCCTTGACTACTAGTGGAGTGGTTGGTATGATCTGCTCTCGAAGATTCTCGATCTCCTTCTGATATTGATCGATTGCCTGCGCAATCTGATCAATATTTTTTGCTGCTGTGATTTCGTCACTCTGCGCGGCCTATGGAATATTCTCATAAGTTCCTGCCACTTTCTGCTCCAATCCTCTTATGCGCTCCCTTTCCTCCTCGGTCTCAAATTTAGCCTGCTCATAGACTATTTACAGCTCGTCTCGTTTCTTTGTTGATTGCTGCAATTCGACTAAGTCTTTGTGTGCGTGAGACTGTACCTCATGGTTTAAGCTCACCTACAACTTGTGTAGATCTCTGGTGGGAATCCTTGTCAACACCAATTGGATTTGGCTTAAGTCCTTCAGGGGTCTCTGACCCACAATCTCATCCATTCGCAGCATACTGGGTGTGATATGGAATGTTGCGTTTGGGTGTGGTAATGAGTGGACTGGATATCACTCTTCTTCTTCCACTCTTCCCTTCATCTGTGGTGCTGATGGTTCTATTCCCCTGCTGCTTGATGTCTGCCCTTCCCTGATTTGCTTGAGGAGATGCCGCAAGTCTACCAGTTTCTCTTCAATCCTATCTCTGTGGTGTGTGACATGGTCAAAGTCCTCGAATAGACAATCATGGACAATTTGCGCTATCATTTCCCCATTATCCTCCATGATCGTATACTCTGGCGATGTTCTTTGTGCCTTTTATTTCTTGCGCGTGCCTCCTATCTACGTGGCTAGCCTCTTGCTTTCCCCTATTTCTTGTGGGTTGGGATTTGTTGCAGTCTCTTGCATGGGCTCGACCTGTTGTTGTTGCTCCTTGGTCGGTTGCATCTTATCCTTCGTTCTTTTTTGGGTCCCTCTCTATGTTGGCCCTTCTTTTGTTTTCATTTCTTTTCCCTGTCCCATTCTTCATTTCTTGGGCACTTGTATTTTCGGAGGCTGCATTTCTCCTTGCACTGCCTCTTATCCTGCTGTTCTTTCTGGTACTTCCTGGGTGATGGTTGGGATCCTCCATTCCTCAGCCCATTCACTGATGACCATGTCGATGTCACCCTTTGTGATGCAGTAGCACAACTATAGCCATTGTTTATCTGGATCCTTCCTTTCCTGTATCCACATTGCGTGTCGTGTGGCTTGGAAATTGGCGATGTCCCCATATCACCCGACAACTTCTGGTGTGATTCTCCACAGTTGGGAGATGGATTCTTGTAGGTCACGTAGGTATCCTTTGAATATGGAGCCGTTCGCCTTTTTTCTCCTTGACTCCGGCCTGGCTCTGAGCAACATATACCTCTCTCCCTGATTCAGTTTTGGTCTGGTACCGAAAACTACATACCTTGGCTCTTTCCATCTCATGAAGGCTATCAATGTGATCAACCATGGATAGTGAAACTCTGTGCCTAGGTCCTGCACATATTTGTAGTCCTCCAAGAATAAGTTCAATAGGTACAATGCCCATCTCATTAAGGTGCCTTCTGCGCACTAGGATGCAACTGCAACAACTCTGGCTAGGACTTCCTCCTTGCGGCATTTTCTTAGCAACTTGTAGGCTAAGATTTTCGTGCCCAATCATGTGGCTACATCAATGATCCTCTTGATAATGATTCCTCTTGTTCCTCTATCGGTGCCATAATTCTTCTTCATCTCTTCTTCTAGTGTTTTCTCCTTGGCTTTATCATCCAAAAAAAGTGCGAGATCCTTACCCTGAATTGGTAACCCTGTTATATTTGTGATAAGCTCAACGTCTATTGAAATGAGCTTATCTAACCATATGTACCCACCATGCGTAACTGCTAGCAACTGTTTGATGCATGCAGTTGCATGCTGGCCTCTGCCAAAATGTGGTAGGTATAACAAGCCTAAAATTCCTGTTTTCTCCAACCCAGTTGCCCATTGGAGTGACTGATCGATCAGTTCTCCAACCCGATTTGTGCCCATAGTCTATAAAAATACCCTCTTTGCAAGTTCCAGAAACTTGTCCTCGTCTGCTAGATCATGGTATGAGTATTTGAACTTCCCAATGTGACCCAATAGCTTTGGTCCTATCTGTACCCCAACTGGTATGCACATTAGAACAATTTCTGCTATCGGTTTCTTGCGAGCTGACCTTTGTATCTATATCTTGTCTTTCTTCGCTTGTGGTGGCTGGCTTGAAGTTCCAGCAGCTTTCGGGTGTTCCTCCGTATCCCATTCTGGCCAAGCCGAGACATATTCAACCATCCCTTCTACTGGGTGGTCTGATAGGGTCGTTTGAGACTCGTCTGGCCCAACTTCATTTTTCGGATTTGGCGTCGTTCCAGTGACTTCTGGAGCTGGTTCAGTGCTCTCTAGTTGCACCTCCTTCAGGGTTTCTACTTCCTGGTTCTGGGGCTTCTGTACTTTTGTTGGTATGTCTATATTCTTTCCCTCCAGTGCTGGCTATTGGATTTCTTCCAGTATGGGTGTCAAGTGCACCGATGATGTTTATGGGGATGGGATTTCGTCGACATTGATGATCTCCTATGACTGTTGTTCACCTTCTTCCACCTGTCCTTGTGACCTGGTATGAACCCTGGTTTTCCTCATGGGCTGGCTCATGTCTGCTTGCTTGGGCGATGCCATGGATGTGAATGTCAAATGTCTGTTGGATTCGAACGGATGCTGTGATCTCGGTGAACTCTCACTGTGCTCTTTAGCTTCTGTCATTCTCTGTCTTTTCTCCTTTCATGAATAGACTATTGGCTCCCGCGTCTGTGTGTTGTATGGATTTCCCATGAAGATTGTCGAGGATGCTTCCTTGATTATGGGTTTAATGCAAATTAATTATAGGTTTAATGGATCTTCTATGGTTTCGTACTTGCCATTAATCTGTCATGCTGTCTTCTATTGGCACGATTAATGTGGCATCCCATCAATCCTTTTTTTCCTTTAATTCCTCCTAGTGTTGTCATGTCGTCCTGCTTTCACCGACTTTCCTTTTCCTGCTCATTTCACTTCATATGTGACCGTTGTCCTTCTCATCCCCGAGTTTGTGTTTCTAAGTTCGCCTGGCCTTTCTACCTTTGGCTTACTACGCCCTCTTTGGTTATTTATTTTTGGTTCTTTTTCGTATACTATTTTTTTTTTTAACTGCGCGGTGGATGGTCGATTGTCCTTGTACAGCTTCAATCGGGCTCCCATTCATCATCCCTCTGAGTTATGCGCCTGATAAGTCTCTTAACTATACATATCCTCCATCTGTGATAGATTTTACTTCATATGGTCCTAACCAATGCATTCTAAGCTTTCCTGGGTGTTGAAACGATTTGTTGTCATACATCAACAATAGATCTCCTTCCTTGAACATTTTTTTCTTGATGTGTCTATTGTGCCAAGATTTATCTCTTACTTTCTAAACTTGTTGGGGGAATCTTTTGAAGATATGATCTTCCTCCATGGTCAATAGCTGATTAAGTCTCTCCTGTACTGCGCCTCATTTTGTCATTTGTGTGATTGCTGCTACGCACAAGATTGGTACTAAAAATTCTAATGGCATCATTGCTTCTTGGCCATAAACCAATTTAAATGGTGTGTGCCCTGTCAAATTTTTGCATGTAGTCCTGTATGCCCATAATACTGCTGGTACTTTGAGATCCCAATCATCCCTATTGACGTTACAGATCTTTGTCAGTGCCTTCTCCAGAATTTTTTTGAATGCTTCCACTGTGCCATTTGCCTATGGGTGATATGGTATGCTCTTATGGTGATGGAATTTGAACTCTTTAGTCATAATGTTGATGGTGTTGTTTATGAAGTGTGTCACGTGTGCCTTGGTCTCTCATCAAAACTCTTGGGCACCCAAATCTAGTGATTACATGTTCAAATAGAAAGTGTGTTGTTGTTTTTGCATTGCAATCCTTCATTGGTGCGGCTTCCGCCCATCTTGTTAAGTATTCCATCGCGGTGATAATGTACCTTTCTCCTATTATTTTTTCTACTGGGTTGATTGGTGCCACAAAGTCTATTGCCCACTTGTTGAATGCCTGTAATGTTACTTGTGGTCATAATGGCATCTCGTCCCTTCTGTTGGGTTTGCCTACCCTTTAACAAACGTCACATATTTGACAATATTCCTTCGAGTCTCTATGAATTGTTGGCCACCATAATCCTACGTGCAATACCTTCTGCGTGGTATCTTTACCTGCATAATTCCCTCCTACTATTCCCTCATGGGCTTCTACTAAAATTCTTGGTATTTCGTGCTCTAACACGTACCTTCGGAAGATGCTATCTGCGCCCATTTTATATAAGTGTCCTACAATTAGTTGATAGTCGACAACATGGAATACCAGGTTTTTCTTATACATGGTGTTATATCCTTGCGACGCAGTACGTGTACTCAAGTACTGAATGATATATGTGAAGTATTCATCAGGGATCTGGACTGAGAATAACTGTGCATCCAAAAAGTTATCTTCTAAGTTCGTAGGTTCTTCTCCATTTGTGACCCTTTATAGGTGGTCAGGTCCTGCATTCAATTTTCTTGGCTTGACTATTACTTCAAATTTAAACTCTTGGAATAGTAGTAACCATCGACAGATTCTCCCCCCCAACACTAGCTTGTTGATTAGGTATTTCAGGGCTAAGTGATCTGTGAACATATTAAAATGTTTTCCCAATAAATAATTCCTAAACTTTTGAAGTGCATAGACCATGGCTAGGCCTTCTCTCTCTGTCATGTTATAGTTCTGTTCCGAGTCTGATAAATTTCTTCTTGCAAATTCTATCGGGTGGTCCAAGTCTCCCACTCCTGGATGTGCCAAGATAGATCCGGGTGCTATCACTGATTCTTCTACATGGACGTGGGATGTCTTCTCCCAGTCTGTAAATACTAATATTGACGCGGTGGCCATCTTTTCCTTCAAGGTATCCAGACCGTGTTGACACTTGTCATTCCACTAAAACTTTGTATCCTTCCTTAGCATCTTTTTTATCGGTGGAGTGATCTACGCATATCCTTTGATAAATTTCTTGTAGTAGACTATGTGTCCCAACGTCGCTCTTAGCTGACATATTGTTTTTGGTGGTGGTAAGTTAACAATTAGTGCAATCTTTGCGGGATCTACGAGTAACCCTTGTTTTCATACTATATGGCCCAATATTATCCCGAACAGTGTTTTGAATATGCATTTCTTTATATTCAGGAATATCTGACACTGTCTACATCTTTCTAACATCAGGCGTAAGACTTCTACATGGTTTTTCAACAAGATGTAGACTGTCCAATCATCCAGGTATACTTCGAGAAACTGGTGGATGAATTATTTAAACGCAACAATGACTAATCTAGAAAATATTTTTGGTGCATTCTTCAGTCCAAACAGCATGACTGTGTATTGATAAGATCCCCATTCCATCGCAAATGTGGTCTTGTATTTGTCTTCTTGTGCTATTTTTATCTAATGGTAGCCTGAGAATCCATCAGTGGATGAGTAAGCTTCGTGTCCTCCTACGTTCTCTATCACTTCGTCTGTGAAAGGTGTAGGGAACGGGTCATGTAGGCATACATCGTTAAATTTTCTCAAGTCGACACATATCCTTATCCCTCCTTGTTTCTTGTCATGTACTACCATCGAGCTTATCCATTTTGACTCTTCGACCAGTTCTATGATGTCGGCTTCGAGCATCCTGTCGATCTCCACTTTGAATTTTTGCTTATATATTGGGTCCAGTCTATATGGTCACTGTCTGATTGATCTTGCTTCTGGTCTAAGTGGTATCTTCATCTCTCCTAGTTCTCCTGCTATACACTTCATTTCTATAAATGTTGTGGGAAATAGGTCGTTGTATTCGCGCAACAACTCTGTGATGCTTTCGACTGTTTTCTCATCCCAGTAATCTCCAATGCTGGCCATTTTGGGATGCTCCACTGTCCCAATGTTGACTTTATTTACTCTGATTGGCACGGAAATGAATTCTGATTCTATCGGTGGTCCTTCCATGTCTCTTTCACCTTCTGCTTCTTCAATATGAATATCACACAGATCATCTTCATCCAGTCCTTCCTCTTGCACATGGTAACACGATAACAGTTCCTTGAATGTCTATTTATTCCACTTTTACTCTTCTGTGATAAGTTCTACTTCTAGTTCTTTGATGGATATCACTCCTCTTATCTATTTAAGGGCTGCATCTATGTTGGGGTTCTCATGATCGAATGAGAAAGTTACTGTAAAATTTTGTTGCAATGTCATCCAGGTCGTAGTTCCTTTGCGCAATTCCTGGTCTATATACCAGTTCGCTGGTATGCCCTCCAGGGTGTGTATGAAATGATGAGGCCATTCCTATGGGGGTGTCAATTTCCACAGTGTTATACACTCCTTCAAGTGTTCCGTTGGTTCTCTCTGTCCATCATACTTCTACTGTTTTTTGTTTTTCTGTTCTGCACCGAACCTTATGCACAGTAACTACTTACATTGGTACCAATCTGTGATTGTTTCTTTGTGTGCACCCCACCATCTTGCGGGTGTGGCCTTGAGTGCTAGATCAAGTGCTAATAGTCTCTAGTTCTCGAAGACTTCTTCTTCGTATTGTGCCAAGAATGTTTCCAAATCGTTTACTCCGTGAAAACTGGGTGGTTCTATGATTTCTGTGCCTACCCATCTTACTGCACGGTCTACTCTTGCACATATTCTCGTGGATACTTCGTGTAGCATTTGTTGCCATCTTTCTAAACTAGTATCTGAATCTGTTGCACCAGAAGTAATGCTCTGCCAACTAAGTATCCCATCTGTAGTTGGGTTCACGTAATCCTCATCATGCACAATTGTTCTGTACAACTAGCCAATTTTCTCTAAGTATAGGCAAGTAGGTTCTACAAACCTCTCCCCTTCTGATGGGTATAATGGCGCGATGACCCTATATTCTCCACACTCAAATGTCATTTTCCTGGTTTTTAGGTTGATTATGGCTTGGTTTTCAAATGCCCAGTCCAGACCAAGTAATGTCGGGTAAGGTGTTGTTCCATCCACTATTTCAATGAATTCAAAATTGACTTTAGTGCGCACTCCATCTAGGTCGACTGTCACTCCTTTCAGTCTACCTATTGGTAGGACTGTATGTTGGTTTGCTAGTTTCAATTGAACATGTGAATATTCTAATGTTGGCTCTCCCATGCATT
>JZKD02S1635188.1:50258-71375 GCA_000966675.3 Picea glauca | reverse complement strand
TCCAAGAGCACCATTAACTAAGCCTACATCATTCTATAAGTTTGAGGTAAGCATCTCCCTAGCTTCATATAGTAAGAAACCCATATTTCAATTGTTCCTTTGATGTGAATGAAAATAATATTTTTCTCTTACTCTCATAAATGTTATCCTTGTGAATCATGCATTCCCTTAATTGGTATATGAAGTGCTAAGTGAAATTTTGATGCTATTATATTCAATGTTGAAACACCAGTAAGGGCCAAAAGAAGAAAGGGAACATTATCTGGAAAAGACTCATTTTCAAATGTTTGTTTGACTACTCCAATCAAGTAGGAATTTCTAGTACCCATAGTACTTGTTACACGCCAAAATGTTACACTTGAGTGTCGCAAGTGTCACAAAGTGACATATGCACCTCGTTAAGTGTCCCATGCACTCTCACAAGTGTTGTATGCACTTTACCTACTGTCTCATTCACTTTTTCGAGTGGTGCACCCCCTTGACACCATGAAAACAATTGTCACATTCCCTAAGTCATGTTGGAAGAAGAGTCCCTCTCATTTGATAGCATAAACACAACTTCTTCTTGGAAAATTCGACCAAATTTGGGCATTTATGAAGGGTGGCACCCCCATCTCCATGCTGGGGGAGTTTCAATTCATGAACTGGCACCCCATTTTCCATGTGAGAGGAGCACTAATTTATAGAATAGCACCTTGTGTTCTTCTCTAGGGGAGTGCCAGTCTTGTTAGAGAGAAATTGGGGATCCTCCACCTTTTCCTAAGGGCCAAATCTTTATGGATGAGGTTTGTTGTGGTCGAATCCTACCTTATGGGATCTATCCTAGGATCTAATCCCAACTAAAGGAGCCATACACTCAACCATATCCTTCATTTTATCATGGTGGTTGTGCCTCTCAACCCTATATATTGAAGGTATTTCCAAGGTGAAGGGGGGAACAATAGAGGTATCAAACCTTTAATTTTGGAAGAAACATGAACATTTTGATTTCAATATTCGTGTAAGGGATGGATGAGGAGATCCTGGAGAAGTGACAACATCATGCTTTGTAAGTGCCTTCTTTGGATTTCCAATTAATGATAACTTGGCCTATTCCCTTCAAGTTCATGTGTTCTACATTTGCTTTCCTATTGTCATTTCAGTCTTCATAGATAGATCTTCTTTGTTTAATCATATAGAGTAGGAGGAAGAGTTCATTTGCTAGTATTTGCAAGACTTCATTTGCGTTGAGGAGCTTCGAGATCAAGCCCAAGGATTGGAGCAGCGAGGATGAACATCACAACAAGGTATGCCACATTCTTCTTGTCTCTTGCTTGATTAATTTAGTTAGATATATAGGGATGTTAGAAACCATTTGTTTACTTATGTCTTTGGACCAAATATAGGGGTATTGGTTCAAAGGGGAGCTTAACCTATCTGGAGGGTAAGATTTCTCACAATAGGAAAATGGAGACTCCACTAGGGAAGGACTTTGACTAGTTTTTCCTTCATTTTTGTCTTATACCCTTTTCTTGTGATTATATATTTCTTGTTTGATTCTTGTTTCTGATATATTTCCCCTTACCTCTTCCTAATTGAAGAGTTTACTGAGTCATTGATTGAGTCTATGTTGAGCCTAAGCTTGTGGAATCCATTTTTGTACTTTCCAGAAATTGGCACTCCCTTGTAGTGTATACCAGGGTGCCACTTAGTTGACTCGTGCTCCCCTAAGACTACTAGAGGGTGCCATGGCGCTCTGTTCCTTTGAGAAATGGGTGTCAATCTCTTTTTTTTGGTGTTTTTTCCTCTTTATGCCCTGCTTTTCTTAGTCTTATTTTGAGAGGCATTTATCCCAGTGACTCTTGATCTGTCTTTGACTTTGTTTGATTGATAATTTGTCATTTATCACTCATTTCTTTTTCTTCTTTGAGATTGCAATTTTCTCCTTGTTGTGATCCCCTTGGGTTAACAGGATCCCTTGATTACTCCTTCCTTTGAGTTCTCTGATCTTCATCTCATAAAGCTTTTAGATTTGTTGATTGTTTAGGAGTGTTCATCAACTAGAGTTTGCAAAGGTTGTTTGGTTTTGAGCCTTTTTGTCTTCATTGAAACATCTTGCTTTTCTAGATGACTAGCACTCTCTTGTTTTCCAAAACCCATTCTTGAATGTTATTCCTTGTTGCTCATTGTTTGAATATTTCCATGAGTGCTTGTCTTCTTTCTCTTTTGCATCTTCAAGTACTTGATTGAACAAGTCGTCTCACACTTGTTTTATTTCAGTTCTAATCATTTTGAGTGTGCTTTGTTTGATTACTTTTTTCGTCATATTTATTTGTGCCGAACATAGATCTCTTTCATTCCATTTGAAAGTTAAGAAGTGAAAAATTTTGCCTATCTTATTGCATATATAATATAACGAAGAAGTTTTACTTTTTGCATTCTTTAGGAATTTGTTTTGGTTTATGTTTGGAAAAAGAGATAGTTTTGCATGTGCATTTCTATTTTTGGAAACATTTTCTTGGTATTTTTTCATCGTCTTGATACTAGAAATTGAAATTTGCATAGTTTTGAGTGCTTTCTTGTGTTAAGAAGAATATAACTCTTCTCCCTTCCATACATAGAATTCATTGAAAAAAATGAACTGCATCTCATTCTCTTGCATTTTATTGGAGTCAAGTCTATTTCACGTCATCAGTTTCATCTCCATGAATGTATCAAGTAAAAATACATTAAGATCAATCACACACTAATAAAATCAATAAGAACATTTTTTGGTTTTAACACACCAACAAATAGCACAAGATTAGGGTCTTTAGACTGGGAAAAGTGAGTAAATCATCCAAGACCACTAAATAGAATTTAGATCACTAAAGAGTGAACAAATATGACTTTCTTATAAGAATATCTGAGAACCCCCTCTCACATAGGGGATAAAGATGAGGTCATGTGTGGAAGAGAAATGAAGATCACCCCTCTAAATTTTGACCAATCGTAGCATACAGAGCATATATTGGGGGTCCTTCCTGAAGTGTCACTGACTCATTTGGTCTCAGTACTTCATGAATTCTGAATCTGTTCGAATTCCTCTGGAGTCTGTTGGTCCACTTGTCCTCAGTCCTTTGGAATAATTTCGTACTTTTATATCATGTCGTACGTTCGGTCCTGACTGTCGACTATACCCACCTAGAGGTTGACTACAAGTTGGTAACCTTAGTGTATTTTCCTAGGTATATATAGAGGTGAATGTGGGGGAATTCCCATGGTACTTGGGGCAGACGTTGTATCACACTCTCAGTACCCTTGGAGGGTGATCCCATGAAAGAGAGGGTTGCTTGCACCAAGAAGGGTTGTTATGTGGAGTTCAGGGTAACTGCTTCTCATTTATTCGCTGACATCTTGATATATCGTATTCGGAAGATCCTTGAATTTGTTGTTGCTTGGTTTATTTCTTTTAGTTTTATTAGGAGTGTGTTTATTTTACTTTCATAGTCTGCCTTAGAATTGGATATTTTAAAGTTACAAGGTATGGATCCCGATGTTTAGGAACCTCAACACAATTTTTCTTATGAAGGAATGATCACATATCATACTTCTGAACTTGGGAGCGTACCTCCTGGAAGTGGCCAACACATTGAATAAGTAGTCACAACATTCATAGAAAGCCTTACATCTTACACGAATCCTCTTTTTATTGATCCACTCGGACAACCACTCATTGATCCACCATCCATGAGACATGTTGATTCTTATTATTCTTATATATTACCACTCAGTTCCACCACTACACAATATTTTAGCATGAACCTATCATCTTTTGTTTTTCTTGAAGGACTTGGGAACTTATATTTTTCCAAAAATCATGTAGTTGATATTGTTGGTTTTTCCCCAACTCAACCACTTGTGCATACATCTCATTTCTCACATGGGTCAAGTATTATTCATGTTTCATTATTTCCACACATGCACACACCAAGTGCTTTACTTGGTCATACCATTGGTCAAATGGTCAGAAGTTAAGTTGTTCACAAAACCAAGGTTACACAAGATACTAAGCCTCCATCTCAACCATCGCAGCTGTGTACACCCTACATTGGAGGTCAATCTTCAATGGGAGGCCAACCTTTAGCTGGAGTGAAACCTTCATCTGGAGGGAAATGTTTCACTAGAGGAAACCTACATGGTTGCAACATCAAAAATCCTAGGTAAATCCACTCATACAAGTCCTTCTATCCCTTCTACCACTATCATGTATCCTGGACAACCATTTCCAGGATTTGCTAACCCTTTGTGGGGTTAACCCAATCCGATGGGCATTCCTCCGCAAGGAACTTTTCCCTATCAATATGTAAACCCCATGAATATACCACAATAGTCCCTTCACACACAACATATGGGAGGCCCATCCGAACAACCTACATAAATAGGGGTACCAACAGGTCAATCTCAATATGTAAGAGGTCCATTAGGAAAACCACCTTACATGGGTGGACAACCTAGGAAACTACCATATATGGGAGGACCAACTAGTTTTTCCATCTTGTCACAACCTGGATATGGTCCTGCTGGTGTTCCCATGTCATATGGTCATCACCAGTATCCACATGCCAACCAAAATATTCCCTTCTTGGCTACGTTAGATATACCAGATCTGTCGCATTTGAAAAATAATCCCATTCATCATGCCCCATTATAGCCCACCATTCCTGCCAAATTATCGTTCGACATCCCAAAATTTGACGAAAAACCTGGGGAAGATCCTAACAATCATGTTATGACTTTCCATTTATGGTTTTCTTCTAACTCTTCGATGGATGTTTCCATTCGTCTGAGGATTTTTCAGAGAACACTTACAGGTATCGCAACCAAATGGTATATTGAGTTGCCGCATAACTCATTTGTCGACTTTAATTCTCTTTCCATGAATTTCATGAAACATTTTCAATTACCTATATGGTACAATAATGGTACAAAAATTTTCACCTCACTCCATAAATCCTCTTCCACACACATATCTGGTCATATTCATGAGTGGAGATGGCAGAGAGAATTGATTAAAGCTCCAATTCCAAACCAACTCCTAGCGGATTGGTTTACAAAGTAGATCTTTCCTCCCATCGCCCACGATGTTCCTATGGGAAATGTAGTTACTCAGGAGTAGGATATCAGTCATGCACAATATTTGGACTTAGTTTATTCCTAGTCCGACACACTTTATGATATGATCCCACATGCTCCTCTTATGTCGAATGATCCAACAAGACCTTCTCTAGAAATAGTTTCCATTTCAGACGGCAAGAATATTTCCATTCCTGATCAAACCTATGAAGTGAATACAGTCCAATCCACTCTATCTCATCAACCAGTATGTAAGAAGAAAAACAGGGATAAATCCAAGAAATATTTTGACCAGCAGGATACTACACAGACTGTTGATACTCAACCGAATAGTAAGGTTAATTTTCCTTGCATGATTTGTGAGGAAGAACACTACACGAAAGATTTCCCTTGTCATGAGGTAGTCACTAAATTTATGAAGGGTACCTCCCAACTGTTTCAACAACAAAATATGGTTGCACAAAATCTTGTCCCTCTGTAAGAAGGCGACATAGGACATTCCCACCATGGGGATGTTTCCTCGAGCACCTTTGAGGTGTACATGTTTAATACGATTAATGTAATGACTCGAGAAAATACTTATGACACTCCTCTAGGTGATTAGGCTAAAGGAAAGGTTTTCAATCAACCCTCCATGTTGACTCCTCCTCCATATTCTAATCCTCTTCATATTGAGAAGTCAATTTATGACACAGTTTTTTGCCTGCACAAGAGCGCAATTCGAAAAGAAACATTTAATCCAAATTCCCGTGATGCCCAAAACTAAAACAATGTTGATGATTTGGCACAAGCGCCTTATGCTATGTTAGCCCTCGAAGTTCTAAAAACCTGTCCAAGTCAATGTAGAACCCTGTTGTCAGCCATTGGAGCTATGGATCCATAGGAATCAAAATTGATTACATTTAATCTATATTATTATTAGGAGAGGTTATCACACAACCTAGGATTCCAAATTCAAATTTTGGTTGATGGAAAGAAAATCCATCACACTGTTTTGGATGAGGGATCCTCCACCTGTTTCATGTATTTTTCTTGTTGGAAATCCCTTGGTTCTCCTAAACTTAGCCAGTCTCCTACCACCTTGAAAGTGTTTTATGGATGTGGTTTTCAACCTCACGGACTCTTGCAATCTTTCGTTGTGACACTGAAGGGTAAGACAATTTTGGTCAATATCGAAGTGGTTGATGTGCCCCTGGATTACAATTTGTTACTTGGTCGTATTTGCTTCTATGAGATGAATGTTGTTTCATCTTTGGTGTTTTGTATCTTATCATTTCCCATTAAGGAAAAAATATCAGTGTTGACCAACTTGACTACACAACTATAGATCTCCATGATGTTGCAGTGAATAGTGTCCTTTTTCTAGGACATAATAGTTTTGAGAGTGTAGGAGTAGGTCTCCTTAAGAATACCTCGCTCATGGGGATTTTCCTTTACCTTCCCCTGCCACCATGCAAGTGGCCACATTAAACATGATTTTGACTTAGGTACGATGATCCTTAGAATCATTTGATCCTTTGGTAGTACCTGGTCTCGATGAGAAAAATTATTTTTCTGTGTCAAGCTCATTAAAAAATGAAACATATGCTTACGATCATAGTTCATTGTCTCTATCAAGCTCATTAAAAAATGAAACAAGCACCCCTCCATTTGAATCAAGTCTCACTCTGGATCGCGTACTTGAACCTTCTTTTCCTCCACCTAGTAAAAATGTTCCTATTAGTAACTAGACGCCTAAATGAGGAAATAAGAAGAGTCGTTGAAGCAAATGATGCTTGGGGGGAAGGTCTCCAGCCTCTGGACATCATGATGGAGTGAAGCCACTAGCTTCTATCATGCAAGTTGGGGTATAAATACCTCTAGAGAGACACACTGCTAGGAGTGATCCTCGCTTGAGGGTTGTTCCCATCATAACGTAGTTGTCTTTTCTAGAACGAGCTTATTCTTTATTCTTTCTTGTGCTCATAAATACATGACAATAGGTTACCAATATCAGTATTTTTTCTTTCCCGTGCTCATTAATACCTAAGAATAGGTTACCAAGTATATGTTTTTGGACTCATAAAATATATATAAAAAATAAACTCTTTGGAGTTTTCTTTAATCTCTTTTCAAACTCCTTAAATATGAAATGATTATTGAGTGATCTTGTTTCCTTTCACACTCATCAAAAGGTTTGAAAGGGAATATTTTGAGTGGTAGTTTATCTCTTTTTCGGTCTCGGGAGACTAATTATGAAAAAGAAATACTCTAGTCAAGCATGATTAGAATAGTTATCCCCTATATTGTTTTACACTTTTCTCGGTCTTGGGAGACTAAATTTAAGAAAAATTCATCCATGAAGTTATCTTTAAGTTCTTTTCAGAATCTCTAAACGTGAAAACCACTGAGTTTACCTTCTTTGGGCTTGTAAAACTATGCATCGAAGGACCTATGTGAGTCCAATCTCCATAACCCATACAATATCGAAACCCTCCTTCCTAAGGTTCGTTAAACATTTGATGAGGAACTCATCTGAAGGATGAGCTATAACGAGCATTTGTTACCCTCCTCAACCTGATTAAAAAAGAAAGAGGTACTCATCTATCAGTATGGGGGGGGAATTCAAGGAAGTGGGTCAAGTTTTTTGGAATTCATTATGGAAGCTATTGTCACCCTTGAACATGGCATGTGCTTGCGTCTTGTCTTACAATTGGGTAATATGCTTGTCCCTAAGTCATACCAATTCCATGTTTCATTATACTTTTTCGTTCCAGTCAAAAAGTGCCCTTATTGTCATCACATTATGTTCTTGGTTCTCGTCGAGTCAATGTCGCCAAATCACTTGTTGTGCCTCATAATGTTCAATGAAACTTTCACTTCAAACCATCCATCTACAGTATTACCAATTCCCATTTCCTGTGTTAGTCCATACTCATTTAATCCACCATATTCCATCACTTTCCTATGTCAGTTTCATGTCGATGATGGGGGATACATCAATTCCCTCCTTCAATGAGTCTTTTCCTATCGACTTCAACACATTATCCAAGAATTAGACTTAGAAACCAATTAGTACCTTGGGACCTGCATGCCTCAATGGCATGCCTCCTCGCTTTTGACGGTAAGTTTACATCATTTACCTATGATCGAATGATTCCATGGATGTTTGACATCATCTCATTTATTAACATTCATTGGAATGTAATAGGGTACCTTGGGAGTCATTGTCATCATTGATGATTTCCCTCACACTTGTTAAAGGTTTACCTCGATGATAAGTAATCAAATGGTTTTTACCATGTTTGACATCAAATCATCTATTCACATGGCTAGATTCATACCACATCGAGATTGGGAAGAAGACCCTGGGTTGGGCACTCACTTTTTTATGTACTTTGTCCAAACTGAGATGGAGATCATTTGAGCATGTAAAAGATTTCAGTACAATCATCATGCTAGATATATTACTGATATATATATTGTCACATAGATCCACATTGTATTGATCTGTGTCTATGTTTTATCATCTCGTATCTCCACTGTGTACTTTTCATGGTTGCGATCAATTCATGTCATGGAGGTATGGATCCACATTTTATCTTTAGTGGCCATATCCTTAGTCATTATTAACTGGATCCGCAATGTATTGGTCAACGACTATGCTTTGAGTCATCTCGTATTTCGAGAATAGGTATGCCTACCTCGAAAATGGAACATATTTGTATATTGATTGATGCATGTTTGCATATTCTTCTAGGTTCCCTGAATCCAACACCCTTTTATTGAATAATTTGTAAAGTGTTTCGACCATCAGTTTCTCTTTTGACCTCACACTTTATGGGGCATCTGTTACATGCCAAAATTTCACACTTGAGTATTGCACCCTAAGTGTCGCAAAGTGACGTGTGCACCTTGTCAAGTGTCACATGCACTATCGAAAGTATTTTATGCACCTTACATAGTTTCACATTCACTTTTCCAAGTGTCACACCCCATTGACACCATGAAAACAACTTTCGCAATCCCTTAGTCATGTTGGAAGAAGAATACCTCTCATTTGACAGTAGAAACACACCTTTTTCTAGGAAAATTCAACCAAATTTGGGCATTTATGAAGGGTGGAACCCCCCTGGTCATGATAAGGGAGCGCCAATTCATGGAATGGAACCTCTTTTTCCATGTTACAGGAGCACCACTTTATAGAATGGTGCCTTGTGTTCAATTCTAGGGGATATCCATTCTTATTAGAGAGAAACCGGGGATCCTCCACATTTTCCTAAGGGTTGTCTCTTGATGGATGAGGTTTGTCGTGTTTGAATCCTACCTTATGGGCCCTATCCTAGGATCTAATTCCAACTTCAGGAGCCATATCCTCAACCATATCCTTCATTTTCTCATGGTGGTTGTGCCTCTTAGGCCTATATATTGAAGGTATTTCCAAGGTGAAGGGGGAAACAATATAGGTTGCAAACCTTTGATTTTGGAGGAAGAATCAACATTTTGATTTCAAGATTCATGCAAGGTTTGGATGAGGAGAGATTGGCGAAGTGAGTGAATCATTATTTGTAAGTTTCTTCTTTGGCTTTCCAATTAATGATAACTTGGCTTATTTCCTTCAAATTCACGTGTTCTACATTTGCTTATCTATTTTCGTTTCAGTATTCATAGATAGATATTATTTTTTTAATCATATAGAGTATGAGGAATAGTTTATTTTCTAGTCTCTGCATGACTTCAGTTGCGTTGAGAAGATTGGAGATCAAGCCCAAGGATTGGAGTGGCGAGGAAGAACATCGCAACAAGGTACACCACATTCTTCTTCTTTCTTCCTTGATTGATTGAGTTAGATCTATAGGGACATTAGAAACCATTTGTTTACTTGTCTTTGGACCAAATATAGGGGTCTTGGTTCAAAGGGGAGCTTAACCTTTCAGTAGGGTAAGATTTCTCACAACAGTACTTGAATAATGATATGCTCTTGTTCTTCATGTCTTCTATAATGTTCAAGGATTGTATTATGTGTTTCTATTTTCTTTTTGCTAAACTTTAAAATGAAAAAGTATTTGCGTCATCATGAAAAATAATGCCATTCACTTGTCATTTATTAGATATGAAATGATTTTCAGGATTAGAAAAGCATTCTTACAAATCCAATGTGAACACCATCCATTTCCTCATTCATAGAAGACACAATGAATGTCAATTTTGCAAAATGATTATAAAATGTATTCATAGTTTAGAGAAAATGAAGTTAATTTTTTTTTTGAACTTGTGGACTTCATTCCCCTAGAAAACGTCATTCTAAATAGAAGGAGAATATGATTAAAATAACCATTCAATTTATAAACTATATGTTTTTCATTTGTTACATATTCTTGACGGTATTGTAGAACTTGACAATATTTTATGGAGTGAGTTAAAAAGTAGACAAACTCAACCTTTTTAGTTGGTTTTATTTTCTTTATTGAGGAAAAATTCCACCTTGATTTGCTCTTTTATTTTTAAATTCCAATGACCTAGCTCATCTTAAAATGGGCCAAATCCCCTAAGGGAAAACATCCATAGTCAACATTCCTATAAATCAAGTGGAACTATAACTTCTGGAAAACTTTATATTGGATTTGGGAAAGAATTTGAACAAAAAAGAGATTGATTTTGTCCACTAATGAACTTACTTCATATTTTATGGCTTAAATTTATGTTTGATCTGTATTGGCTCTCTTAGTGTTGAAATAATTGCAATGGAACCCATCATTTTTTATTGTATTTTTGCTAAAATCAATGAAACTTATTATTTGTTAAGAACCTGTATTTCCTCCTAAGAGGTCACAAGTTCAAATCTAGAGGTGGGTAGCGTATGTATATCTCCGTAGAGTTTACCATTCAACTTGTTGAGCAGAGGGGGTCTCTTGTGCCACAACAAAGGGGTCTCATACACCAATTTGGTATTTGGCTTGGACGTGACCTTAAAATTAGATTATTATATATCCTGAGTGGGCCTAGTAGTTAAGAACATGTTTTTCCTCCTTGGAGGCCATAGGTTCAAGTCCAGAGGGGGGTATGTTATACAGTTATTTTCCACCTAACCACCTGATGAGAATCATCCATAGGTTAGGAGTATGAAACATTGAATTATACCACTTTTCCCTTTAGTTTATAACACCTTTTTTCTTGGTCAATTGTTGTCCCTTTATAGGTCGTGACCAGAAAGTGTTGGTCTTTCCTTGTCATCTTGCAAGGACCTATCGGTCACTCCCTGCAAAAATTCAAGGTGCGACTGGGTCCGTTCCTCCCTTTTTAGGATTGGTTTTGGGAGATGATATTAAACCCCTTTTTTTTGGTGGTTCAACCTCAAGAATGTTTTCATCTTGGGCATGGAGATATTATCCAAACTACCCTTTGATTTATCTCTACTTTCATATAAATAATGGGGGTCTCTCATAGGAAAAAGGGAGGAGAAAGAAAAAATCAAACTTATTCTGGCAATTTGATTACATAGCTTGGGAAAGGAACTTGGAAAAGGACTGCATCAACTCCTTTGTAAGGTGTAATCCTTTTTTTTATCAATAGAATATGTAAAATATGCTTCCCTCTACTTGGATGTGTATGTAATTGTTATATTTCCTTGTGGAGAATTAATGTTTTCATGTGTTATGATACATTATTAGATTTTTCACTAATTGATACATGATTAATGTGATCTTGTGAAATATTTTTGTGTCTTTATGTGTGCATATCTAATCTAGTAAGTTCTACGGGGAAAACCCCCTATACTAACTCTAAGGTAAAGGCAGAGAGATAATTCCCTTAAAATATTGATCTACCCTTAATCTACCCCAAAACAAACTAAAATAGGTGATGTGAGAGAAAGGAAAGAGAGTTAATGAGTGCACCTTTAGTCCTTGTGGTTGGTGTTGACCTTTTTCGCTTGTTTCCACCTCCCAGATCACGGGTCTCCTCCCAAAGATGACCTACAAAAGGTTAGGAATACAATGCAATAACATATGCAATATCCATTGATCACTTTAAACGTTTAGACATACATATAAATGCACAAATTAACAAAATCATGTAAACACAAGGTTTTTGGAAAAGGATGTACACTTTTATTCAATTTCAACCTTGGATCCATGACAAGGATTACAACCTTTGTTGGAAACCGCTCCACGAACCAAGTCTGGGCTCCTCTGTCATGGATCCAAGTGCATCAATCCCACATTAGCTTCTTGCAACCAACATATCACCAAGGGAAAGAGAAAGGGTTGCATAAGGAGAAAGGCTAGAGGGAAGGCTGATGCCAAAACTCAGAGTGGGATGCAAATCTTGGGCTAAGAAAGGGAAGGGATTTTGGGAGAGTTTGCTTATTTTCTTGCTCATGTTTTTAAATGACTTTGCAAGACCTATTTTTATATGATAAAAATATGGTTATTCAGTTTGGGGATGGGCTACAAGGGGTAAAATGGTTAGGAAACCCTCCATATCCCGTAAACTCTGTCAAATTCTGCGCAATTTTATACTTTTTGCAACTTTTGGAGGTAAACGCGGGATAACTATCATGCATAACGCATGTGTATGTGGGATAAATAACATGAAAAACATGTGTGTATGTGGGATATTAGTGCGGTAGGGCGCATACACTATCCAAAAAATGTTGTTTTTAAAAGGAAGCCTCAACAGTTTTTGGAAAAGTGTGCAAATGGAAGGGCCAATGTTTTGTATGCACAGATAAGGAATTTTGGAATATAACAGATCCCCCCTAAGGTGTGAGGCCATAAGAAAAACTAATGGAAGAAATACATTACAATATCTTTACACTGTGGGAAGGCACAGAGTTGAGTGAACCCGAGACAAGTGTTCGTGAGCATGCCATCTACAAAATAATGATAATCTCTCTAAGGCAGGCATACCCATGCTTAAGATGAACTAAGAATGGTTTTCAATCAAGTACACTACAAATCCATGTCATATATGACTACTAGAAAAAATACAAATTTTTGTATAAAGTGTAGCCGTGAAAAATACACAACAAAACTATATCTGGAGATCATCTGAATATATAAAAGTACAATATGATATGCATCATCAATAATCATCAACTCCTATGGCTAGAGATGAAGACTTCATAGCTCAAGCAACAACCTCAAGATCTTTAAAACTTAGGTAGGAGTACAATAGGAGTGTAAGACTCACTACTCTGAGGTCTTCGACATGTCGTCGGGAAAAGACTATAGGATATTGATCATCAGGCACATAAATTCATTGATTTTGAATCTGAAATTGAGTGGAATATCGGGATGAACACTCATGAAGGTCAAGAGATTCACTGTCGAATGGCCATCTCAGTATGGATAAAAATTCCCTTGGAAAAAATCACGACAAAATGATGAGACTCGGGAAGCATATATTGACATAAATCTATGATACAGTAGGCAACACAAACTCTCCATATGTTTGGAAGAGTAACTAAGTGGAGGAGAACATAGCTATATGTATCGAGAACAACTTCCTAAGGTCATACTAGATCCCAATGCTTGGAGAACAAACATAAGGATGTGATTTTTCCAAGGGAGACTATATTGCTTTCGATAAAAGAGAATTTATATCTCATCCCCTCTTTTTGGAATATTTGTTTTTTTTTCTTTTTCAAATTTTTAACGAGCTTGAAAAAGAATAAAAGAATGCTAAGTTAAAAATGAGGAGCAAGTGTCATGGGAAATAAAACTAGTTCCAAGAGAATGGAGCATATTGATGCTCAATACAAAGAGACATGTGAAGGATAAAGACACTCAGGAAAATTCCTCCATGGGTCAAGGTGTCAGATCGCGAGGGAAAAAATGCTACAAGGCTTGCATTTAAGGAATTCTTTGAAGGTTCAGTTAATAGCAACATGAAGTTGACATTAGGTCAAATATGCAAGGATGGGGCATGCGATGCGATTAAGACGCAACAAGACTCCTTCCATGTGAAGTTTTACGATCCCAGAGAAGGTAAGCTCAGTGGTTTTTCACATTTAGAGAGTCTGAAAAACACGAAAAGAAGACTCCAGAGTGTTCCTTTTTTGTAATTAGTCCACTCATTTTAAAAAAGGGTTAAACTTATATCGAAAGGACATCTCTTCAAAACCATTTTAATGAGTGTGACTGAAACAAGATCACTCGACTATCTTTTCAATTTTAAGGAGTCTGAAAAGAGCTTAACTATGGACTCACCGCCTTTTTCTAAGTTTAGTCTCCTTAGCTCGAAAAAGTATAAAATATAACTTAGGAGAACTCTCCTGGTGAGACATGTCTTCCGAGTTGTACCTTTTTCTTGGATAATCTATTGGCTAAAAAAGAGTTAAACTTATGCCAAATAGATATTCCTTCTATACCAATTAACAAGTGTGAAAGGAACAAGGTCACTCAACGATATTTTCATATGTAGGGAGTTTGAAAAGAGCTTAACTATGGACTCTTAGGGGGTTCCTTTTTCGTAGATAATCTCCAAGGCCCGAAAAAGAGATAAACCAAAACCAAGGAGAATGGCCCTTTTTCAAAATTTTAGTCCCTCGGGCCCAAAAAAGGGTTAAACTTATGCCTGAGAATACTCTTCTAGTGTACGAAATCTCCTAGGGAATACCTTTATTCATAAATTAACTGCCCAGATCGAAAAATGGGTAAACTACTGCCAGACAAATGTGCCTTCAATTTTTAGTTTGACGAGTGTGAAGGGAAATAAGATCGCTCGACAATATTTTCAATTTTAGAGAGTCTAAAAAGGGCTTAAAGAAGACTCTAGGTGGGTTTATTTTCTTAAGTAATCCAAATGAGAACAAAAAGAATAAATAATCTCTCGTTAGATGTTACTTTCAAAGTTTAAGTGAGCATGAAAGAAAACAAACCATGCTCATAGGGATTCCCTCGGGTATGAGCCAGAAAAGATGAAGAAGAATGAGGCTTTGATATACAATCATGGTGGGACTAAAAGAACTCCCAATCCTACTAAAAAAAATCACAGCATGGATGCCAAAATGTAGCAAAAGATATACCTAGGGCATCCATGTAGAGGAAATCTCTACCACCTAATTATGACACTTTTAAAGCAACATAGAAGGTTCCATGTTTCACTTTGGTGGGATCTATCTTATGGAAAAATGAACAAGTCAACAATATGCAAGATTCAAGGTGGTGAGAACCTAACCTATATGAAACTGTCGAAAAAAAACTTTTACCACGAGATGATATGAGTGTAACTCGTCTCATGAAAACACCAAACCAAAAGAACAAGTTCATTAGAATGACCCAAAGATCTCTCAAAAAGAAACTCAAGTACCCACTAGGCCAAGAAAAGGGAAAAAGAGGACCAAAATGGGGGAAAAAGAGGACCAAAATGGGGGAAAAAGAGCCAAAAAAGTCTATAAATAGAGGTGGACAACTCATTTTAACTGTTGCAAATTGGAAAATAACAAAAAATCTAAAAAACTCTCTTCTTTAAAACATGAATTCAAGGATCTACGGTGGACGAAAAATATTCAAACCTGAATCAAGTAAGTACAAATGACCCCTCTCCTTCTTTTCATTCATTATTTGTTTCTTATTTTATTGTTTGGAGGGTGTGTGCCCTAGTAAAAAGGTCTGTCATGCGTGTACGTGGGTTGTCCACACTCAACACGTGTATGCACGTGGGAAAATTGACACTTAGCCTGCGTACATACGTGACTGTCTTAAAGACAACCCACATACATCTCTTTTATCTTTCAAAAAAATGAAACAAGGGGCTAACCTAACAATTTTTTTTTTTTTTGCAAGAGGATGTATGTTCACTAGTGAGAGAGAGAACATGAAGAGTTAGATTTCTTGGTAGAGGAGGATCCAGGGGCCATTGCCATGCTTAAGAAGCATGGTATGTGGAAATCATTTCAGTGTCCACTCATGAGGGCACAACCCAAGATACTGAACCACTTGATAGAGTAATAGCATCTAGATGTAGAGGCCTTCATTCTAGAGGGCCAATCATTGACTCTGACGATGGAGGATATCTAATGTTTGACCGACCTCTCCAGGATGGGGGAACCGATCAACTTGAGAACCTTTCCTCCAAGACCACACAAGATAGAGAATTGTATCAGGATTTATTACAAGGATAGCAATGAGAAAGTAGGATCTCAAGTGCCAATTCATAAGATCACAAGCCTCAATCTTCATATAGTACTCTACATTATTGGATGGATCATGGGATCCACAACACTTCATCAGGATTCCCTTGACCAAATGCATTGTGCATCTCAGTGTCTATACACCGCTATTTTTTACTAGAGCACTACAATTATCACATACATGAAGAAAAAAGTGACCAATTGTCGAAGAAGAACGAACAAGAACTTCGGGTTCGGGACCATGATGTGATCTTTGTTTTTTGAGAGACTGCCAAGAATTATCCCGGGGGATAAAGTACGAGGCCATATTTCCTCCTTTTTGACATTATGTAGGTAGGCAACTTTGTTACCTCAACAGGGTGCGGGGAGAGTACAGAAGGCCTTTGATGATAAGTGTTTTGATGGGTGGGCCCTTCAAATTCCTGTGATCGAGGACTATCCCTACATAGGGATAATTTTCCTGAGGGATCTTGATATGCCTATGCCCCCTGGAGAGGAGCACAAAGAGATAGGTAAACACTTTTTAAAGTTATTTTATTTTTTAATGTTTTTTAAATGTTATACTTTTTATGGTAATGTCAAAGTACTAACTCAATGATCCGTCATATACATATGTGGGACTAGTGCGACTGGCTAACTTCGCCAGGACTAGGCATCATCCTCGAGCAGATGCCAGACCACCAACAATAGGAGGACCAGTAGCTATAGGATGAATACAAGGTGGAGAGGCTGAGAGAGTACTGGGACAATTAAAGAGGAACCTAACAGCTCTGACTCCCACAGTGACAATGGCAGAGATAAAGGACCTTCCCTCGACCATGCAACCACATGTTATAAGAGTACCCAGGACTTGGGTTCAATTGTTCTGATGTCTTGCAAATGTTGTAGTTATTTATAATAGGGCCAACATGCCTAGACCATAGTTAGTACTATACTGCATATGTGTCTAGGGCACCTTTTGTACTCTATTATATAGTGAGGGCTTGAGCCCAACGATCTATACTGGCTCTATTTGAGGATTTATGGCCCACTTTTGTACTTGTAAAATTATTTTTTTGGATACATTATTATATATATACATCTTTTTTCCTTATGGATAAACATTTTGTACAAATGTATTTACATGTGCATGTATGTGTGTTCTCTTACTTTTATGTGTGAGCAATATGCCAATCTAATACTTCATTAGCCAATGTATCAATTAGTTGATTAGATATCCTACAAACATGAATATAAGTCATATAATCAAGATAGATTTCTAATAGACTTACCCTAAGGAATCGTCGGTGAAGGGTGGGATCGTACACACGGTATAGTCCATTTAAGTTAGAGATGACCAGTTGATCATATAGATAAACCTAGAGGTAAGAAATACCATGTGACAAGGCATCACGTAGTAATTCTATTATGACACTATACTCAGAAACATTATCAGTTGCTTCTCCCAAACAAATACCTCCAAAATACATCAAATGACCAAAATTTGTAAAGCTCACCCAAGCTATGGAAGAAAGCCTCTGAGTGTATCAGCTAGCACTGTCTACAAACCCAACGTAGACCTTAGATTCACTTTAAATATGCCACTGTGAAAAGAAAAACAATAAAATACACATCCATCAAGCAAAAAGGAAAGACTGTATAAATAAATATATACATTATATACAATAATTCACGCTCAGGTGATCAATCTAAGCATAATACTTATTAAGGTATAACCCATTTCTTGGCTTCGATAAAGCATTACCTTCGAAATCAACTAGTTGATAGGCACCCTTTTCTAAAAGTTTCTTAACAATGAACGGTCTAAACCACATGGGTTTGATCTTCTCTGCCCCCAAGGGATATTTATCTTGGTCATAGACCAAGACAATATCACCTTCAGAGAAAACTTGAGGGCGGATTGACCGATCATACTAGCACTTGACATGTTATTTGTGAGCCTCATTGGCCAAGGATGAGTCTTGATGTTGCTCATCGAGTTGCTCAATATATAAAAGACGTTCTTCAAGTGGTGTAGTTTCGGGTAGTAGTTCCATTGCCAACTTAAGAGAAGGGATTTGGCATTATATGGGCAATACTACCTCCAACCCATAAACATGTTGGAAAGGAAAAAAACTAGCAGCAGTCTTGACTGAGGTTTTATAAGCCCAAAGTGTCGAGTAAATCATCAAATGCCAATTTGACTTGGATGAATTGATCATCCGCTGAAGAATAGCCTTGAGAGACTTATTAACATCCTCAACTTGACCATTCTCCTATGGGTATTAAGGTGACAAATGTTCCTTCTTAAACCCTAGTTTTGAGGTTAAATCGAACATCATCTTTTTTTGGAAGTTACTGCCATGATTTGTGACAATATCCTTAAGAATACCAAACATGGCTACAATCTAGTTAAAAATGAAAAGTGCAGTTGTTTCCCTGTCATTGATGAATGTCGACATAGCCTCAACCCACATAGTAAAGTAGTATACTACTACGATGATATAGTGATTCCCCTTAGTTGAAACTGTGTGGAATGTAGTAAAATCAACCCCCAACTTGGTGAGGGGACCAACAACAATAACTAGGAACATGGGAGATGGGTTCTCCCGCATATTATGAGATAATATATGGCATGGGTGACACTTTTTGATTGCCTCTACACAATATTTGATCAATGAGGGCCAAAAGTATCAAGCGCGAAGAATCTTCTGGGTTGTCACCAACCCAGACAAGTGACCGCCACATGCTCCTGTGTGATAGTCATTTAACACAAGTTCTTCCTCTTCATGAGTGAGACATCGATAGAGAATGAAATCCACTCCTCGATGATATAAAGTATTATTGAGGATAAGAGATTTCCACGCTTGAAGGCGTATTCATCGATGCTCATCACGAGAAGCAGAAGATGGGCCCTTCAAAGTATGAATATACACAAGTATATCTCCATACCAAGGGTTCAAATATGAAATAAAGAAAAGATATTCTTTGATCAAGGAATCTTTGGGTAAATTATTACCACTCTCGACCGGAAGTTCCAAGATTAATTCAGTAAAGACCAAAGACTTTTTAGATTTCGCCAAAAAAAAATGCAAGTCAAATTCTTGTAGGATGACTATCCATTGGCTGATTTTCCCGTCGATGACCCATCATGTTAACACATATTGAAAAGGGTTCATGATAGCTATGAAGATGGTCTTGCGAAGTAAGATGTAATGATGGAAATGTTGGACAGCATGAACAATTGCCAAAGAAATTTTATCAACATGTGTGTAGTTGAGTTATGATCCTACCAAGCCTCGACTAAGATAGTATATAACATGCTCTTCGAGCTCATCATCCTCTTGGACCAAGACCATGCCAATAGTAGACTCTGCGACAGCCAAATAAAACAAGAAATCCTTTCCATAATCCAAAGGACTGAGAAAAGGGGCAGTGGTCAGAGCACGTTTCAAGGCTTTGAAACAGCATTGAACCATTTCATCCCACCAGAATGGGACCCCTTTTTTCAAGAGACACATAAAACCTTTAGTAATCTTGGCATAGTTGGCAACAAAACGTCGAAGAAAGTTGGCTTTCACTTGCAGACTTTGAAGCTGGGGGATTTTGCACAGGGGAGGAAATTGGACTATTTCCTAAACCTTCAGAGGATCGACCATGATCCCTTTAGTTGATATGATAAAACCTAAAAAAATTCCTAATGTTATGCAAAAACTACACTTATTTGGATTCAGGTGAATCCGATATTAGAGACACCTCTCAAAGATAAGTCATAAATGGGTGGGATGATCAGATCTCTTATGAGAACGTGATGCCAGATCATCAAGATATGCCTCGACTATGTCTTTGAGGTCGTGGAAGGAAAATGACATGGCCCACTGAAAAGTGTCTCCAATATTATTAAGTCCAAAAGGAATTTTTCTATATGCGAATGTACCCCAAGGAAAAATAAATGTCGTTTTATGTTGGTCCTCGGGCTTGATCTGAATTTGGTTGTACCTGGAAAAACCATCCATAAAAGAAAAGACCTCACAACCCACAAATTCATCGACAATATGGTCAATGAATGGGGTTGGAAAATTATCTTTCGGGCAAGCTTTCTTTAGATCATGAAATTCGATACACGCGCGGAACATACCTTGATTTTTGTTTATAGGAACAAGGTTTGACACCCATTCTATAAATTGAAAAAGATAGATGAAACAAACCTTGATGATTTTCTCTACCTCAGCCTTGATAGTCGTTGCCTTGCAAGGATTGATTGGGTGAAGTTTCTGTCAGATAGGCTTAACATCAGGGTAAGTTGTGATCTCATGTTCAATGTTATGTGGGTCAATGCTTGGCATCTCCTCATAAGACCAGGAAAAGACATCACATAACTCTTTAAATAATTCAGTGTAGATCCGAATATCTTCTGGGGAACAATCTGCTTCGACGAAGATGTTTTCCATGACTTTATGGGTTCTAAAGATGTCTATAGGAATTATTTCAGCTATAATTTCCATGTTTCCCTTGGCATAGATTTCATGCATGGCCATAGGGTTAAAAAGACAAGGGGCATCTCCATCCATGGTCATAATTAACTCTCTTTCCTCTATTCTCTTCATCTCGAATAAGAAATAATATTTGTGATGAAGATCGCCTCAAGGTCTATCTAGCCCAATCATTGTAGAAAATCCAGGTCCTATCAGCAAGACTTCTTGGCCTGTTTTTGACCAAGCAAAGTCACTAAGTTTTCTGCTGTCATAAAATGTGTAATTGCTGTTTTATAACAGCCCTCTGAAAAGTTTGTTTGCTGATGTGTTATGGTTGCTGTTTCAGTGATTGGGTGCCCTTGCAAGTAGTTTTATGTTAGCTTAATTTTACATATACTTTTCCCAATAAACAACAACACACCTAAGTAATCTTTAATGCTGAAATATGGACAG
>JZKD02S1635188.1:27256-43777 GCA_000966675.3 Picea glauca | reverse complement strand
TCAAGTACAAAATAGAACATAAAGTACATAGGACAAAGGCAAATGTCTCTCCCACATGTGCTAAGAGGGAATAACACATGGGGAACACCTCCTCAGGTACCAAATCAACAATCATTGCCTCCAAAATCACCTCGTCAGAGAGAAAGACTAAGTCTAAAGTATCGTAAGTGGTGAGAGAGGCTTGATCCCAAATCGTCTTGAGAACGGGATCTAGCTCCTATGGAGGAGCCAGATTAGCTTTGGTTGAGGCTGGTTGGACAATACTAGACACAACCTCAGGAGAAGATAAGGGCATGGCCATTCCATGGTTCTATACCCCTTCCATCAAAGCCGATGAGGAAGGTAAAATCCATGGTTCATTAAAGTACCTTATTCTAAATTACATGACTTGAAATATCGCATCCTTCGGCTGGTCAGGGATAGTTGAAATAAACTTGACATCATTAGCAGGTGATGGATAATCAAAAGTCCCCACTAAATATGGAAACAATATGGCACCTAATTTGGTGGTACCTGGCTGTGGGTTGTCAATCATCGGGACCGTGGATGCCCCCAATGAAGGGTCAAAATGGGAGAAGGAAAATTGATCAATGGTTATGATCTGGCCTTGGTGAGGAAAACATAAGACACAAAAAATGGTGGATAAAATCGTTGTCATAGCATAGGTCCAACTCTTCCCTAACAAAATATTGTATTCGAGAGGTGCATCGAGTACTTCTACTTCGACGCACACATTTGTTCCCTCCAACTGCATGGGGAAGGAGGGAATTATGCCATGTGGTCTAAAATATTGATCATCAAATGCAGTTAGCAATGTGGGAGACAAAGACAACTCAGACTAGTCGATGGCCTTCCAACATTCCAACAACATCATGCAACTCGAGGCACCCTCATCAACCACCGTATGGAAAAATTTTAGTGTCAACGATTTCATGGAATACACCACTACTATCTAAAAAGTGACATGGTGAGGAAGACAAGGTTTATAATCTGTAGGGTAAAAAAAATCATTCCTGTGTTAACACAGAGGGTTTTTGCTGTGCCAATAACTTTTGGGCTTCCTCAAATTGAGGGAATTGTTGATTCAAGTGGGCATTCGTGCAAAGCTTACATGGAAAATTCACCTTCGTCTTTTTTTTTTCCCTTGCCATCATTATTCGAAACCTTCTCATATCCCTTACCCTTCTTGGTTTTATATTTCCTCTTTCCCTCGGATTGTTGATTACCCTTGGGATTTGTCGATTGCACACTATGTACATCCAACGTTTGGGTTATGGGGGTAGCTAAACTAGGAGTTTGGTTGGCCAAATTTTTTTGAATCAATAATTGTTATAACTGATTAGTCAACTGATCTGTGGGATATCTCTGTGTTGAGCCTACTATTCCATCGGCGTGCGGCCAATTCTTATGTTTGGTCTTGTCAAAATTCAAACATGGTGTGTTAGGTAGCATCTTGTACATCATACCGGATTGAGAGTAAATCAACTCGATTTGTTGGGATCTCATCATATCCTCTTCTTCAGAAAAAACCTCAGACGTCGCGACGTTTTTGGATACACAAGGCACCAAGGAATTTAGGAACCACTTGAGAAAAAATGTGGGATGGACCTTAACTTTGATCAAGCTCTTTCGTCGTCACCATTCTCAGATGTGATCCAAGATATGGATGACTTTTGTTTTGTCGAAGTTGGCTAGAAACGTGGTTTCGACATCGTATCTTACCATTAACTGGAAATGGTTTAGAAATACCATAGCCAGGTCATTAAAGTAATTGTACTTCAAGCTATCGAGCTCGTTATACCATTTTGTGGAACCCCCTATAAGAGTGCATTGAAACAAACACAACTGAACGACATCATCCTTTAACAAGTTGGATGAGCACCATAAATGAAATGTCGTAACATGATCACCTGGATCTTCTCCAGGATTTCCTTCAAACTTAGGGATGTTTGAGGGATACTTAGTCGGAATGGGGGGCCAACGCAAATCATGACATATTGAGTCATTCAACAACCTCGACTAGTCTGTCAAATGTAGAATTTCTAGGAAAGGTAGTCTAGGTTGTGGTGGATTCAAATTAAAAGAGGGGCTTGGATTTTGGCTGGCAGCAGGTTTCCAAGAAAATTTTGGTTGTTGGGCAAGGTTTTGGTAGAAACCATGGTGGAACTATCTAGTAAAAGGAGTTTGTGTTTGATTTTGCATCGTCGGTTGATTCCCATAGTTGGATGACATGCCTTGGTTAGGGATTTATCCCTTCACAATATTCCAAGGATCTTGTATGGGGATACCCCTAGCCGACCCTCCTAGCATAGCTAATGAACCCTACTCAGGATTCCATAGAGTGTGGGAGGGGTTTCCCCCAATCATCATTGCTTGCAAAGGAAACAAGCTATGCCAAGGATTTCGAAGACCTTGTGAGGAGTAAACTCATGTCATCACTCCCTGCGAAGAAATGAAACATTTCATAGGGTTTGGTTGACCAAAAATGGGGTTTCCCCCTGCTGAGAAAGAATACAATGAGAAAGACTTATTTACAAATGCACCAAACAAAGAAAAAGTTATAGATCGTACCAGAGTCATGTAGGACTAAGGTCCATGACTCCCCCCACTAAACAAACTAGAGTTGGTATAGGCTCGTTTGGCTGCTAGAAAGCGCCTCCTAGCGAAGGGGATGGAGGAGGGATATGGAATCCACCGCAAGGGATGGTGTTAAAAGGAGTAGTTGTTCCCTTGACAGATCTTTGTAAGGGAGCATTAGATATCCCTTCCCCTAGACCAATAGTCTGTAGAGTAGAGTCGGTTAGGATTGAACCAGAGTCTAAACCCGACATCCCATATGAAAAGGGTATTCCAAACACATTATTGATAGAGGGAACAATCATCATAGTCATTGAAGAGATTGTGCCACTTCCCAAAGTAGTGGGTGTCTAGATATTCATAGTCCTGATAGGTGGAGGTGGGGGAGGAGGCATGACACCCCCTTCTGCGACAATCGATATGGGAGTATGAGGAATCCCAAAAGAAGTAGCACTAGTTGATTCCATCGTCGCTCGTTTAACAAACTAACGTTGAGGTGAATTCATCTCAGAAGGGACTATATGAATAAGAAGTGGTGATGATAAGTCAGTGATCGGATTGGAGGATTTATGGGCTTGAAGCCTTCAACTTTGAGGTCAAAACCCGTGGAATCCTCTAGTGTAGGAAATTATTCTCTGGGAAATAGCTCAGGTACAGTTTCTTGTGGCTTGGTTGCTTCTAATGAACCCTCTTGATCTATCCTACACCTCAGCAGTGGCGAAGGTGGATCCAAAGTAACCGATGGTGAGCCTTGAAGCCTACGTGAATGGTGGAGTTGTTTATCTTCCACCATTTTAAATGATCAACCAACACTCTAAGGTTGAGCTAGCATGAAACACAAAGCACACACTAAAAAGTTCCTAACATAAAATCAATAAAACAACTGACTGGAAGGAAGAACAACTATGCCAATCGACACTAGAGAAACTTGCTGGTGAAATTGTAACTCGAACATAGAAACACCCTCCAGGTATACTCTACAAAGTGTGATCCAATGCATTCCCTAGGTATCATGGTATACCCTCGTAGTCACTCGTGTAAGTCCCTAAAAACAAGAAAATAGGTTTTCAACTCACAGTTAGTCACCAGGAGGGTACAGTAGAAAGTCGGGCTGATCGTAAGGAGAAGGATAACAAATTCTGAAGCCTTTCAAGGGTACCAAAGGAAAATGGTCTGAAACACAAATAAGGATATCGAAAAGATTCAAGGTCCATGAGGCTCTGTATTCAGATGATATTAGTGTAATTCCCAAGAACGACCCTCAATTTATGATCCCCACTACACTTGATCCGACTTTGGAGGGGTTATCTCCTTTACCTTTCCTCACATGACCTCGTGTTTATCCCCTCTGTTAGAGGGGGGTATCGACTGACTCTTTCGAAACTGGACTCTATGTTACACATCAAAATCACTCATTACGATGATGGCTTAGTGTCATCATTACTAATGTCGCAAGTGTCGCATTTTGGCCGTAAGTGTCTCAAATATCATACCATCATATTGCCTATATTGTGCCTCAGAAAACATTATTAAGAACACTTACAAGACACCTCAAAAGACTGGTTTTGAAGAGGATAAGTCATTTGAAAAAGAGTACAAGTATTTTGCCATGGAGAAACCCACTCAAAAATCATTTTTGGAAGGCAACGCTCCCCTATACACTGTCAAGGAGCGTTGGCGCTCTATACCCTCTTTTGGGGGAGAGTTGCAATGCTCTATGCCCCATTATGAGGTAGTGTTTCCCTTTTTGAGAGAATTTTGGACTCTTGACAGAAATCAGGGATGAATCCCCTCAATCTCTGGAGTTGGTTGGATTCGAATCTGAGGTCAAGGCTTGATATTATGGAATATCCACAAATGAACTAGAAGAATCCTCAACCTATCCCAAGAATATCTTAAGTGGTTAGGCCTCTCCAAGCCTATATAAGGAGGAATCCTCATGGTGAAAGGGGAGACATTGCGAGGCAACAATCTTATGATCTCATAAGGGAGATATCATTGAAGCATTAACATTCTGTCTGTAGATAATTTGAGCAAGGGTCTGGACAAAGAGAGCTTGGTGAAGCTATTGTACCTACATCTATGGCTGTAAGAATCATCTCACTTTGTTTTCATTAATATAAATCTATGATTGGCCTGTTTCCTTTAAATTTTTTGTACGTTTCATGAACTTGTTTCTGTTATAGATCCATTATGAAGCTAATCATTGTAGAGTAGGGAGTATGTCTTGGCGTTGTTGTTCATTGTATTGCAGGACCTTCTGAAGAACTTGGATATCAAGATCATCTTGAATCGAGCAAGGAAAAATGTTGGTAAAAAGGTATTTACCCTTCTTCTTTCTTCTTATTTGAATATTTTGTCTTCATGAAAAGGAATGTCAGTGTCCACAATATCACTTTTCTCATATCGAATGGGTAGTTGAAAGTGTGTGAGAAAGGACATGTCAAGGGAATTGAAGTCTTGGAAAGAACCACGTGGTAGTTCAATATACCACTTGGCTGTTGAGCCCATAAGTTTTCGCTGGAAAATACGCAAACGTATAAAATCATCCATTAAGGAGTTTGATGAACACCACAAATGGAAAGTCATCACATGGTTATTTGGGTCTTCTCCAGGTTTACCATCAAATTTTTGGAATATCATAAGGGAGTTTAGCTGGAATCACTGGACAGAAAGAATAATGCAGTATAAGATCAATTTTCATCTGAGACAAGTCTGGGAGGTCCAGAGTAGCAAGAAAAAATAGTTATCGATTAACTTGTGGGTGATACTGGTGTGTCATAGGGACACCAATAGGATCGTAAACTGGGTTAGGTTGATAATTGGAACAAGTGGGTCATCCTGCATAGGGTTGTTGCTGACCAGAGTAAATAGGATTCGAGAAGGGTTGATAAACATGTGTGAGTGGAGGATAACTTGATGGGTTTTGAGGATTATAAGTTGAATTTGGTGTTTTCCCAGTAAACATTTTGTCCATAAGGAGGATACAGATTAGTCCCATGAGAAATATGAGGGTGTTGTTGACCTTGAGGATTATGTCCCTCAGAGAACTGTGGGTTTCCTGGGAAAGGTATGTTCCATGGATTGGGCATTGTAGATTCATTCTGTCCATGAGGTTGATGATGGGCTCCAGTTTGAGGTTTCCCCCCAGCATGAGGTTTCCCTCAAAACGAAGGTTTCCCTTCGAAAGGAGGTTCCTTCCAAACGGAGGGAAAACTCATTCTGAGGGGAAACCTCCTTTTGGAGGGAAACCTCCATTTGGAGGGCAACCTCATGTTGGGGGGAAACCTCCTTTCAGAGGGAAACCTCCATTTGGAGGGAAACCTCATGTAGGGGGAAGCCTCAGACTAGATCCCATCATCAACCTTATGGATAAAATGTGTCTACAACGCCCAATCCGTGGAATACCCCTTTCCTGGGAAACCCACAGTTCTCTAGGGGACATAATACTCAAGGTCAAAAACACCCTCATCTTTATCATGGGAATAATTTTTATCCTCCTTATGGACAAAATGTTTACCCCCCCTAAGGGAAAAAACCAAATCCAACTTATAATCCTCAAAACCCATTAGGTTATCCTCCGCTCGCACATGTTTCTCAACCCTCCTCGAATCTTGTTTACTTTGGTCATCAACAACCCTATGTAAGAGGACCCACTGGTTACAATTATCCACCTAACCTAGTTTATGGTCCTACTGGTGTCCCTATGCCACACTAGTATCACCCATAAGTTAACCGACAACTGTCATTTCTTGCTACTCTGGATCTCCCATAATTGTCTCGGTTGACCAATGATCCTATACTGCATTATCCTTTCTAGCCTGTGATTCCAGCTAAACTCCCTTCTGATATTCCAAAATTTGATGGTAAAACTGGAGAAGACCCAAATAACCATGTGATGACTTTCCATTTGTGGTGTTCATCAAGCTCCTTAATGGATGATTATATACATTTGTGTCTTTTCTAGTGAACACTTACGGGCTCAGCAGCCAAGTGGTATATTGAACTACCACATGGTTCTTTCCAAGACTTCAACTCCCTTTCCATGTGCTTTCTCACACACTTTAAACTACCCATTCGATACGAGACAGGTACTGAACTCTTGACCTCCCTTCATCAAACTAACTTTGTGCATATCTTTGATCATATTCATGGGTGGAGATGATGACGAAGGTTGATTAAAGTGATCATTCCTGACCAGTTATTGGCAGAATGGTTTACCAAATCACTTTTACCCCTGATTCCTCGTGATGTCACTATGGGTGGTCTGGTCACTGAGGAAGAAGCCATTTCCAGGGCCCATTACTTAGATTTGGTTTATTCATAGTTTGATACTTTCCATGAGTTGATCCCAAATGCTATGCATGTCACTAATGATCCATCCAAACCTTCATCCTCATCACATGTGGATGGCGTTATTGGTTCCGTCAAAACTCAATCTATGTCCTATTTGATTGGAGCTGCACATCGATCTACTTCCACATCCACTCCTAGTTTGACCTCACCCTCCTTTACCTCCCCTCATACCCAAATATCTGAGGTGAATGTAGTTAAGTCTACCCATTCACAACAATCCAGAGGTAATAAAAAGACAAAGAACAAAACAAAGAATAATAATAACAATGAACAACCTAAAGCTCAAAACCCACCACTTGCTAACAAAAAGAAACTATAGCAGAAACTGAAGTTCCTGTGTCTTATTTGCGGTGATGATCACTACACCCAAGAGTATCCAAATCACGATGAAGTGGCCAAATGTTTTAAAGGAACTTCCCAACCCATCGTGCTTACACAACCTTTTCCTTAGCAACAATCTATGGTTGCTCAAACAACCTCTCCCAGGGGTAGTACCAGCCACCCTTCTCATGATGAAGCCTCCACGAGTGATCATATTTATATTTTTAGTGGAATTGATCTAACAACTCGCTCTATGACTTATGACACTTCATTTAAACCCAATAAAGAAAAAAATTATAACGGTTCATTACCAGATCCTTCTCCTCCACCCGTTAGTTCTTCTTTTGTTAGTCCTCCATCTGGGTCACTAAATATCGATAATCCCTCTTACTACTCTATCCTACGCCCTCCCAAGAGAACCATCCATAAATCTACTTTCAATCCTAGTTCACAAGCTGCCCAAAACTACAACATTGTTGAAGATTTGGCTCAAGCCCCGTGTCCTATGTCTACTCTAGAAGTTCTACATCATTGTCCCTGTCAACATAGAACACTCTTGGCTTCCATCAATGATTTTGATCCTAAGTCGTCTAATAACATCACGTTTAATCTGGACCATTTCAAATCATGACTCTCTCACCAACATGCATTTCATATTGATGTTGTGGTTCATAATCAACACATCCATTGCACTATTTTGGATGAGGGAGATTCTACTTGTGTCATGTCGTTAGCCTGTTGGAAAGGGTTAAAATCACCTGCACTTAACAAATCCCCTACAATCTTACAAAATCTCGATGGGAGAGGTTTCCATCCTCATGGACTATTACAGTCCTTAGTCGTTCAGTTGGGTGGCAAAACTATTATTGTTGATGTCAAGGTGGTCGATGCTCCTCTCGATTACAACCTGCTACTTGGAAGAAGTTAGTTTTATTCCATGACTGTCGTAGCTTCTTCGGTGTTTTGATGTGTGCAATTTCCTCATCAAGGTAAAATTGTCACCATCAATTAGTTAGATTATTGCACACATGACACTCACACTCCTGCTACCAACAATATTCCCTTTTTGGGAGATCACAAGATTACATATGGAAGCATTGGTGTTAGCTTGTTGAAAGACTCTAGCCTTATGGGTACCTTACCTACACCACTTCCACCCACCACACATCATATTTCCACAATCAATATGATTTTGACTATGGTTTACCAGTCCTTGGAATCATTTGACCCTTGGATTATACCTAGTTCATTGGAATTTGACGCACTAGGTGACACCATGCCACTTAGTCCACCCAAAACCTCATACGTTGCTATCCAATATGCCTCTCCCTCCTCGGATGACCAACATCTATTGGAACCCAACAATTACTTGATGCCATCGTGGTTAAATTCCTTGTCATCTACATTTGACTACATTTCCCAAATTTTTCCTTCCGATGAATCTATAGTGGAAATTCTTATCATCGACGACATGCCTTGGGATGATAGCCATCATTGGTCCTATTTTCTTCCATCTCTTGAAGAAATTCAAGAAGACATACACTCTATCTTCCCTTCTGATGTTGTTGATTTTCCACAATCTCCCATACTAACACAAGATACTCTTTCTAAGGGGAACTTGGGAAACATTTCATCTACGATCGTTATTGACATTTCAATCAAAGAAGGTTTCGTGGAAAACATTAACCTCGGTGCTAATTGTTCACCCGAGGAAGTGGTCTCTTATACCACTTTTTTAAAATAATTTTGCGATGTCTTCGCTTGGAGCTACGAGGAGGTTCCAGGGATCGATTCATCGATTGTTGTGCATGAGATTAAAATCTACCCAGGTGTTAAAAGAAACTCTGCCCGATCCATCCTAAGAAGACCGCGACCATTAAGGCAGAAGTTGAAAATTTATTGAAATCTGAGTTCATTTATCCTATCCCCTTGACAGAATGGGTATCGAGTATTGATCTGGTTACTAAGAAACATGGGACCATTCACGTCTGTGTGGATTATAGGGATCTAAATAAGGCTTGTTCGAAAGACAAATACCCTACTCCTTTCATCGACCAGATTATTGATAATTGCAATGGTAGTGTAATTTTGTCTTTTATGGATGGTTTCTTAGGGTACAACTAGATTGGAATTTTACCTGTTGATTAGCATAAGACAACCTTCATCTTCCCATGGGGAACTTTCACCTATCGGAAACTACCCTTTAGACTTAAAAATGCTGGTGCTACATTCCAACGAGCCATGTCATATTCTTTCCACGATATCCAACATATTGTGGAACCTTACCTCGACGACTTACCTGCCCACTCATCTAATCGATCAGACCATTTTGGTCATCTACGAGCTATTTTCTTCGATGTCGGTTCTATTGTATTCGTTTGAACCCACATAAGTATATTTTTTATGTCGAATCAAGCCGACTCCTCAGATTTGTTGTCTCCAAGGATGGGATTCAGGCGGATCCCTTAAACATTAGAGATATCTTAGCTTTAACCCCACCCCACAACTTGCAACAACTCCAAAGTTTGCAAGGGAAATTAAACTTTCTTCACCACTTCATTTGTAACTACACTGAAATCAATAAAGGATTCATGCGATTGTTGCAGAAAGATGCCCCTTTCATATGGGATGACACTACTCAATGACATTTTGATGCTCTTAAGCATGAGCTAACCAACACTCCTTTGTTGCATCCTCCATACTATAGAAAGGACCACATCCTTTACTTAGCAGCCTCTACTTCCACTATTTCCATGGTGTTAATTCAAGACAACTCCTCTGATGAAGAACATGTGATTTATTATTTGAGAAAAAGTATATCTGGACCAGAGCTCCACTATTCACATGTTGAGAAGTTGGCGTTGGTAGCTGTCATCGCTATCTAGAGATTTCGTCACTACATTTTTATACACACCACCACAGTTATCATGGAATCCAACCCCATGTATCATATTCTGACACGTCAAGTCCTTGGGGGAAAATACTCCAAATGTATCGTCATCCTTCAAGAATTCGATCTTGAATTTGCTAAGTCCAAATATAAAAGTTCCTTGATGTTTGTGGAGCTCATCTGTGATTTTCCCCATGTTGATGAAGACAGTGAGCCTAGAGATTATCTCCCTGATCAATATCTATTCCTCATTAGCATTCCCGATCCTTGGTATGGAGACATTCTTCTTTATCTCTAGACCCAATGTTTTCAACCTGATATCTCTCGTGAAGAACGTCGTCGTATTCACCACCATTCTATTTATTACCTTATTATCAATGAAACTTTATATCACCATGGAATTAACACTATCGTGAAACGATGTTTAACTCATGAATAGGCTAAACTTGTCCTCAATCACTGTCACCTTAGAGCCTATGGCAGCCACCTTTCTGGGATGGCTACAACCCAAAAACATTTACGTGTCGGTTACTTTTGGCCCTCAATCTTCAAGGATTGTATTGAGGTCATCAAAAAGTGCCCACCCTGCAAAGTTTTTCATAACAAGGCACACACCCAACTTGCTCCGTTGCATCCCATTATTGCCATCGGGCCCTTTGCCAATGGGGCTTTCATTTCATGCACTGTAAGCCTACCTCAACCAGGGGGCACATCTATATAATCATCTTTATTGATTACTTTACAAAATGGGCTGAGGCTATGCCTACCTTTCTGAATGATGGTTGTATTGTAGCTCTTTTCTTTTTTAATCATATTATAACTCACTTTGGTGTTCCACAAGCCATTGTCACTAATCATGGTTCACATTTTCAAAACCATATGATGAGTGAGTTGCATGCCAAGTTGGGTTTTTTCCATGAGAACTCATCCCCATATTATCCTCAACCTAATGGACAAGTTGAAGCTATCAACAAGGTCCTTAAAACCATGATCCAATGGATGGTAGGGGAAAACAAGGCATTTTGGCACTTATAACTTTTCTCTTCTTTCTGGGCTTATCGGACCTCAGTAAAAACTGCTACTAGATTCACTCCCTTCCATCTAGTATATGGCATAGAAGTTGTTTTACCAATCGAGTGAAAAATTCGCTTGTTGAAAATCAAAGTAGGACTCTTTCACAACACTTCTGCTGAAGAAGAACATTTCTTAAACTTGACTAGGTTGGATGAAATACATTGTGATTCTTCTCTCATCAATGAGACATATCAAAAGAGAATCAAAAATCAATATGACAAGTCTGTCCATCCTCACACTTTTATAGAAGGAGACCTAGTCCTCGTTTATGACCAGGCTCATGACAAGTTAGGGACAGGGAAGTTAGAACCTCTATGGCATGGTCCTTACATCATGAAACGTGTTCTACATAAAGGCACCTACGAGCTTGTTGACTATGATGGAATCTCCCTGGGTGAGCCCCAAAACATGATTTACCTTAAGAGTTAGTATGCATAGGACATCTAGCATACGTGATTTATACACTATTGTATTTTTAGTTTGGTGTGTCTTTGTCTCTTGCATGAACAAGTTTTTCCTTAGCCACTTATATTGTGTCTTGTGTTTGTGTGTGCAGATGACATCCTCCTTTAATATATTTGTCGGGTTTGCAGATGGCGCTAGTCGACACACTCAGAACATTGCTTCTGTAGATTGGGTCATTTACCACTCTAACGAGTTGGTGAGTTTAGGAGGTATTTGCTTAGGATCAGATACTAATAACATGGTAGAATATCACACTGTCATCGGACTTTTAACTGAGGCCTCTTCCCTATGTGTTTCTCATATGATCACCAACTTGGACTCTCAACTCATGGTCTGTCAACTCAATCGAATCTATGCTATTCTCAATCCTATCCTACTACATATCCATCTATGAGTTCATCGTCATGAAAGAATGTTTGATTTTATCGAATACAGACACATACCAAGATAACTCAACACGACTTTGGATTCGTTAGCTAATTACATCATGGATAGGTATCTCACACATAGACGAGTTTTCATAAAGGAAATAAATCACATCATATATCATCATGTAAATTAAAATGCATCACATAAAAGACATCATTATTTGCAAATCATTTGGCACTGTAAAAACTCGAAAATGTATATATATACAGCGTGACTGAAAATGTTTGATTACATCAAAATGGTACATATATAGGAAAAATGTGGTCCCTCACACCCATAAACATTGTCATACAGACTATACAATCATCAGGAAGACCCTAATATTCCCGCATCACATTATGCTCCAAGTAACATATCATTACATGGGCTACTTGCCTCAGTAAAGAGTTAAGATTCTCAGACACTCCCACAGTGTGTCTCTGTAGATGTAGTGGAACTTCCTACCTCCTAAGAGGAGGGATACCCGTCATGAGGCCTTGAATGTTTCTTTCGTCCTCCTGGAGACATCCTGCTGCTACCCCTTGATCTACCACTATCTGAGAATCCTCATGACGCCCCAGTGTCAACATCGCTTCCAGACTTGTTTCTCCCCTATCTTCATAATGAAACAACATATCTGTTAAAAACTCTTCTATGTACTCTAAAAAAATAATATAATGTTTAAAATAAAAAAAAAACACTTGACAAGATCATTTTGGTTTCTCACCTGACTCATCCCAATCCTCCCCTTCTGGAAGAACCAAGTCCATGCTTCCCCATAAACCTACTCTGGCATATGGGAAGTCATGAATCATGATCAACTGACATCTCAGCCAAGTGAAGAAATCACCGGTGAAATTGAAATCTAACTCTGAGCTGAGTCTCGGAGACAGGCTAGTCCATCGCTCCATACATGGTTCTCCCACTGGTCGTACTACTAATGCAATTTGAGGTTGCATCTGAGGAATGTGTTCTAAGAAGAATGAAACCAAGAATGAACCATACCTGAACTTCTTCTGCTTCCCTACTCTGCATCTCGTAATATGCTACTTCACATTCTGAAGGAACCCTGTACTCTAGCTGAACAGTGTTGGCTCTAGACACTGTAAACCATGGGCCATATAGGATCTTAAAACTAGGTGCGAGATGGTACTTCTTGCTATACTCGTAATGGAAAACAAAATGGACTTAATAGGTATATCCCTAATGTATTTGACTGCGATTCTACCTCCCATTAGTCTTTCTCTTGGGACATAATGGTTTGCCAGGTACTCATCTACAGGCACAGGAAGTTCCCTCTGTCTCGATAAAACTATGGGGGCCCCTATTTTCAAGAGACTAGTCAGGAAGTATACATCTTCCAACTCAATGGTGATAAGTTGTGTTCCAATTTGGAACCCTTGTTCCGCGACGTTCCATAGCCCGATCATATGCTCGAGAAGAATAATCTCTTTCTTCATTTTTTGCATTTTGAAGAACTTGAGGAGACTACAATTCCTCAATGTAGCCCCTGATCGGGGACTATGCAAGGCTGCCACATCATCGAGCTCATGCTCTCTTTATTTCCACTCGATCATGACTATTGCCGAAGTTACATGCAATCATTAACAACCAAAATCCATTAGTCACTTGTTTTCGACAATTTGTGGGCAATTAAAATTGTTTTCTCTTTCTACGAGGCCAACGTCCCCTTTATATTCACATCAGGGCACCAATGCCCCCTCACAATGGCCACCAGGGCGCTCTAAAATTTTTAAACGCTCCCCTTCACGTTTTGAGAGAGTGTTGGCATTTTTGGGAAAATTTTCTTGTGGTTTTTGGGTAGTGCCCCCTCCACCACTACATAAAAGCATTGGCATGCCTTCATCAGCTTACAAGGGAACTCACAAAATCATGCAGCACTCGCCCACTAATCCTAGAGGAGCGTCGAGCAGTTTTGGGTGTTTGAGCCAACCCAGGGCATCAATTTTTGCACCCAATCATTTCCTTAAAACAAAATTTGAACTATACAAAGTAAAGAAAGGAAGAAGAGCACCAACCTAGTTCAAATGGTGAGGAAAATAGATGACCATAGCTCCGGCACCGAACAATGCAAGATTCACCCTCCAAAGCACAAATTCTCCACTGCTACAAACCTTTGCACAGATGAAATGGTAAATGATATTTTTACCCCATTTTACTATTATAAATTTCATTTTTTCCTAAGATATAATTATTTTTGGGTTTTGAAAATATTTTGGAGGCCTTATTAATCCCATGGAATGCCGTTTTGACATTATTGACAGGTTTCAGAGAAGTTATGTTCGTTTTTCATCTTGTCACATTCACGGGCATAGTCTTAGTTCGTTCTCAAGCTCAAAAACATAAGAATGCACCAGGTAAACTTTTATCTCTTTTTCAGACCCACATGGATACATGAAAAAGGAACTCCCTAGAGTCGCCTTTAAGCTCTTTTTAGACTCTCTAAATGTGAAAAGATTTCCAAGTGATCTTGCTCCCTTTCCCACTCATTAAAAGGTTTGAAAGGGCATCTTTCGAGTGATAATTTATCTCTTTTTCGGCCTCACAAGACTAACATTACGAAAAAGGACCACATTGGAGTCGTATTTAAGTCATTTTCAGACTCTCTAAATATGAAAAACCACCGATTTTACCTTCTCTGAACTTGTTAAACGATCATACATTGAAAGGCCCATACGGGACTGAACCCTTACTTCTTCCATTTCGTTAAAAAAAGGAAGAGGGACTTACTGAAGGTGATTTATATCGAGCATGTGTTATCCTCCTCGATATCATTAAATTAAAATGAAGTACTCGTCCATCTGGATGGGGGAAAAATTGAAGGAAGCAAGCCAAGAAGTTTTTGAGAACATTACTAGTAACTCTTATAGTCACCCTTGAACACGACATTTTATCTTTGCACACATTTTAATCCATTGAAACTCTTCACTAAACCAATACTTTGAGTTTCCTTACTCCTTTGGGTCACCTGATGAAAGTCATAGTATCCACTACATTATCAAGTTTTGGTCCATGTCAAATTTCTGTTGTCATGCCTCAGTGTTCAAGGGAAGTATCTTGCTCATGAGTCAACCATCACAAATTCCTATTTCAATACCCATGTCATTCCATGTTCATTTGATCCACCAATTAAATCTATGTGTTAGTTTCGTGTCATTGATGGGGGATACACCAAGGCCCTCCTTCGATGAGTCTACTTCTGTCAAGTTCAGCACATTATCCAAGAGCTAGACTTAGAAACCAGTTAATACCTTGGGACCTGCATGCCTCAATGGTAGGCCTCCTCACGTCTGATAGTGGGTTTACATCATTTACCTCTAATCGGATGATTCCATGGATGTTCGACTTCATCTCATCCATTCACATTCATTGGAATGTACTAGAGTACCTTGGGAATCATTGACATCAATGGTGATTTCCCCTGTGCTTGTTAACGGTTTACCTCATTGACCGCTAATCAAGTGGTTTTTTCCATGTTCGACATCAGCACATCTATTCACATGGTTAGATTCGTACTACATTGGGATTGGTAATAAGACCCTAGGTTGATTCACCACTCTTATATGTACTTTTCCCAGGTTGCGATGGAGTTTCTTTTGAACATTGACACATATACTGTCACATAGGTCGTGGCTATGTCTTGTCGTCTCGTAGATCCACTGTGTATTTTCCATGGCTACGATCAGTTCAAGTCATAGGAGTATAGATCCACATTGTATCTTCAACGGCTATACCTATTTGTCAATATAATTATGGATCCGCAGTGTATTTTATGGTGGCCATACCTTGAAAGTATTTATCACTCAAGAATATGTATGTCTGTGCAAGATACCAGATATATAAAATATGCAGAACATAAATGAAATGCTAGAAATGATAGAATAACAGTAAAATATCCAACATAATCTTCACAATACACAGAAATGATATATGAAATAGCAACAGAAACAACACTTTGATTCAGATAGCAATGGTCATAGGCCTCTTCGAGGGGGCAACCTCCAGTCGAGCAACGCTCTGTTACAATAATCTCCAAGCTAGGGTTCACATACCCTCGCCCCTTATTTATACTAAATATGTCTATTAAGAGAATCATATAGAAGCAGAAGCTTCTATTAGGTCTTCTTACATCCACCTTATTCTATTTTATTGAAATGTATTATTAATATTGACCTTTATTACATCCGAATACATTGATCTACCTATGTGCGGGTTAGGAACTTTGTTGGATCATGTTGTCATTGATGCCAATGGTTTGATTTATTGATGTCAAGTGATTGATTGATGTCAAAGTTTTGATTGATTGATGATTGATGTAATATAATATGTATTGTCCTTGATGAGAATGCATAGATGAAGATGGATCAATGAGTTGTCATTGATACATGATGAAGATGGATCGATGTGGT
>JZKD02S1635187.1:764717-775701 GCA_000966675.3 Picea glauca | reverse complement strand
TAAGTATAGTTTGAGTTATAGTTCAGTATTAGATAATCTTAGTTATAGTTCTAGTCAAGTATAAGATAAGTATAAAATATTCCTTATACTAAGATGCTTAGTATAGTCTAATAGAGTATTTATAATGATAATATCCTCCACTCACGAAGCCCAATCTCCAATTTTTGAAGTTCACAACCGAGGGCCTAACATTAATCATATGCCAAGTCACACCAAGCACTCAACACAAGTCCACGCACAAAGAAGCGAGCACAGTGCCAAGTGTAAGATATCCATGCGCGAGAGAATTAATGGTTGATGCAAGGCATTTCATAATTTGACAAAACAAGAAGGAGTTAACCCAGTTGTCCAAAGGAGGCGCCAAACAAATATTCAAAAAAAAGATGCAGCAATAACTTTGTCAAACTCTAATATGTCTGAGGCAAACCCTAAAGCGTCCAAATGTCGAAGACTGCCAACACTGCAGATCCAACATTAAATACGATCACCATTTGTCATGAAAAATTCGACAATCTACCAAGCATCAATGCCATGTATCAGACAAGTGGCAAAGAACCAAATATTGTTAATGGACCTGAAGTTTTAATCAAATTGTGGGAGATCTCTTGTCATGAATTCTGGTGTTCTTGTGAGTCGAGTTGTTGGAGGAAAAACAAATGGTAATAAGAATTTTATTGCGCAAGAAGGTCGCATTGAATATTCTACAGAGAAGTTCTAATAATTATATTGTAGTCTTCTATTATGCATCATGGTGTCCATTTTCAAAGAAGTGTAGATTCATTTTAAATGCATTGTCATTTATGTTTCCAACTATTCATCATATTGCAATGAAAAAGTCTGCTAGTAGACCCAGTGTACATTCAAAGCAATTAATTGTTATGTGAGATGACCAAGGGGTCTGGTTCGGTTCTTGGGGGAAGGCATCAATATCTCTTATGTGGTTCCTGAATACCCACATGGGTGAAGGAAAAAGCCAGTCATTTGTTTTAACATTTCTAGCATTTGCTCCAGATAAAATTTAGGGCTTCAGTAGCAAAGGACCTTGAATTAAAGGTTAGGGTAATGGAAGCAACAATAACCTGCAAATAAGAGGACCTCGATCGATATGGTCATGAGCACATGGAAAAGGGAGCTCCAACGACCTACTTCAAATAGAGCAAAGCTTCACTCCGTGGTTGAATATACCTACAAATAAGAGGACCTGGATCGATCTGGTCACGAGTAGGTGGAAAAGGGAGCTCCAACGAACCTCTTAAAATAGAGAATATCTTCACTCCACAGTTGATATTCTAGCATATTGATGCCCATGTCCTGGGCGGGTACTAGCTTACACTTATTTCCTTGGAAATCATGTAAGTAAGAGCATTGGCACATAATCGAGGGATGCCAAGTGAAGGGCGGAGGTGCCCAGGTTGTGTTCTACATGAAATGGTGCCAAGTGAAGGGAAGATATGCCCAGGTTGTGTTCTGCATGAAATGGTGTCATCATCGGAGTTTTGACAGAAATCTTTTCGCCCCCTGAACTCATCGATATACAGAATCCTCATATTGAAGCCAAGGTCGCGCCCGCGAGGGATGCCAAGTGAAGAGAGGAGGAACCCAGGTAAGTACTCAATTGTTGTCTTCATCTAGTTAATCTTTTTAATCATGAATAGTAATAACAATTCCATAGTTTCTGACTAATTGATTGCATCTTAAGGGGGATCAATTGGAGGGGTGAAGAGTTTGGATCAATGGAATAGACATGCTAGAGAAAAAAGGAATGGAGAAGAAAGGAACGAAGGCGCATAGGGTCTCTTGACTTCTCTGTTCTCCGTGAAAGCTTATCAAGCAACCACACACATGAAAGGGAGTAAATTCATGATCAAACACACACAAATGCGCCACAATTTCAAAGGTTTCTCACCTGGGCCTAAAGAATGGTAACTTACTCTTAGTCTCTTCTATAAAGTAAGTGTGTACTTAAAAATAATAGGGATAACCTTACTTAAATTTGAATTGAATTAAAGGACAAGAGTGACTCAAGTTGGCCTTCCTCCTTGCCTTCAGAGACAGGCCTGGGTCTGGAAGCTGAGCAGAAGGGGAAAGAGTAAAATGCAAGTGATTTTGACTCATTGATTGCATCTTAAGGGGGATCCTTAATTGGAGGGGAGAAGAGTCTAGATCAATGGCATGGAGAGGCTAGAGCAGAAAGGAACGAAGAAGAAAGGAACATATTCTTGGAGAGCTTGGAAGGCGAGGAGAAAACGGAGGAGCAAGAAGATGGATAAGTGGGGTTGAGGTGCACAGAGGAGGAAACGACATCTTTAGAAAATATGTTTTATAATAATGACAAGCGACGTGCAAGTGACCAAGTGGGAAGGCACTTGGAACTCACCAGAGATAGGATTGGAAACTCATCAAAAGGTTACGAGTTATGCATAGGAAAATATTAAGCATAGCGTTTAATGTTTCGAATTAATGCTAAGTTAAAACTTAGCATTAATTCACATTTCTATGTACATATCCCGTTCACCAAGTTTCGACCATCTATTTCCCTAAGTTTATCATTGCTTGCCTCGATATGAGGCCAAATAAGGCCTCCAACTTAAAACTTAGGGTTAAATAAGAAATATTAGTTGAAAAATTGCATGAAACAATTGAAACTTTGGTTAAATTTCTTGGTTTTTGTGCCATACTAATAGAGGAATGCAAAATCGATTACTAATAATCTCTGCAACACAAAGGACAAGGACTAATAATAATAATAATAATCTAATTTTAAGGTCACAACCAAGCCAAACACCCCGTGTATGATACCCCCTTGTTTGTGGGACAAGGGACCCCCTCCACACAACAATTTGACTACTAACAAGTGATGTTAGCTATGCTACAATAATTTTTTATAATACAAATTACCCAATTTTTGTTTATATATATATTGCAATTATTATTTTGACATGTAACATTGAGATTTAAATATTAAAAACTGAAAGGTAATGTTTAAACTAAAATGTCCCATAATTTTTTTTATATGATTTTTTGTCAATTAGGTGCAATTCAAATGATTAAGAGGAAAGTTGTTATCCTCCCTTACTAGAATTCAAATCCCACTTTGTAAAACACTTTCTATAAAATAATTATAAAGATTATGAAAACAAACTAAAGAGAAATATTATAGTTACGTGGATAGGCATCCCCTTATTGACAATATGTGAATTAAACACTCTTTTGATTAAAAATCATAATCTTATGGCTAAGAATTAAAGATGTTGGCATATTCTCATTATTTATGAATGCACACGTTTATCATTACTTAACTTGTTTACTTTTTCACTTTTACTTAATAGAACTAAGAAATTAGTATGTTCATGGAATCAAGGTTACTTCACTTTTAACATTTACTTTTTCACTATTACATTTTTTACATTTCATAGTTTTGTTGTGTGTGGTCCTAATTTTATGGTTAAAAATTAAAGATATTGACATATTCTCTTCATTATTTCTAAATCAATGGACCAAATTACTAATATTAACTCCCTTACATTTATGAATGCATATGTTATCATTACTTAAAGTGTTTACTTTTTTCAATTTTACTTAAAAAAATGCATATATTTATCATTACTTAAGGTTTTTACTTTTTCAATTTTACTTAGTAAAACTAAGAAATTAATATATTCATACAACATTTACTTTTTCACTATTACATTTTTTACATTTCATAGTTTGATGAAAAAAACAAGCGCCACTTTTGAGTATCTCCCATGTGGTTATGTTTTAGAAAAAGTATATATAACGTTTAATCAAGTTCATTTGTATATAACGTTTGACACCCAAAAATTTATTAAGTTATATATTATAATTGTATATAATTATTGTTATAATATTTTTATGTATCTTAATTGTATTAAGATCATTACAATCCATGATAGTTGGTTTTTTAATTTAAAAATATTAAAATAAATTATATAATTATTATTGATATTTTTAAATATTTTTCAATTTATTATATAAGTAATTAAAAATGACTTCAAATCGAGGTAAATGTAGCATTGTCCCTCAATAAAAATTTTGATTTTCATTGTCGGGACTTGAACCCGGATATTATTAGTCCCTGCCGTAGGTATAGAGGGACTATAGCGATCGATGAATCCTTGACTTCATATTAATTTGTCCTTTGACCACAAATATTTCCATATTGTGTATTTCTAGACTTTGAAGTGCCCCGCTTTTGCTTCCCGCGATGAGCGTCGACGAATTCGACATTAGGTGTGAAACTATCTTATCCTTGATGACACATTGTATCGTCAAGGTGTAGATTTAATTCTCCAGAGATGCCTTGCCCACAAAGAAGCAGAGCTCGTTTTGAATGATTGTCGCACAGGAGCATGTGGTAGTCATTTGTTTGGGTTTGAAACAACCCAAAAGATTCTATGTACATGTTACTTATGGCCCTCGTTAATCAAGGATTGCGTAGAGGCGGTCAAGAAGTTCCACCCATGCCAGATATTTTGTCGGAAGATGTGGGCACATCCTGCTCCTATGTTCCCAGTCATTATTGTTGGTTCTTTCACCAAGTGGGGGATTGAATTTACTACATGTCACCCGGCCTCAGCCAAGGGGCAGCGTTACATCATCATAATGGTATACTACTTCATGAAGTGGGTTTAAGCTATGACAACATTTAACAATGACTGTGAAACATCGTCTCTTTTCATATTTAATCAGATAGCAGCAAGGTTTGGTATCTTGAAGGAGATTGTCACTGACCATGGTAGCCACATCCAAAACAAAATGATCATTGAATTAACGTCCAAGATCGGGTTCAAATAGGAGCATTTGTCACCTTATTACCCTCAAGCGAATGATCAGGTTGAAGATGTGAATAAGTCTCTCAAGACTATTCTTCAGTGGACGATCAATTTTGCCAAGTGGAATTGGCATTTGATGTTGTATTCAGTTTTGTGGGCCTACCAAATGTATGTGAATACTACCACTGATTTTTCACCTTTTCAACTTGTATACGGGCTGGAAGCAGTCTTACCTATTGAATGTCAGATTCCTTCTTTAAAGTTGGCAGTGGAGTTACTGTTGGACAGTTTGTCGCTTGAGGAACGCCTTTTATATCTCGAGCATCTCGATGAGCAACGTTGTGATGAAGCCTTAGACAATGAGGATCATAAGAAATGATTCAAGTGTCAGTACGATCGATCCATTCATCCTCGGATTTTCTTCAAAGGCGATCTTTTCCTGGTCTATGATCAACACAAAGATCCCTTGGGGGCAGGAAAGTTCAAACCCATGTGGATCAGTCCGTTCATTGTGAAAGAGGTCTTGGAGAAGGGTGCTTATTGGCTGGTTGATTTTGAGGGAAATGCCTTGGCAGAGCCTAGAAATGGGCTCTACCTTAATAAGTACTACTCCTAGGTTTGTCACCTGGGTGACTTCTTGTATATATGTATAGCCTCTTATACATTTTTTGTCTTTTTCTATTTTGTAGACATGTAGTTATTCATGTCTTTTTTTTTCACTGTGGAAGATGTCAAGTGAATCAGAGGTTTATTTTGGGTTCGCAGACAGTGCTAACCGACATACTCAGAGGCTTGCTTCCACAACTTGGGTGATTTTCACACCTAGAGGCTAGTTGCTATCTTCTTGAGGTATTTTTATAGGAGACGCTACAAACAATGTTGTCGAATACAGCGCAGTGATAGAATTTCTTCATGATGCTTTATCACATGGAATTTCTCACCTCTGGGTCTACCTAGATGCTCAGTTGGTTGTGTCCCAGTTAAATGGGATTTACCGCGTTTATGATCCCACTCTGCACCGACGATTCCTTAGGGTACGTCTCTTAGAACGATCTTTCGATGACATTACGTATATCCATGTTCCTAGGAGATTTAATCATCTAGCAGATACTCTAGCTAATCATGTTTTATATTGGCATGTTGCTCACATATAAAAATAAAAGCACACACATACACATGTAAATACATTTGTAAACAATGTCATCCATAAGACAAGAAAGATGTATATATATATATGTGTGTGTGTGTGTGTGTGTGTGTGTCCAAAAATAGTGTCATGAGTACATAGGTGGGCATGAATGCCTTAAAAGTCATCAGTCTACATCGATGGGCTTATTCCCTCAAAAAATACATATAGTACAAAAATTTCCCTCGGCACATCAATGGTCTAATGCTATCTAAGGATGAGTCCTATTGGCTCTACTATAATGCACAACGACTTTCGCCAAATGCCGAAACAATTGGAGCCAAGTCTGAAGCACCCCTACTACATGTGGCAGCATAGCCGGGGGAGATCCCCGATATCAACCATAGGATTGACACGAATGAGAGCAGTGAGGTTGCGCTCCACTCATCATAAGACTCTATCAGCCTCTCCTTCTGGGGGTCCCCCTGCAGCTTCTGGTCCTCCTGTCGCTGCTGGTCCTGCCTTAGGTTTAGGACGTCTTCATGTCCTGGAAAAGTCTTCTGGTATAAAGGCCCCACATTTGTACATAACAGATACACGAGTCAAAACTCTATACATGCATAAAAAGGATATATATGAAAATTAAAAATTAAATCAACTTTAAAATTTAGTTTACTTATCTCGCCTCACTCCTCGTCGGGAGGCACAGGCATGTCTAGGTATCTGGTGAAGTTGATCCTTGCATATGGGTAATCCTCGATCATCGATATCTAACATTCCCACCAGTCAAAAAACTTGTCGTCAAAGGCCTCTATGGTCCTCCCTCCACCCTGTCTAGGCAATAATGCTACCCACCTGCTCACTGTTGGGAATGAGGCTACATTCCCCCGTACTGTCTCTCTAGGACTGATACTGGGTGCCCTCTCAAATAATAAGGAGCACAATATAGTACCAAACCCAAAGTTATTTTTGGTACACTGCCAACTGTTGTAGGAAAATTCCCCTGCGGACATGTGAATGTCCTCTTGGATCCTAGACCCCTATGACCAAGACAGAAAAATGCTAACATTGGACATTGACATTCCTTTAAATGTAGCTAAACTATTCAAAGGAGAAAGAGGGATAAAGTATGATGTACCTTTTTCTGAAGCTTGTCCTTGCTTGGTCCAAGATGAACTTGATCTTCAAGCCCTTTAATGAGATCTGCAATTAAATAGACAACAAAGACAATGCATGCTTCCTATTCTACAAAGATTAGTTTAAACTAGATTTGTCAAGAAGAGACAAGCCGATGAAATCATATACAAACTTGAAGGAAACATGTCAAGCATATATTAATGGGAACATAACAAGGTACTTACAATCTATAGATGAATATGCAGCAACCTCACCAAGTCCTCCTTTTCCAACCCATTGCTCGAAAGATCCACGATCAGAATGACAATACTTTTAGTTGATATTCTCCTCCTTTTCACCATGAGAATACCTCCTTTTATAGTCTTTGAGAGGCTCAACCACCTTATTTATAATTTGAATAAGTTGAGGATATGACTCCATTAGTTGTCGTATCTCCCTTAGATATAGCCTAAAGCTTGGATTCGAGCCAAACCAACTTGTATCATTTCTAGTTGTCCTTAGAGATAAGGGGTATTTCTTCCCAATATTCTCTCAACCAATCGATTCTCCCTCAAAGTTGGCAAGAGAGCACTATAGAACTCTCTTCTAAGTGGACAAGGAGTTCTAGCACTCCCTGCATGTGAGTAGGGGAGAGTTGATCTCCAAAACTTCGTTTAAGATGATAATTTCCCAAGGAAAAATATTGTGTGAGCTTGCCAAATGATGTGTTTTCCTCTTCTAACATGTCTTAGAGGGTGTATCAAGTTTTCTTATGGTGTCGTCCACTATGAAACACATGCAGGATGAAAATATGACATTTGCGACACTTGCGACACTTATGATAATGATAATGGGACATTATCGAAGTGAGCAATTTTGACATGTAACAGATTTCCCCACAAAGTGAAAGGTCAGAAGTTGGAAGCTAATGACTGAAGCGCTTTGTATATTTTCGAAGCAAGGGTATGGAGTCGGAGAACCTGGTAGAAGTTGTGAACAACCATCAAACAAATGTTATCATACATTTCAAACCCAAGGTAGGCATACCTATGCTTGAGTGACAAAGGACTTAAGGTATGGCCACCAACAAATACATTGTGGATCCATAATGATACTGACTAAGGGTATAGCCACCAAAGATACAATGTGTATCTATACCTCCATGACATGAATTGATTGTAGCCATGAGAAATACACAGTGGATCTACGAGATGATAAAACATAGCCAAAGACCAATACAAAGTGGATCTATGTGACAGTATATCAGTATGCTCAAAATATCTCCTTCACAACCTGGGAAAGAAGATAACAAAGTGAAATATCAACCCAAGTTCTTCGTCCCAATATCGATGTAGTATGAATCTATCCATGTGAATAAATGTTTTGATGTCGAACATGGTAGAAACCACTTGATTACAGGTCAATGAGGTAAATCGTTAACAAGTGTGAGGGAAATCACCAGTGATGTCAATGACTCCCAAGGTACCCTAGTACAATCCAATGAATGTGAATAAATGAGATGAAGTCGAACATTAGTGGATTCATCCGATCAAAGGTCAATGATGTAAACCCATTGTCGAAGGTGAGGAGGCCTTCCATTGAGGCATGCAGGTCCCAAGGTACTAATTGGTTTCTAAGTAAAATTCCTAGATGATGTGTTGAAGTCGACAGGAAAAGAATCATCGAAGGAGGGCCTTGATGTATCCCCCATCATCGACACAAAACTGACATAGAGATGTAAGATGGTGAATCAAATGAGTATGGATTCACACAGGTATTTAAATTGGAAATTTTCTATGGTTGACTTTCGAGGCAGATACTTCCCTTGAACATTGAGGCACAACATGACTCAATAGCATAAACATAACATGGACCAAAAAATAATGTAGTGGATACTATGACATTCGTCAGGTGACCCAAAGGAGTGAAAAGACTCAGGGGATTAGTTTAGTGCAGAGGTTCAACAGGTTACCAAAGTGTTCAAGATGTCGGTAAAAACAATGTTTCATGTTCAAGGGTGACTACAAGAGTGACTTGTGAAGATTCTAAACAATAGCTTGGCTTGCTTCCTTCAATTTTTTTCCCCATCTAGATAAACGAGTACCTATTTTTGTTTTTACGAGCTTGAGGAGGATAACACATGCTTGATATAACTCAACTTCGGTAAGTCCCTCTTCCTTTGCTTAATGAACTGGAATAAGTAAGGGTTCGGTCCCATATGGGCCCTTCAATGTGTGATTTTAATGATTCCAAAGAAGGAAAACTTGATGGCTTTTCATGTTTATAGAGTTTGAAAAGAACTTAAAGGTGACTCCAAGGTTGTCCTTTTTCGTAATTTTAGTCTCCAAAGTCCAAATAAGAGATAAACTACTACCCGAGAGACGTCTTTTCAAAACCTTTTAAGTGAGTGTGAAAGGAAGCAAGATCACTCAACAATATTTTCTTGTTTAGAGAGTCTTGAAAGAGATTAAAGGAGACTCCAAGGGTTTCCTTTTTCGTGTAACCTTTAGGAGTCTGAAAAAGTGATAAAAGCCTACTCGGTTACACTCTCATGTTTTTTTGAGCGCGATAAAGAACAAAGATTGTGCTCATCAGTGTTAAAAGGTTTTTCAAAAAAGATATTGCTTCAAAGCCTCCAAATATAAACAATCTTGCACCTAGGGTATTAGTGATTCCTCAAAAAAGATTAAAAAACCCAAGAAAAACTTTATATTAGCAAAAATCAACCCTATAATAGTGAAATAGGGTTATAAATTTCATTCACCATTTGATTTTTCACCAATTTCTTCTAGCTCTGGAATTTTCAACCTTTCAAAGGCGATTTTCAAGCTACGAGCACGAGAGATGTGATCGACCGTTTCTAATTCTGTATGGACCAGGTTGGTCACCTTACCATTTCAATCATTTTTCATGGTTTAAAATTGTGTTTTAGTTTATTTTTAGGGTGTTTTGAGCTCCTTAGGAAGCCTTACGTGTCGAACTGGATCGACGCTCCCTCAAAGGGGTGAGGGGAGCATCGATCGAGTTTTTAGCACCCTGGTGCACATACCTAGGGAGCGCTATCGCTCTGTGAATAGGCTTAGGGGAGTGTCAGTGCATAACCAAAACATTTATTGCTTTTTAGGCTAGAAATACACATTTGTTTCTATAAGAAGTTGACTAAAGGAAGCTCCAACTCCCTAATTCTTTGGCTACAACCAGAAGGAGGCTACAACCCCTTATGTTCTCCAACTACAACCGAATGGTGGCTACAACCACCTATTCTTACCCCTTCCAACTACCTTGACATATAAGTAGAATGATGGAACCATTGTCACACTATCACTGTGAGATATACTATTGTAAACCTATACCAATAAACCTACACAAAACAACTTGTACCGATAACCTGAACCATGCATCAACCATGAATGAACCTGTACCTCAACCTGTAATCAACCTATACCATAAACAAGTGCATCAACCATGCATCAACCTGTACCAAACAACATGTAATCAACCTGTACCATAAACAAGTGCATCGACCATGCACCAACCTTTACCTCAACCTGTAATAATGAATAAGTGCATCAACCATGCACCAAACCTGTATGAATAACCTGCCACAACAACCTATCCAAACAACCTATCACAACAACCTGTCTCATCAATATTATCAACCAAATTATATCTACTCACCAAGATCAATTACCAAGACAACTCTCAAAGATGTGAATCAATCAACCATAACACAACAACTCATAATCATCACCAAGATCAATATGTTCTTCCAATAATATACCAATACAAGTATGTTACATCATCCATAAACCATGTGTCAACAATACTACTAATAAGTGCCTCTAACCATGTACCAAGTATGTACCAATCATGTATCAACTACTCATCAACTATGACTCATCAATATGTACCAACATCATCAACTATACACCTCATGTATGTGCCAACT
>JZKD02S1635187.1:728167-738610 GCA_000966675.3 Picea glauca | reverse complement strand
TGTTCTTATACATTAGGTATCTAGTCATAGCCATGCTCTCAATGGGGGAGAGGCTTGTTTCTACGAGGAGGATGGGATAGGGCGTATTTCCTTTAATTTTGAGATTATAGGTTATTAAATTGTTTTGTATTTGCTCTATGTTTCGATAGGATTCACGAGAGATACTACAGCCCCAGACTTCACATCCATAAAGAATAACAGGTGTAACAAGAGTCTCAAAGAGGAGTTTCTTCTTATCCCAACTCCAAAGATCATCGGATTTACAATTGTTTTCAAACCCATAATAAACTTTCCATCCCCCAATAATCCTTTTCTCAATGTTGTAACTCCAATTGAGCTTGTGGTGAATATCAATTCCAAGATATTTGTATGAAGTCACTTCTTCCAATTTGTTGTTGTCATATACAAAGGTATCATAAGGGATCTTATTGGATTTAATAATCATGACCTTAGTCTTATCAGTATTAATAGTCATACCCATATTAGAGCAAAACTCCTTGAGGATTCTTAGTTGGTTTTCAAGATCATGGGGACTCCTTGCCATAAGAATGATATCATCGACATAAAGAAGAATATTGATGACTATTCCAGTGAGAGTAGGGACGACACAACCTGCTTTTTCCAAGCATTCTTCTAACTTATAAATGTATATGCCAAAAAGGGTAGGGGACAAGGGACAACCTTGTTTGACTCTGATATTGCAGTTAATCTCTTTTGATCAGCCCTTGGTGTTTTTAAACTTAGCAATAACATTCTCATACATCCTTATTGCAACAACCCTCAACTCGAGAGACACTTTTATCTCTTCCAACCTCTTCCAAAGGTTTTTCCAAGGAACCATGTCAAAATCTTTTCTAAAGTAAAAACAACAACAAAAAAGATTGGTTTTAGTATTGAGGAACTCCTCTGCAATGATCCTAAAGGTAACAAGATGGTCCACAGTTGAATGATATCTCCTAAACCTGGCCTGGCCTTTATCTCTTTTACCGTGACTTTCTAGCCAAATGATAATCTTCTTTTCCAAAATAATTCCATAAATATTGGCTAAAATCGGGCTAATCATAATGGTCCTATAATTAGAGGGAATGTTTTTATCCCCATTTTAAAAAATAGGAACAATGAGGCTTTGCATCCAGTGTTTAGGGAAGCCCTGCTTGACTGCTAAATTGAAGAGCTTGTGTATGTGAGGGATAAGTATTGGCCCTCCAATTTTAAAAATTTCATCTTGGTAGCCTTCAATGTCCTTAGCTTTCCCATTTGCGAGCCGCTTAACCCTGAAATCTATGTCATCTAAAGAAAAAACTTCTTCCTTTGTAGGGACAATAGGAATGGTGTCCATGGCATTAGGGAACTCGTATATATTTTTAAGGTAGGAATTCCAGTCTGTTAAGGAACTTTATTAAAAAAAACATTAAACTTTATATTATTCATTAATTCTTTTATCCCATACAAAATGAACCTACAAATTCAAAATAAATCAATAATTAAAATACATGTCATTCAAATTGATTATTAAGAGATATATCATTTACATAAAGTATTCAAAATACTTAGAATTTATTCCATGATCAGTAATAAATAATGAATATCAATGCATCCATGATAATAATAAAAACATTTACATCATATCTTTTTTTTGTAATTCAATATAAGTTTGTATATTACATCCTCAAAAACATCATACAAACATATAGTCATTGGTCTGCCAAAATGGAAACCAGACCAATTGTATTCAGTCATAGTTTTTTCAAGTTTATCCAGAATCAAGAGTCTTTTGAGTCAGCTACAACTTTGATAGTTATACTACTTCTATATAAACTAGACATATTTCAACCTTCCATATTGAAAAAACCTACATATAAACTTCTTGAGAGAAAAAAAAGGGGACCATTCTAACTTATACACCTACACTCTAAGTCTGTGTTGACTAAATTGTTCTTCATTTTAAACTAAAAAACCTGGGACCGTTCTGCTCCTCTAGCTTGTCCTTTACTTTAGTCCTTGGAAGATGCCACCCGAACCTTTCAGATTTGATCTTGTGAACCATGGTCGTACAAAGGTGTAATGTCCATGTGGTGGACATACCATAGGTACAGGTCGAATTGTGCGGCTATTCACTCTTGCTTGCTCTGCTGGATTTATTTGATATCTACCAACAGTTTCACTATGGTCTCCAACCCACTGACTCGACATTGGATATCTTCCACCAAGGTCTTCAGATTTTGTTGGTCCTCCATACGAGTTTCCTTGTTGTCTACCTTCACCTTTCCTATCAACATATTTGTATGCCACACCATCTCGAGAGTTTTATGATTGAGAGTATCTCGAGTGAGAGTTGTCCCCGTATCTATAATCCAATCCAACTCCTGAGCAATTTTTTTTTTTTCTTTTCTCACTCATTCAACCTTAAGATCCTCTTCCCATTTTTCCATGGCTTATTTTCCTTTCTGTGGTACTATGGATTGATACATCTGAGCAACATCCCTTTCTATGTTCTCAATCCTTGTCTTTTTTCAGGAACTCTCTAGTTGGGAGTCCCCGAGCGGGCTTCCTTTCATGGTGGTATATTTCATACGCACCATCTTTCTATCCTCTCCTCTCTCTAAACATCTGGAACACGCTTGATTCAAAACACTATTCTTCCACCTGCTCCAATCCTCTATGTTACCTTTAAACTCATTAAAGGATCTATGTGAGGTGTGGATAACTAGAACGAAAACCTGTATATAACAACCTCTTGCATGATTGTCTATATCTCTTAATGATCCTCCCCTTATATGATCTATACGGGAGAAATAAATACTAGGCGTGGCTCCTTGTGCCATTAACATTCCTTTTTTACTTCGCCTATCACTTCCCCTGTTGTGAGAAAAGTGTCTAGTCCTTTTAGGTACGACCTGATCCTTTGATGAAGTGCTCTGCTTGAATTCATCCCCCAAATTTGCTCACCTCTTCTGGTTATGATTGCCTTTGCACTGCCTGTGACTGCCTCCAAATCTACTCGCTTTAACAATCCTTCTATCTTGTACATCTACCTTCCTTTATATCCCCATCCTGTCAAGTCGTCGTATGAGGTATGAATTCCATGTGGGTTGTATCCCCTATCCCATATGGGTCCCACTCTGGATTTGCGTGGAACTCGTTTCCATCTATGTGGTTGTCTTCTCAGTTATTGCCACGATGGTATTGTGTTACAAGGTGTTCACAATATGTTATGAGTTGTCCAACTGGAACCTATGTCCAATCTTCGTCCATCATCTTTCCTTCTTGGTTCACTCCCTCGTTGTCTAACCTATTTGCCAATGCATTTATAGACCTTCTCACCCACTTGAATTCAATTGAGAACATAGTTTGTAGGTGCTTTTGTATTCTTTGTAGGATTTGAGCTAGTCACCAATGATTTATTAACTTACCAATTTTGGTTCCACACTGTAATGTTCTTGTCATTCCTATAACCAGAGATGATTCTCCTTCTACTGTGAAATTGACATGGCCTTCTCTTATCATGATTTCCACCCCCTGTTCTAGTGCAAAACATTTCACTGCATTATTTGTTGTGTTTCCAATGCTGGAGGAATAAAGATGAACTATTGTCCCTCTGTTGTCTCAGATCACTCCTCCCACTCCATCCTTTCCAAGATTTCCTTTTGACGCTCCGTCGAAATTTAGTTTCAAAAAACCTGCATGTGGGAGAGTCCAAGCTTTGGATCCATTGTAGACCTATGGGTCGTGGTGAGCAGGTATTTTGAATCTTTGATCATTCAACAGTAACATTTGAATAACTCGAAGATCTTGGGATGAAGAGTTGTTTGTTGAATAAAGGACATTCCTGCTCAGAACCGTCTCCCTTAGTTGATTTTTAATAGAATGTACCACTTTGGTGAAAGGGACGGATTCATTGTTGAATATTCTTATATTTCTTTCCTTCCATATTTCCCAAATGACGAACCCCTGAGTTAATCCCCAACATAATTTGAAATTTTCATTTTCAGTGTGATGTACCCTCCAATTCCCCAAAGTTGCTCGTATGTCATATTTAACTCTATCATTCCGTCGATACAAAATAACTACTCAATCTCAAACCTCCACTGTGTAGGTGAAACCATCCAATAGATGGTTTGTTGTCTCCTCCTGAACTTCGCAAATATGGCATCTTGAGGGGCCATTCAAGCCTCTTTTTACTAAATTTTCCCATGTTAGAATTTTTTTATGTAGGACCATCCATTTAAATATTTTTATCTTTGACCACTGTGGGAGATTTCATAGTCGTTCCCATTGGGGTTCTATGTTTCTCTGATCATGACCCTCTATATATATCAGGCTTCATTCAGAGTGAATTATCCTCCATCTTTTTTGCCCCATCGAAGTTGGTCCTCCTCATCAGAGAACACAATATTTATTTTTCCTAGCTCCTCCTCTAAATCTTTAATTAACAGGGAATTCTGATTTCTAGCTTGTGTGTGAGTTGTGTCCCAAGTTCTCCATTTTGGGTTGCTTTCCCTTTCTTTCCAATACTTAAAAACTTTAACTTTTCCGTGTTCGACTAACTCTTGTTTAATACCTTCTCTATCTTGGTTTTCCAGTCGAGGTTCCTACTACCATGCATCCTCCCAAAATCAATTTGTTTGGCCATTTCTAATTTCCCAAAAACTATGATCCTGCACCCACTTTTTATTTTTCCAAGCCAAATTCTATATGGCTAAACCCTCCCCTGCACCTGTGAAATGTATAAGGTCCCGAGGGATACTTCCGGGGACATATTTTTCTTTCCACAGGTTTTCCCATGGGGATGAGCTGTCTTTGACCCATATCTACCAATTTTTTGCTCCATAAGCATTGTTTGTTATTTTTCGATCTTGTAAACCTAGACCACCTTTGATTTTTGTCCAACATAGTTTTTCTCATGCCACTAACACCCATTTCTTCTTGTCCTCTACACCTCTCCATAATAAGTTCCTTTGTATTGTTCTAATTCTTTGTAAAATCCTTGTTGGAGCTGGAAAAACAGACAGTAAATACACTGGAATTGCTTGCAAAATTGCCTTAGTGAGAACTAGTCGGCCTGCAGAGTTTAGGGGCACTCCTAAATACTTGGTAGGAAGGGTCTTCCTCTCAAAACCCAAGATGTTGGAGAGGTTCCTTTGGACAACAATGTTTGTGTTAAAAAATAAAATCATGGACTTGGAGTGATTTATTTATGTTCCAAAAGCTTCTCCAAAGTCAACTAATATTTTCTTGTAAGTTGTTGCCTCTTTCACGGTCAAAATTCCATGTAGCATAGTGTCATCAACAACTTGTTAATGTGTGTTTGTGGGGTTATCTTCATGCAAATCAAGACCTTTTATAGTTCCTTATGCGGTTACTATTATAACCCTAAATTGCACCATACATGCATACTTGGTATCGGGCCATCTCACTTGCCATTTTTTCCAAGCTATAACTGAAAGATCTTCTTAAAAAACATTATTTTTGAAGATGTACATGCCCTGCACCATTACTGCCCATGTATGTACGCTTTCTGCACAACTATAGCCCACATACGTACACTAGCTGTACCATTACAGACCGCGTATACCCACAAAAGTTAAAAAAAAAAAAAATTGCAAGGGGATACGGGCTTTTGGGTAGTTTCCTAACCAATTGACCGCCCATAGCCCGTCACCCAACCGAATAACTATTTTTTTGGCATATAAAAGAAGGTTTTGGGGTCCCATTACAAAGAGAAGCATGAAAGAAATGAAACTCTGCCCATTTCATAATCCCCCGTTGCCCCAATAATTTGCAGCCACAATGTGAGTTTTGAGCCAAAATTCCTTATTCTAGCCTTTTTCCTCCATTACTAGCCAAATCCATTTCCTAGAGAGAGCTGAAGAGGAGAAAGATACGTGGAAGTGGTTGGATATTGGTGAAGAGGATCCCAAGACCGGGTTTGAGGAGCAGTTGTCGATCTCATTCTGTAAGTGACTTTGTGAGATTAATATAAAGAAGTACTTTTTCCATCCCGCCACATGATGTGTTCAATATTGATATTTGATTTACATTTTATTATGACATCTAACCCACTAATTCATATATAGAATGCATGTTCATAGTTTCTTGTTTGTCTTTTGGTGAATGCAGGTCAACCTTGGGAGAATATTTGCAGTCGAGGAACAACCGAATGCAAAGGGATCGACACTAGACGCGGAGTTTAAGGTAAGACTATCAGATCCCTATACTTTGTACTTTATGCATGGATGTGGGGTATTGTTGGGATAGTTGTTAAAAGTAGGAGACTTTAGACGGTTAGCTCTTCCTACACTTTAGAACCCTAGTGTATTCCGTAGGGGGGTTTTCCCACTATAGCAGTTACAAGTTTGATAGATCTACTCAAACCTTCCATCATGAGTATGAACAGGAAAGGGGATAAGGGATCCCCTTGTCGAAGACCCCTGGAAGGGTAGAAAGGTTTTGCAGGGGCTCCATTAACCAAAATTGAGAAGCTAGTCATGGACACTAGAGTCATTACCCATTTTATCCAATGATTATCAAAGCTATCGGTTTCCATGGTTTTTTCCATGTAATGCCAGCTTGGTTTATCATATTCTTTGGAAAAATCCAGTTGCATTATCATGCCTTCTTTTTTCCTACTTTTCAAGGAGTGGATTATTCCATGATCTTGAATAATGTTGTCTAAAATTTTCTTGCCTTCCACGAAGCCCGACTGTTCCTTTGAGATCATAATGGTTAGGAGGGGTTTCAATCTGTTTGCAATAACCTTGGAGATTATCTTGTACACCACATTGCAGAGAGATATCAGTCTAAATCGATCCGGAGTTATAGATTCATTTTCTTTGGGGATCAAGGTGATGAAATTTGAATTCAGAGCTTTAAGGATAGAAGAAGAGTGTCTTGAATCCTCCACAATACCATAGATATCATGTTTTACCACATCCCAGTAGGCTTTGAAGAAGTCCACTGTGAAGCCATTAGGTCCTTTCCATTTGGCATCTCTTGAACAACTTGGTCAACCTCTCTGGTGAGATTGGTTTTCTTAAATTTTGATTATGTTCCTCTATAACCAATCTAGGAATATGTCTCAAAATTATTTGTATAGTCTCCGATCGATTTGTGTTGGGTTCTCTAGATATATCATGAAAGCGGTGAACGAGAGAATTTTCAATTTCATGGTGAGATTCTCGATCTATGCCTTCATGGTCTCATATTTTCAATATTCTATTATGAGTCATGTGTGCTATTGTTGACTTGTGGAAGAACTTTGTTTTTTTCTCCCCTTCCCTTAACCAATGAACTATGAATTTTTGTCTCCATAATATTTCTTCTTGCTTACATATTTTCTCCCATTCCTAATGAAGTTGGTTCTCCTCCACTTTCCTCTCCTCATTGTAGCCTTCTTGAATGCATAATTCCTGAAGTTGGCCCATCTTTTCTTCTAAATAATTTTTTTCTTTACCAATGTTCCCAAAGACTTATTGATTCCATTGTTTTAATTTTTTCTTTACATGTTTCGATCTGCCTTGAAGTATAAACATTTTTGTCCCTTGTTCTTGGATGTCCTTTGTCCACCATAGCTTGATATTCTCCTTTAAAGTTGGGAGCTCCGTCCAAAAACTCTCAAATCAGAATGGCCTATTTTTTGGGGTCCCTTGGAAGTTTGCCTCTAACAAATCTAGCCAATGATCTGAGCTCCCCCCATGGAAGGATGTTTCCTTCCATGTCAATACCTTACATTAAAATATATTATGATATTAAAAATCTATCTAACCTCAATGCTACCTGGTTATGCAAGTTTCTCTTATTATTCCAAGTAAAAATTCCATTATTAGTTATGATGTCTACTAGTTTTTGTTTTCTATAAAGGTCGAGAAGACCTCAGCATCTCTATCCAATATTTGTACTCCCCCTTTCTTCTCAGCCAGGGTAACAATTATGTTGAGATGTCCTGCTAAAATCCAGTGAGAATTCATATTTCAATCTCTGAGGTTTTCTAAGGCTATCTTCATTGTTTTCTTATCATCCAGGAGTTGGGGGCCATACACATTAGTGAACATGACCTTGTTTGGAGTCCCTATAACTTGCAAATCCACTAATAAATAATAACTGGTAGCTTTTGTTGAGATCAGGTCCACTTTTTGTGGGTTCCACAAGGTGAGAATACCCCTGACAGAGTTTTCACTATCAATATCTAAAAAATTGTAAGTATTCCAACTTTTCCTAGCTATTTGTAACAACGTATTTGTTGTACATTTAGTTCCATGTATAAAACAAATATCTGGTTTTTCCATTTTTAACTTATTTTTGAGATTTTTTTGTTTCCTAGGGTTGTTCAAGCCTCTTATATTCCAAGTGATAATCTTCATTTTAAACCAGGTGGAGGGGAGGTAGGGAACAACATTTTGATCTTACCAGAGTTTACTAGAAGCACTCCCAGTTCCTGCAGCACAACATTGTTGGGTTTTCTACCCTTCTTTCTCTTAGATTTCTTTGGTGACTGAGGTTGTTGGTTGTCCCCATATTTGATATCCTGGTTTCCTATCTCTCCATGCACGCATTTGATTCTTCTGGACTTTGCCTTCTCCCTCATTAGGAAGAGATATTGAAAGTAATCCAGTTGGTCCGGAGGGATGGTTTCCATAACTTGTTTTTTCCATTGGTCCAAAATATTCAGAAGATCAATCCCTCCCCTTTCCACAATGTCGCGAAGATCCAGATCCTCCATTTCAACCTCATTGGGTGTCATTTTTGAATCTCCATCCCCTTCCTGCATTGGGGTGTTTACGTCATGATTTCGATCTCCTGTCGATCCATTGTAGTTCTTGGTGGTGTCTTGAGTTGGTTGAATCTCCATTGCCTTATTTTCCTCCTTCCTTCCGGTATCCTTCTCCCCTTGCTTCTCCTGGCCTTTGTCTCCGACCTGTGTTTGGTTCTCTGCCAGGCCTTCAAAGTTGTTCTTTTTTTTCTGGATTTCCTGCAGGGGGGTTTATTTTGTCATCTATTTCCTTTACCTTTGTAATTTAGCTGAAAAAAACCTTCTTCATCTTGGGGTTGTTTTGTTTTTGCTTGCTCCATTGTTTTATTTAGCAATCATTCCTTGAATATCTGCCCATGTTCGTGACATATTCTGCATCTAAACGAGATCTGTTCATAATCAATGTTTTGGATCCATTCCTTATCCCTAAATTCCAAGCATATTGCTTCCGGGAGTGCACCCGAGACATCCATCTCAATACAAATTCTTGCAAATGAGGTGTATTTTCCTTTTAAGGTAGCATAAGATGCCTTGATAAATTTTCTCAGTTTATTCCCTATTGCATTGAAGGTGGTAGGTAGCCAATAGTCTAAAGGTGGAGAATAAAGTCTGATCCATACTGGCACATGCTTGAAAGTCTCCTTTTCTGAGGATAAATTTTCTTTCCAAGGTCACATATAAAGCCCGACTGGGGCATGAAAGTAGGGACCTCCTTCAAAAACCTTGTCTATTCCCTCTAGATTCATGAAGAAAATTGTGAAAAAACCTTTTGATCCTAGGTGTAGGTCCACCTCTCCGCATGGTTTCCAATGGCATTTGATCTAGCTTCGTAGGAATTTTATTGGCCATAGGCCCATAAACTTGCAGATCAAGGCATGCACCCTCATCTAATCTATATATTCTTGTGTCTATGGATCTTCTAGAACAAATTTTGGGATCACTATCATTTTTGGATTGCATGCATTGTTCCCTCCCATTCCCATTGGATGTGTTGGGTCTGTTGCCTTGCTTTGGTTCTCATTATTCTGTTCTCTAGCTTGTCCTCTTTTCTCGTTCCTATCCTCTCCATGCAACTTTGACGCAAACCTAGATGCCCCTAATTGTGGGGCCTTGAAACACCCCCACACGATCCTTTCCCTCTGTCTACCACAACTTTGCAGTAGGAGGGAGCCCCTCTCCCTCCCCATTTAGTGACCATGTTGCTCGCTGAAAACCCTAAAACCTGTAGAAACTGTGATCGCTAATCAGATCTCCACTCCTAACTAAAAAGCATTACATCATATCATTCATTAATGATGTTACACTAAATTCGAAGAGTTATATTACAATTTTGGATAGAGCATAAATGTAAAATCTAAAAAAGTTAACAACTAACCCTCAAAAAATTTGGTGATGTGAACATGGTGAATGGATTTTAGATGGAAATTTGAATTCCCTATTTTCTTAAAATATAAAATAAAACAATATTAAATTTGTCTTCTTTACTTTATTTTGCATTTGACATCTTATTTTTAATAAAAATAAATTAAGATAAAAAGTAAGAAAACAAAAATAGAGTAAGTGAAAACATAATATTTTATGATATCTTTAAAAATAGATTATACATCACATACAACATATGTGAATATGGACTACAATTTCAATATACATAATAGAGATGTGTTACGTACTAAATCCTTAAAGAATATCAAAAC
>JZKD02S1635187.1:676331-690162 GCA_000966675.3 Picea glauca | reverse complement strand
CTCCAATTTCAAAAGCTCCTTATAGAATGAGCACACCAGAGCTGAAAGAGTTGCAACTGCAGCTCGAAGAGCTACTAAAGAAAGGTTACATTCGCCCCAGTGTGTCACCGTGGGGAGCCTTGGTCCTATTTGTGAAAAGAAAGATGGGACGTTGAGGCTGTGCATTGACTTTCGGCAATTGAATAAGGTCACTGTCAAGAACAAGTATCCTTTGCCGAGGATTGATGATCTTTTCGATCAGTTGAAGGAGGATAAAATATTTTCGAAAATAGATCTCCGATCAGGATATCACCAAGTGAGAATAAAGGATGAATACATCAGCAAGACCGCCTTTAGAACAAGGTACCGTCACTATGAATTTATAGTGGTGTTGTTTGGACTGTCCAATGCGCCTGCTGTCTTCATGTGCTTAATGAATGGAGTGTTCAGAAATTATTTGGACAAGTTTGTCATAGTCTTCTTGGACGATATCTTGGTGTACTCCAAGATAGAGGAAGAACACAAACAACACCTTAGAATGGTGCTGCAGGTGTTGAGAGAACACTAGCTCTACGCAAAACTGAGCAAGTGCTCATTTTACCAAAAGCAGATCCATTATCTGGGACACATTATTTCTGAAGAAGGGATCGCTGTGGATCCTGAGAAGGTATAGGCCATTCAAGAATGGCCAGCGCCAAGGAATGTGATAGAAGTTAGATCCTTTATGGGTCTGGCAGGTTATTATAGGAGGTTCATAGCCGGATTTTCAAGGATAGCTCATGCTATCACTTCCTTGCAAAGGAAGGAGAAGAAGTTTCAGTGGACTGAAGAATGTGAGAGAAGCTTCCAGCAATTTAAGCAGCTGCTCACTAGTGCTCCAATCCTAAAGATTGCTGATCCAAATAAGGATTACATAGTGTGCACGAATGTGTGTAAGGAAGGGCTGGGAGGAGTTCTCAGCCAAGAGGGATTTGTGATTTGTTATGAATCCCAAAAGTTGAAAGAGCATGAAAAGAATTATGCCACTCACGATTTAGAGCTGGCAGTAGTTGTCCACGCATTGAGGAAATGGAGACATTACCTCATGGGCAAGAAATTCGAATTAAGAACAGACCACATTGGTCTGAAGTATTTATTTGATCAACCGACCTTAAATGCCAGGCAAATTAGATGGCTGGAATTTCTGTGCGAATATGATTTTGACATCAAGCATATCAAAGGGAAAGACAATAAGGTGGCAGATGCACTCAGCAGAAAAGTGCATGAATTACATGCTACAACCATTAGCATGTACATAACTGAGTTGAAAGACAGAATTGTGGAGGTTGCAAGTGCTGATTTGCAGTACAAAAGACTTGTAGCAAAGCTACAACAACGTGAGAGACCACATACTGAGGAAGGTTACACCTTAGGAACTGAGGGTCTACTTCTGTATAAAAATAGAGTGTATGTACCCCATGACCGAGAATTGAAGCTGGCAATTCTAAAGGAGATGCACAATGTAGCTTATGCTGGACATCCCGGATATCAGAAGATTGTGGCAGCAGTCAAAGGCCATTATTTTTGGCCAGGTGTGAAGACATAAATTGTTGAATACATCGCCAGATGTATGGAATGCCAGAAGGTCAAGGCTAAGCACAGACACCCAGCAGGGTTGTTGCAGCCTTTACCTATTCCTGAGTGGAAATGGGATGTGGTAACAACGGATTTTATCACAGGATTGCCCAGAACAAGCAAGCAGCATGATTCAATCATGGTGGTGGTGGACAAGCTTACTAAAGATGCCCATTTTATTACACTGAAAACCACCCACAGAGCAGCAGATGTTGCTGATATATTTTTAAAAGAAGTTGCACGCTTGCATGGAATTCCTAAGATAATTGTGTCTGATAGGGACCCGAAATTCACTTCGAATTTCTGGAAAGGATTGTTCAAAGGATTCAGAATGAATCTGAACTTTAGTACATCATATCATCCCGAGTCTGATGGACAGACAGAGAGAGTGAACAGAGTAATTGAAGACATGATGAGAATGTATGTGATGGATAAACCATCAAGGTGGGAAGACTACCTGCATTTGGTTGGCGGATTTCTCCACTGTCACAAGATAAGTGTTTAATTATATGTTTACCACATTTTATCATGACTGTATTGGATCTGTCATCATGTTTCACTGCTTAAGAAATATGTACCTGATGCTAATCATGTTATCGATTGGACTGTGATTCAGGTGGAACCAGAAGGTGTCCTGCAAGTACATCCTGTACGCATATTGGACAGGAAAAGAAAACAGCTCCGAAATCGAGCTATAGAGCTTGTAAAGGTCCAGTGGACCTGGTATGGTCCCGAGGACGTGACATGGGAGCATGTAGATGTTATGCGGGCAGAGTACCCGCATCTTTTTGAAAAAATTGAAGAACTTGTAGATGCGATGTAAAGTTGCACTGAGGACAGTGCAAAAATAAGGGGAGGGGGATTGTAGTGTCCCCAAGGCCGAGCCCCGTTACAGATCATGATATATGCAATGAATTGTAAATGTGTTCTATAGGCTGGTGAACCAAGTTTTGTATAAGCCGGAAGGCTTATGTGTTTGTTAGGCCAGGAAGCCTAAGTGTTTGAGGGCCAGTAGCCTGCTGTTGTACTTGTATGTATGCATAATAATCAATAAAATATAAACACCGCCAGGTGCAGACCGACCACGATGAATGAGTGAAGGGGGACTAAGCATCCACAGAGTGGGCAAGAAACTAGGGGCTGGAAGGTGGGAAAGGGGCTGAGTGTTGAGCCTAGGGGCTAAGCCTAGGGGGCTTAGGCCTGGAATAATATTTTAATATTATTTCCTAAAAAAGCCATGTGCATATTATTTTATCCTAAGTTCCTAGCAAAAAGGAAAGGCGTGTACAGGGAGGCATGCAGATGGAACGCATTCCCAGGGTGACAAATGTCCACCTTGACGCATGCAAATAAAACAGAAAGGAACAGCCGTGGGGGGGGGGATCTCGGGCATTCCATTTGACCCGACTGCCCTGAGCAGGAGTTGTACGAGATATTCTGCAAGAGACCTCGTGTATGTCTGTTACAGAGAGGGGGTGCTGAAGAATGTGTGTTTACCCTTGTTCAGAGCCGTGGAGTTTGTCTGTGAGAGAAAACCAGTGTGTGCATTCCCTGAACGAAATGTCCATGTCAATTTCGGGGAGAAGTCTCTATTTGCCCAGGAAAAGCTGAGCAAGCTTGTGCGTGGAGCCCTGTTCTGAAATCTTGACTATGAGAACATCCTGTGACTGCTGAACCGGTTCTTGGGAAGCCTGTGTCTGTTTTCCCTGTGTTTGTTGTGGCACGCAGTTATGGACTGCGTGAGGCTTGTTGGCTTGTGAGCGACTCCGTTCCGGTGAGAGAGTGCGTAGAGGAAGGAGAGAGCTCTTGGAAGGAACCTTGTAGTTGCCACAGAACCTGGAGACTTCCGGTCCGGTCTGTTCCTGTAACCCAAGGTAAGGGAGACTGGCAGCCGAAGGACTGTCCAGGTGACAGAGAAGGTGCACTCTCCTGGGGTGGAACAGGCATGTGGGGAATGAGGGTCTGTGGGCAGTGAGCATGGGAGATTCCTGAGAGAGCATTCTTCCTGGTGGTTGTGTGTGCCTAAATTCCCTGTAACCTCAACCTGAGTCTGGATTCCTTGCCCTGGGGTGGAGCTCAGTCCCAGCTCGGGGGGTGACCCACTGTTGAGTTGAGGAGTAGTGCGGTCTATGGCTGGGAGGTTCGTGGAAGGCCTGCATTTGGTTGGTGGATTTTTCCACTGTCACAAGATAAGTGTTTAATTATATTTTTACCACATTTTATCATGACTGCACTGGATCTGTCATCATGTTTTTCCACTGTGTAAATGAATTACTGTTGAAAGCTATGGATTGTCTAATGATAACGGTAACTATATGTTTATTCTGAGAATTAAAATGTATCTCGTTGTTGTTACGCATGTGATTATACAATTCTGTATGTTTTATGTAAAAGTCCATGTACAGATTGGTTAACGAGAGGTTAGAAAACCTCGGTAGTGAAAAGTGACACTACAGATTTCTTCTTATTTTGAGTTATGAATCTTCTGGGTGGTGTATGTCTCTATAATATTCTTCTTGATTCCTAAGATAACCTTTGATTGTTTCTGCATAGCTTTGTTGTTCTGTTGCCTTGGAAATTGAGTCTTTCTCTATCTGGTTATATCCTAGTATGTATTAGTCATGGTATGGCCTTTGATTGCTAATGATCTGATCGAATATTTTAGTGGTGTTCTTTTGCATGTCATTCTATTGATGCTTGAATTCATCAATACCAAAACAATATCTTCATGAGGATATGAATCCTCCTGCATTTTTATAGAGGTGGTACTCCTCTTTGGATTATGGTATACTTTAATAACTTTAGTTCTAGAAATAATAGAGGACCTTAATATGGTCCAATATTTATTCTCAAAGAAAAATAAAAATGTTGAAAGATTAAAGATTTATTTTAAGAGAATTCCTGAAAAAGGACCAAGAACCTTACACATCACACATCACATAAAATAAACACAATTTCCTCACATCCATCAAAGTAAAAAATCAAGATTTTTTACCACACATAAAAATAAAAGAAGATGGTCCAGACGCATAAGAGAAAATTTATCAAGTAAATACTTGGATAGCTCAAAAAAATATTATGATGGATCGATTTCAAATAATTTATACTCAGAACTCATAGTTATAAAATATAGTCAAAATTGATCTTGAATTAGTTCTCTTAGTATTTCTCAAAAATAGTAAAGTCTGTTACAATGCATTGAAACTTTAAAGGCGTTTGTCGTGAGGACTGGGATTAGGGTACCCGTGGACCATAAAAGTAAACACTAACAAGAAAATAAACTGTAGAAGGAAGAAGGTGGGCGGATGAAGAGCAATAGAATCTGGAAAAAAGACAAAGAGAAAGTTATCAGATTTCGTATTATACCTTTCTGTTCAAAGAAGAAGAATAACTTGATGAAAATTGATAAAGAAAGAAGAATATGACCAACATGGACTAACTATGATGGTATCTCTCCTTCTATATGTTTTTTGTCGCTACCTTTATATTCTTGTTGGCTGCAGTTAGATTACCGGTCATAAATTCCTCTATTGGAATCTCATAAATCTTGGCGATTGAAGTATTTAACCATTCTTGAATAAATTCCCTTAGTTGAGAAACACTTATTTCTTACTTTATCTTAATGTTAAACAACTCCTTGTTAATTTCCCTAAGATCAATGGAAAAATTTTGTAATATATTTTCAATGTCATCATTCTTATTTGTATATTCGACAAACCAACTATCAATTTCATCATGTGTCAATTCCATCATATTGTTGAACTTTTCAGCTTATGTCTTTTTTAATCTTTCAATCTTCTCTTCAAAATCCTTTTGAGTCATGAGCATGGATTTTGAAAGATACTTAGGGTCTGGGACTTCAATGGCAGTTCCAACGATATCCAAATCAATGATTTTTAAATATGCTTCATTTTTCCTCCTCGATAAGTCATTCAAATGGGATATTAGAAATTTTAATACATTAATTTGTTCTATCAAGCCATATTTCAATTGTTTGATGCGGCTCGAAGACGATAGATTTTCCTACTTTCTTGTTTTTTCTTGCATTTCCGCAACTCTAGTTGTGAACATCACAACTTCATCAGTATAGAACCCTTCATCATTTTTTAAGTTTGAATTTCCTTGGTATTTTGAATTCTTAAACCAAGGGAAGCGAAACTCTTTTCCATATCCCATAGTTCCACAATTAATGGCATCTTCTTCTTAATATTATGTTCAACAAAATACCGGGTGGCCATGATTAAATTGGAAATTCCTTTGACCCTCAAACTTGATTATGGATTTTCTTGAATACCTTTTGTAGGATGAATCATGGAAAAAGGAGAAGCCAGAATAGGTGGAGGAATGAGGGTTACCTCCAATTCTTTGATTCTTTCTCTCAACTGGGCGTTCTCTTCTTCCATGTGTGTGATTGAAACATCAAGGGCGTCTCCTGTAACTCTATGAATGGATGATAATTTTGAAGGTAACATATCCCGTGTGTCAATGGTGGTCCGTAGCTTACTGCTCTTATTTTTTGTAGTTCTTTCAAAAACTAATTTTTTAGACTCTTTATCAAAAGATGCATTTTGTACAACAAATGTCTCCTCATCAAAAAAAGTTTCATCATGGATCATGAGTGTAGAGATAGGCTATACATTTTCTTGAGTTGATACTTCAACATCTGGAAAAATAATTTTTTCAATATCCACATCTAGGTCCATGTTATCCAATAGTAAGTCATCTTCTTGAGCATGTGTCTCATCCCCTTCCTGTTGTGAACTGGTTCTTTTTCTTTTGACCTTCAATTTATGGGGATTTTCTAGGTTCCCTTTAGGAGGGTTCCTATCTTCATCACCCCTTGAATTATTTCTCTTATTTTTTATCGCATGGCATGTTCCTGGTTGTGGATTCTCCTTTGGCAAGACACTCCCCCTAGAGACAACTGGTGATTGGGAAATTCTGTCATTTGAGGGTCTACCCCATTCTTTATGATGCTCTGTTGTGCTTATGATAGTTTCTATGTCTTCTAAATTTATGTCGACTTCTTGGTCACTAGGATGGTGACTTTCATTTTCTTCTTCTTTACTAATGGTTGATTTCAAAAATGCAGGGCAAAGTCCAACTGAAAGCAAGTGATTATAAAAAAAAGTGGTTTGGGTCGAAATCCTTGATTTCTTCAGCAAATTTTAGGTCAGATTTCTCGAAATAGGCAACATATTCATCAATTTTGGAAATTCCCCGTAGAAGAATTTCACCAACTTTCCATGGAAGAGGTATGCACTGCTTCTTCCCTTTCTCAGACAATATATGGAACCATAATTTATATTGTCGGGCTATTTCAATGAAAAAAAGTTTGTTAGATATATAATAGGGAAGTAAAATAGGTTTCTCAATGGAGCAGAAAACCCTAATAATATTATAATCTTCCATTTTTTCTAGAACTCCTCTTCCCTTTAGAAAAGTTGTAGCTTCCAACAACAATCGTGAAGTGTCTTCACCAAATAATAGTTTCTTGAATTTAGATACAAAATTTGAATACACCTCATAAAAATGATGGTTGACCCTCTGCTTCCACAAATCTTGGTACCACATAATCAAATGGTCGACTTTTATTTTAGTTCTCCTGGCAGTGTTTAAGCCCTCAAAAGTATGACAATATGTAATGGAAAATATCAAATAAGAGTAAAATGTTTTATCAGACTTGAAATTACTGAGTTATGTAGTGAGTTCATTTGAGATTATCTTTGTCTGATCAAAGATAACATTTTCATGGACAACGAAATGTAATATGTACAGTTCAAGTCGAGGAATTGTTTCTATCGAATCTTGGCCAACAAATCTAGTAAATAACCAAGCAATTTCCTTATAGGGATCCTTTAAAGAACTCACCTGAATTCTTGATACGTCTTCAGGCATTGTGGCAGGGTCATGGAAATATTTCTGGAGAAGCTCATATCCATTATTCTTGCTTTTCAGAATTTTTCTCACTTCCTCTCCTTTGTAGACCAGGTTCGACTCTAGAAATTTCAACATTTCCCTAAATATTGAAGGTGCCAACGAGATATGAGAACTATTATGTAATTCAATAAATCTTATGTTTTGAATGAGCTTATCGACACACCAAGTGATGACGTCCTTGCACTAAAAAACTTATAGAACACACCTGACCATAAATATTATTAAAGTCCATACTTTGTTGTTTTCTCTATCCAAAAATTTCAAATAATACCAGTAGGAGCGCAAACAATGATAATTTTGATCTTGTCTAGCAAAGAGGTTTAGGGTATCCCCACAAAACAATTTCTTTTTCATGGGTATCCCAATGATTCTTTTCTTAGCCTATGGCTTACCTTTACCAATCACTAAGTCTAAATTGTCACCTATATTTGTATTATTCATTTAGGATATTAGTAATATATCCCCAAGTGATGACTAATGAGTTAGTTAAGATTGCCTAGCCTAGTCATCATGCATGATTTTAGGATCTAGAGAAAATCTCTCTATGAGGTGGAATCACCCATTATACTATAAATATGTAACATTGGAGTGACTAATTATGAGTTGGCTAGTGAGCCTTTTCTGCCATGTTGTTGTTCTTGTTTATGATTTATCAATTGTTGTTGTTGTTGTTTATGGTTGTTGTTGTTGTTTATGATTTATCAATTGGTATCAGAGCTGTCATGGTCTTAAGGGCCTGATGTCATCTATGGTTGTCTATAGTGTTCCATGGAAGTCCATTGAAGAGATGATAACGACGGTGATAAATTTGCTCCATCGTAATGGTCCATGAGTGAGAGAATAGTGATGCTACCAACAAAATTACAGATCTACATCTGTTTTGGGCCACAACAACAACATAAGGTCATCATTAGTTCATTCCTTTGCTAACTTCAACGACCTCATTTTGTTATTTATGAGATTTATTGTAGGATTACAGATCTGATGTCATTGGCTGTGAGTTGGGAGAGCTTGGCGTACGAATCTGGCTCAGATTAGTAGCGCCCCCCTCAGATCTACCTTCATACGATCTGCAGTGCATCCTCAGTCTATCTACACCAATGTATTTGTCTTTGCTAATTGGACAACCTTGCATGTGTGGCACCTCGCCTGCGTCATATCCGTCTTGGAAGTAAAATATGACCTAAGTGCCATGCAGAAGAGCGGGGATCTACACAAGGCCGACAAGTCGAGGTGCTTAGCAGCTATGTGAACTTGTGTCCATTGGAACCGGGATTTTACTTTATTGACGCCATTAACAGTCCTACAAATATGTTAGTTTCTCAATTTATTTTATTTTAACCCAAGGCAGATCACACGTCATCTTCTTCGATCCTCTCTGCATGAAATTCATGCACACATTGGCTCGTTCCTGATTGTCGAGAGCCATTCTCAAGTCCAGGGTTCAAATTCAACGACATCCTTTTCTTTCTTTCTTTTCATAAATTTTCACAGATCGTCGTGACCATATCATGGGGAATTGTTGCAGATCGTCGCGACTATAGGAGGATAATGAGGATCGTCGCATTTGAAGCTGATCAGCTCTGAACAACATGAGGAAGTGTAAAACATGTCGTCTGCATATGGAGATAAAATGATGACCTTCACGAAGGAGAGCGAGTATGGATATGTTTGACAAGCGGAGCTTGAGATCCAGGAGCTTTCGTTAACTATTGGAGAATAATGGCTAAATGCTATACTTAGAAAAATCAATTTTTTATAGTTGAGTAATTTTCAGATCTGCGTTGGAACGTGGAGGTATCGTGAGGCGCTGCCGAACCTGAAAAGAACCGCCCATCACTGTTGAATGGCATTGAACAAGGTGAACCACATGAAGGTGGTTTGATTGACGGGCTGCTATGGTGATACTGAGGAACCCCTCCCGGAGATATCACTCCGTGGAGAGATGATTTGTTATAGTTGTCAGGTGAAGGCACAAGAAGCAGCGCTGGCCATAATTAAGATAGAACAATCACTCATAGTGTTGCGAGAGAGGAGGAGTCACCAGTCCAAGATTAAAATTCGTTGTACAAGAGGAATGAGAATTGTGGTAGATCTGTGCGAGAGGTGCCAATTGGAAGTCACAACAGACAATACCGCTGCACTGTTTGAGTGAAGTCCAGCCGTGTGAAGGCTTCCTGTGAAGGAGAAATCGCTATAAGAATCTCTTTTAATCCTCCAATCTGACAGTGCGATATAAGATTAAATAGATGAATTGGGAGGTCGCCTTATCCTTTTCCTCTGGTGCAATTTGTGTGCAGATGTTACTAGGATTGAAGATCTGAATTGGTTGGTCACGTAGTGAGATTCGATCAGAAGGATGGAATCTCTATTGAAGGAATGTTCCTAGATAAATGGTGACATATGTCTACATCTTGGAACAACTTTAAACCCATAGGATTGGAAGCGGAATATTAGTTGATTGCAGAGTCTCAATGATGAAGTTTCATAACAGGTTCTAAATTTTTAAGATCAAATGCATCTAACTTAGAGGCCAGGGCATCTGAGATGATGAGCTTATGAATGTGCATACAGGGAGATGAGGCTGCCTTGGTGTGTAAGACCAATTTACAGGCTATGTTTTTCCTTTCATCTAGTTTGCCATCGATCCCTAATCCTTCAACTTCAAATACAATACTTGCAATTTGTAAGATCTGTGTCGGCCAGACTTGTGCATAGTGAGAATCGATAGTAAATTGTTGTAGAGCGATCTGACTTCTCAAATGGTCTTGAAAGCCTTCACAGATCTAATTGACCCGAAATAGAGGATTTGATCGACCTTACAATCCATTAGGAAAATCATCTTTGGCTAAAAGCTTCCACCTGGTATTCCTGTTGTAGTATTTTATATGGGAAGTACATGAAGGGTTTGTCTAGGACCATATCCTCAACTTTGTGATGACCCTCTATGATCATCCACACATAACAAATCTTCTCACATCCATGCCCACGCCCACGCCCAATGCAATATTCCCATGCATAGTTGAATGAGATGGCGTGCAATTCATTTCCAGCTGGAAATCCTTCAAATCACTGAGGTATATATATATATATTTTAATCCATCATGACAAAAACGTTAAAAGAAGCATTGTTTAGATTTGAAATTGATCTCCTCATGCAACAATGAAAAGTATTCTTGTGAATTGCTCAATAAGTGGTGTGCATGACTTTAGTTCATCACATTTGTGAGGGTGACATTGTTGTACTCATAGGATTCAAAATCATCCATTGAAGAGTGATGTTTAATGTTCACTAAAATTAGAGGCTCTCCTCTCATTGAAAAGGGAGAATAAGAAGTTGAGATATTTATGTAATACAACAATTAATAAAAATATTCATTTTGTAGTGTTTAAGTGTCCTAGATCCGCCCGAAATTGAATAAGGGGATCTTAGGAACACCTTGCATTGTGTGCAATGGTGGATGATTCCTTGAATTCTTTTTCATAGTGTTTTTGTGTCTAGTTTTGACACTACACTTGTAATTTACTCTACAACTATATGCACATGGAATCCACAACAAGATAAGCACACAAATTAATGCCAGTGAAACACATACATGAATTTCAAGCTAAAATTCATGTCATTCAAGAAAATATGAAGAACATTCTCAAGCATTCAAGTTGTCAACTACATTAGTAATGGACAAATCAAAGTTTTCGAACTCAACACATCATGGAGCATTTGAAGCTAAATTGTAACTTGCAAACAATGTTTGTTGTAAGATTACTTAATTGGGATTTATTGTAACTTGCAAATTGTCCTTTTGTAAGTTTACTTGTCTTTTTGAAATCAAGTTGAGTTGAATTGAATTTGTCATAAGGTGTATTTTCGGCTGAGACCGACACCCTAGAGTCATTTTTGAGTCGTAATTGACAAGGATGAGTACTTGAAACTCATATCATTGTAATACTTTGGGATGCATTTTCGGTGGTAACCGACATCCTCAACTTCTTGGAAGCAAGTTCAAGCGAGAAAGTACAAGGGAGCATGAAACAAAATCAAGCGAGCGATTCAAGTGAGCGAGTTGCAAATAATCCTTCTTCTATTGAGTCAAATTGTAATAAGGATCTACCTGCACAAGGAGACCTCATTTAGTGTTTTTGAAATGGCTCGAAGTCTCGAATTATTAGAGTTACTGAACACTCTAATAAACACCACTGAAGACAACATAGTGATATTGAAAAAAACAACTCTTCAATCAGTGCTAATTTGTTTGCAAGTGACGCAAGCTAAAGTTAGACTTCTTCAATCTCTATCCCAGCTATTGAATGATGAGTTGATAGATCTCAAAAATCAACAGTCAGTGAAGTGTTCTGAACTAGTTTTTGTTCAGCACAACCCTCTCTATGATGCTAATGATGATGATTCTTTTAATCAACAGTCAGTGAAGGAACAACACAGTGATACAACTTCAGAATCAGTTTCATACGAAGTTGAATCTATTCATGAACCTACAATTCCAGAGTTTTCTTTTGAGGTTAATGAAGAAAACCTTTCAATGATGCATCAACATGTAGTAAATCCACTTCCACAGATTTCAAAGCAACAGGTTCAGATTACTCTTTCCAAGCCCATCATCAGACCTTGGGAATAAATCATCTACAACAAGAATAAAACAAGACTTGGATATGACAAGGAAGTTACCTTTCATATTCCTGATTATTCCAGACTAATAAAGTTCCAAAGTGCTGGATTCCTTCAAGAAGCTTCAACTTCACCTGTTCAAGTTCAACATCATAATGATAAGTGTCAACATTGTAATCGAGTTGGTCATAAGGAGAATCAATGTTTTGATGTCCATCCTTGCCAGCATTGTGGCAAGCATAACCATTCTTCAGACAGATGTTCAACACTGAAGAAACCTGCAAGATTGAAGATTCACTATGAGTGGATTGATCCTTGGAAATGGTCATCAACAACCAAGAAATTATATAAGTCTTACCGTAGAATTCAATCTTGAGTAAAGACCAATCTTGTATCACATAACATTTTTTTACCTCACATAAGTGGTCCCCTTATGGCGTAGCTTTTGAGCATGGCCCTCATGGGATGAGATAACATGTGGTTTTTTCTGCATGCCCACTTTGTGTTGTACTCAAATGGAACAAGTATGGTACTCTCTTGAGCCTAGAAGGGGGGAGTACAATGATGTAACTCTCATGCACCTTAAGGGGGGAAGTTCAAAATTCCAGTGAAGATGGTTCATGAAACCACTTATGGTCTCTCCTTTCAGCTGACAAAGGGGGGAATTGATGATGGAATTGAAGATGGTTGTTAGACATAAAGTTTTGACAACAACAAACATCAAGTATGCCAGATGGGCATGAAATTTTCCAAATGGGCAATTGCGGTTTGTAGATGACAGACTTTAGCAGAATTATGGTTCAATAAGTTTAAGTTGAATCATACATAATTGGGATATTGATTTTGATTTTGAGAGAAATGATGTGGACATTTGGTTCACATAGATGGTCATTCAACCTAGCAGAGGACAAGAGGATCCTTCTGCATTGCAACTTGGCATTTGATTGAGTTGTCAGGCATTTTTAGGGATGTGCCAGATTAGAAGTTGATTCACTTCTCTTGGTTTGCTCTCATCATATTGGAGTTTACATTAAGTAAACAATTTGCATGCATCCTAGCTCACATGATTACATAGTGATATTTTCCAAAGATGGCAGGCTTTGACTGGATTATGGTTCAATGACTTGCAATTGAATCATACACATTATACATTGGGATGTTGTTGGACACATAAAAGTGTCAAGATTGGTTAGTGGTTATCCAAAAACGATCAGCTACATGGTATCAATTGGTCAGTGGTTATCCCAAACCACAAATTCAGAGAGAACTTTCAGTGATACACTGATAGTAGAGTGGTGATACTACATGTTCACCAATTAGCAGAAGACATCAGATTCTTCTAGCTAAAATACTTGGCAAAATGATCAAATTGTCAAGCAATCAGGAAATGTTCAGATATTGTAGCTGTTCACTTCCATATCTTAGCTCTCTTCCAGTTCATTTCAAATGAACATGTTCAACATCCAGATTGGCGGTTTTTCAGGCAGTTCTTCATTGAGGCTCAACTCAGGAGTTTCAGTATGAAGACTTGGAATTGATACCAGTTTATGCTTTATTGATGGTATTATTGACCGGACTTGTGATTGAGGGGGGGATTGTTAGCCTATGGCTTACCTTTACCAATCACTAAGTCTAAATTGTCACCTATATTTGTATTATTCATTTAGGATATTA
>JZKD02S1635187.1:645513-657184 GCA_000966675.3 Picea glauca | reverse complement strand
TTTTTGAATCCATTTCATTTTCAACCATTTCCTTGTAGATCTTGAAGTTTTCAAAAGATTCTGACTTATTCTTGAGAAAGCAAACTGTAGTCATTCTTGTATAATCATCAACTAATAACATAAAATATTTGTCACATTTTAAACCCTTTGTTGTAGTTGGTCCAACTAGATCAATATGCACAATTTCCAGTGGTCTTGTCATTGAATATTCCTTTGATTTGAACCTGGTCTTTGTTTTCTTTCCTTGTTGACAATGCTTGCATAAAGTGTTGGTTGGTTTCGTGATCTGGGGCATTTCTCTGACTGCTTCTCTTCTGCTAACTTTGACAAGGTTATCAAAATGTATGTGACCCATTCTTTTGTGCCATAGCCAACTTTCATCTTCCTTTCCTAGACAACACTTTTCATTTCCAATTTCACTTGATACATATATGTTGCTTGAAGTTCTCGCAGCTATAGCAATCGATTTTCCTGAACCTTCTTTTCTTATCTCGCACTTTTGTGAATCAAAAGTAACTTTATGAGCTTGGTCACACATTTGACTCACACTTAGAAGATTATGTTTCATATTTTCTACTAATAGAACATTTTCTTCCTTGGTATTCTTGTTCCCAATTCTCACTGTGTCTTTTCCAATGATTTTAGCTGAATCATCATCACTGAAGGATACTGATCCATCTCTTTCCTTTTGTAATGTAAGAAACCTGTCTCTATCACCTGTCATGTGTTTTGAACATCCACTGTCAACATACCAACCACGTTTGTTCTGCTTAGCTTGTAGAGCGAGTGTGCATTCTTCATTGCTATACTGATCCTGCTTTCTTATCCATGTCCTTTTCTGAGGTTCCTATACGTGACTATTGTTATTCTGTTGAGGTTCACTAGGAGGGACTGTCATTCTGCAATCTTTGTCCATGTGTCCAAAATTGTTACAATTGTAACATTCCACTTTAGTGCTCAAAGATTCAAACCTGATGTAAATTCTTCTCTGTGTTTCACTAGGCCTTCTTGGATAACCCATTTGTGTATGACTTTCAAAGTTGTTTGTGTTCCTGTTGTTAGCTCCACAATTCACAGCTTTATGTCCAAAATTATTACATGCATAACATAAACCAAAAAAGATAGTTTGATACCTGGGATTTGAAGATCTTCTGAAAGGAGGTACTCTTATAAATTCTTCTTCTTCTTGAGGCCTATTTGTCAGTTGTTGATTCTGAAATCTGAATCTTCTCGGTGGAGGAATGTTCCTGTAATCTTCCTTGTAGATATTCCTATCCCCCTTGATTGTTTCTGCATAGATTTTTGGATATGTTTCTTGCATTGTTGTTTTGGAGCTTGATCATTTTTTTGTCTGATTGTATCCAAGTCTGGACTTGTCATCATGATATTTTTGACTGTTGATAATGTCATCCAAAACTTTTGAGTTGTTCTGCATATTTTTCTTTTGAATATCCTTTCCTAATGTGACAATCTCTGCTTCCAAATTTCCAATGATCTTGTCTTTTTCTTCTAGTTGTTCTTTGAGTGCTTCTTCAATTCTTTTATCTTCTTCTATTTGAACCTTCAAATTTCTGATCATTTGTTCTAGTTCTTGAGTGTCTTTTTTCTTGTCTAGTTCTTCTTGTAGTTTCTATTTTTTCTTCTTTTCTCTTCTGATAACTTCTATGGCACACATTAATTCCTCTCGATAGTCAACTTCCGCCTATTTAATTTCTTCTTCGACTTCTTCATATTCTTGTTCGGCTTCTTCATATTCTTCTTCAGAGTCTTCTTTATCAAAGTCTTCTACTTCCATGAATAGAACTCTTGCTGTCTCACTGTCACTGATTTCATCTTCATCTGATGATGAGATGTCTTCTTTGGTGCATAAGCTTTTCTTGAAAGCTTTCTTTGTGGTTCTTTTGCCTTTATATGTTTGTTTTCCTTTTGAGTAACCTGCATCATTTCAATTTTTCTTATAAGGACATTTGTTAGAAAAATAACCAATACCATCACAATTAAAACAAATTATAGGAAGCTTATCTCTATACCTACCATTGGTTCCCTTGTTCAGTCTTTTGACAAAGTTGGCCACTTCTTCATCATCTTCTGAAAAATCATTGTTGTTGCTATGTTCTTCTTTTTTTCTTCCCTTTTGCTTTGACTTTTTAAATGATTTGAAGGCTGCTTATTTTATATTTGAATTTTCCTGTTCAGTTCTCATTTCACATGTTGTGAAGATTCCATATAATTCATCCATGCTTATTGAGTTTAGATCTGATCTTTCTTCTAGTGCTAATATCTTAGGGTCAAATCTCATAGGAAGAGATCTTAGTACTTTTTGAACAATTACAGATTCTTTGATTTCTTCTCCCAATCCTATGATTGCATTTACTTTTTCATCAACTCGTAAAAATTAAGCTGCAATATTCTCATCTTCCTTCATCTTAAGTGTTTTGAACCGACCTTTATAAGTTCGAAGCTTTGCTGCTTTGACTTTTGAATCTCCTTCATAAATATTTTGAAGTTTGTCCCAAATCTCTTTAGCGGATTTACAATGTGAAACTTTGGTGAATACCATTTCACTAAGACCATTCAAAAGTGCATTTTTGGATTTGGAATTATTCTGATCGAGTTTCACTGCTTTGTCATTTGTTGGTAGAACTCTTGGTTTTCTGTATCCATCTACAATTGATTGCCAAATTTCAAATCCTGTGCCTGTATATATGTTTTCATCCTTATGCTGCAAAATGCATACTTCTATCCATTGAACTGTGGTATTCCATTTTTATACAAGTTGTTTATCTCCATGATCTACATTTCAGTGGTTAAACTGATTTATAAGGGAACCTTCTCTGATACCAATTGTTGGATTACTGAGAGGGGGGTGAATCAGTAATAAAGAAATTTAATCCTTTTTAACCATATAATCAAAGTGTTATATCAATGTAGCATTATCATCCAATAACTGCAGAGTAAATAAGAAATGAACAAATGAACAATCATACACATACATAGTACACCAGTGTTTTACGTGGAAACCCAAGGCGAGAGAAAACCACATAATGGTTTTTCTTATATGTCTTGAAGAATTAAATTCATTGGAAGCACCAACTTCCTTTATTTTCTAGCTGCAACTGGAAGGAGGCTCCAACCCCCTTGTTTCTCAGGTTACAACCTGAAGGAAGCTCCACCTCCCCTATTCTATGGCTACAACCCCCTATGTTATCCAACTACAACCGGAAGGTGGATACAACCACCTGTCCTTGCCCCGTCCAACCACCCTGAAGTAGGAGTAGAATGATGGAACCACTGTCACACTATCACTGTGAGATATACCACTTTAAACTTGTACCAATAAACCTGAACCATGCATCAACCTGTACCATAAACAAGTGCATCAACCATGCACCAACCTATACCAAATAACCTGTAATCAACCTGTACCATAAACAAGTGCATCCAACCATTTACCAAGTATGTACCAATCATGTGTCAACTACTCATCAACTATGACTCATCAATATGTACCAACATCATCAACTATACACCTCATGTATGTTCCAACTCATCAAATACTTGTCTCAACCATGTACCCAACATGTACCTTAACCAAAATCCCTCATCAATTTCATCATCCAAATATGATTTGTGACTCTGTAATAGATATCGTGTATATGATCACATACCTGCAAACCTTCCTTAACTTTAACAACAAGAGACTAGCATTTTCATCAACCTTTTCTTTAGTCTCGCATGACTAGTTTTGGATTAGTCAACAACCCTAACTTGAAATAATCATAACTATGTACTTGTAATAAATAAAGAAATGAAACTGATACATGATGTTCTTCAGTGTTTTTTTTGCAATTCCTTCAGGTTTCACTACTTGGAACCTCTCAGAAAAGGCGTTATAGAAAAAATGGCATACCTTGTTGAATTCTGGCTTATTCTAGAGAGAAACCTTGTAGAGCATGCCCCACACGAAATATTTGTTGAATCAATATGAAAATGTTACATAGAATACTAAAGAATGTACTCTAACCAAAAAATTTGGTCTTACTGAATTTGGATCGGTTATGAAGAAGTTATGATGTTTTTACCTGAAACACCTATTTTAGACTAGTTTCAGGACTAGCCACAAACCTTATTTTCCATGGAGTGTAACTCCAAAAATACAACGACCCATAAGATGAATTGTTTACCACAGATACTTGGATAGTTTTCCTCAATGGAATAACAATTTTAGGGTCTAAATCATTCTAGAAAAAAATTTATTGCGAAAATGGTGAGATGACCTGTAATTAACATACCTTAGAAAGCATCATCAAATGAATTTATCCTCCCTTGAATTCTGGCCTTCTTTTATTCACCTTCCCTCTGAAATTCAGCTTAGATATCCTTAGGTTACCTCAGACACCTATAGATATTCAATATGCTCAACTGTGTTCTAAAGTGAGAGAGCCTTGCCTCTTATTTATACTCTCCAAGTAGCTTCCTTAAGAACATCTTCTAGGTCACTTTGCCCACTTTCCTTATTTTAGGTTTAACCCATTTCTAATTTCTCCATTAAATTTATTATTTAAATAATTTATTTTGTATTCACTTTGAATTATAGTACACTAATCACTTCACTTTATTATTTACCTTCTAAAATCTCTTAAACCACTTTGACTACTTTGACCTTTTGGCGCTTCTAGATGACATATGAGGGTCATCCAACTTCGTAAGGACTTAATTCTCAAACCGTGAGGAGTTATGTGACATTCCACATACCACCAGAAATGGAATGACATGTACTATCCATATATAATAGTACTACCTAAAAATATACCAAAAAACATACCATTATCCATCAAACAAACTTGGGTCCTGTTGGCAGCCATATTAATCTCTATTTTTATAAGCTGCCTACACAGGGTTTTTAATTTCTCATTAGTCGTCGCAACCTTTCTCATTTAAACAAAACCATTATACATCGCTTTTTACGTACCTTCTTTTCGATTTCGTTTTCATAACTGCAAGTATGAAAATGAAACAGCTGGAATTCATGTTTGATTTCATCAAAGGGTTAATGTTCATATGGTTTATCGTCGATTTGAATTATTTTGTTATGAGCATGGTTGTTTTCATGGTATAACTCCTTGGCCTCGAACACACCATTGGTTACATATGTATCAAACCACCACCCATTTAGCATTCGACTAATGTAATGGGATTTTAATTTATAAAAACTTTGATTCAATTGTTTGACATTTTGATCAAATCGTGGATATGCATATGTTGGTTTTAAACTGTTATGATTTTTGTACCATTACACCAAGGTGTCATTCCAAGTACAGCCTGGTATGATGTTTTTGCATGGCCTCGATCTATATGATTTTCATCACACGCATAGCATTAACGCTCCTCCCTAGCATTTCGAGCTGCCTTTGCATTGTGTTGGGGAAGCTTGGGGCAATGGTTCTGTTCCTGTTCTGTCAAACCCTATTGCCAAATACCCTGTCGGTCCTGTGCAGTTATCCATGGCCCCTGTAGTGAGAATTGAGCCCAACGATGTCCAGACGTTGTTATCATTTGATAATGCCTGAGAAGACTTAGAGAGGAATGGCTGGCGGGTCTTTGTTGAAAAGTTAGAGGGTTTTAATTTAACAGTCACTCAACAATTTGCGCTAACGTTCGATGGTTGCAGAGATAAAATAGGAGATGTCTAGCTTGAATTAAACAAACATTTCATTAGCCAAGCCACCGGTCTACTAGCCGTGGGACAAAAGTGGTTTAAAAACTCAAAGGTTGAGGAGGTTCCCTGGTCACTGTTGTTTACCTCAAGGAAGATTACTAGCTGCGACAAAGGTATCCTGGTTACAGTTCTAAAACCTAGATGGCACGATCTATTAGCTATTGTCAAGCAGTTCGTTACCTGTGAGGGTAGATATGGTTTGGTTTTCTTATATCACTTGCGGTTGCTCATGAGTTTTATTGATTTTCCCCTAAACATGCCCTATTTTCTTCTTCGAAGTTTATACAAAATGACAAAGTGTTTTAAAAGGAAGAAATCTGATTCTAGCCTGTTCCACCACTGTTTGATTAAAATTATTATGGTTCATCAATTGAAGTTAAACGGTGATTGTTGGGACGCCTTCCTGTTAAGGAATGGTTTTTCTAGCACTGAAGTAGGACAGGTTGACAAGTCTGTCGTTACAGAAACCCTCGTCGAGCCTGTCGTCCCTCCTCCTTCGCTCTTACCCTCTGTGGAACCCTCGACCTATCCAGACACTACCCAACCTGACACTCTACCTGATTCGTATCCCAAAGGTGGTGGTAAGTGTGTTAAAAAATCTGCAAAGAAAAAGTGTAAAGGTAATAGTGATATCAATTACAAGGGTAAAAGGGTCGCGCGTTGGGTTTCACGATGTGCCCGAAATAAACCTAAGCCCTGTGCAGACCAAAACCCAATTGTGTTAAGCGAGGATTCTGATTCGGAAATTGAACGATTTCTAATTGAAGAATATCCATATTCGTATGGACTTTGCTCTGGTAAACCCTATGATTATGTGACGAACCTTCCACCGTGTCTTAAAGACAACCCCGACTTCCCTGGAATCAAGCTCAACAGAGAACCGACAAGTCAAATGGAAAATTTCCCACCTGTTAATACCATCACTGCTAATACATAATCTATTCAGCCGCAATGCAACGAATGTCAGTCATGGCTTGGTAGGTATTACAGAGACGTGCCTTTACTTCAGTCTTGGATCAAATCCTTGGAGGATCAGGTGAATTTGCTAACAAAAGAGAATGGCAGACTACAATCCGTAGCCCAAACCAATGATAAAAGACAAAAAACCGCAGGGTCTGTTGTTTTTAAGAACGTGGAAGCAGCGACTGCCATTGTGAATTCAAAAATTGCTTGATTAAGACGAATCCCTTAATCTAAGGTATGGTGTTTTAAAAATAATTTTAGGATGATTTTGTCTTTGTTTTTAATTAGAATACATGATTTGTTTGCTCGAATTACATCTAGTCTGTTTTGATTGATTTAATAAAACACGATTCTAGTTATAATTATAACTAGCTACAAAATCGTGAGATTTTGTAGCTAGTTACTAAAATTCGAATTTCCTGTTTTTATAACCAAAAATGCAATCTGAAATCTTTTATTTTTATGTGTTTACAGGTACATATGATTTCTAAAGAAGATTTGAATCGTTGGTGGCATCTCTCAGCATGCTATTTTCTTTATGTGGTTTTAGAATAGGCTGTTAGTTTTGATAGCAATGAGAATCTGGGAGGTTGCATCCCCCACAAATTTTGGAACAAATTTGATGATATCCACAAGAAATGTTTTGATCCTGTAGCATATATAAATGTATTGTTTTGTAAACTAAGAACCATCGCTGCTTGGGAGCAGAAACTTTGGATTTACGATTGACAGACTTGAATGGAAGTTGATATTGGCACAGCTTTAGCTTCGATATATCGTATTTTTGTTCAAGTTTTGTTCATTTTGATTTGTAATTAAATTGTGACTACTTTAGATATCATGGTTTATTACAGATTAATGTGATGAAATTTATATGATGTCCGTGTTTTATGTCTCTCATATTATATACAAAAATTACTCTGTTCAAATTTGATGATTAGAAGGTTAATCTTCTTTATTCAATGAACAATTATATATAAATTTTTACAGCCAGATTTATCTTAATGTGATCATTTGTAAAATCATAAAATTGCTGTCACTACTTCTCTTATGTTCTGTTATTAGCATTCGATCATTACTGCTTCGCGTTTACGAGAAGCATTTGGAAAATCTGGTGTGAGTAGGCCTCATCAAACAACAAAATCAAATGCTATACACAAGACGAATAGGAGATGCGATTACAGGTTAGTTCGCTTGTTTTATTTTATTAATTAATATAGGAATTTCCTGTACTCTAAATACATTGTATTGTTTGTTATCTTTATTTTTCAATTAGACAGTTGCTATTTCATTTCTTGTTCATAAACATTATAAAAATAAATCAAAAAGGCCGAGTGATAGTTTTGTTGTCGTTAAATAAATCAATTCATATTTGATTTTCGCAGGTTTAGATCAAAATTTGCATTTTGTAAATATAATTATATGGATATACTGTACATATAATAAGAAAAACTACTGTTATATATATATTAGTCAGTGAACTATAAGTATATTGTAGATTTGTATATAGTTTTCAGCTAGTGTTTTTCATTAAGTTAGTTTCTTTAGTTTTGTTTTTTCACCTTCTTAGGACTTAGATCGGCCAACGGAGCTGCTAAACCCATCGGAGTGGATTAATCCAAACAGCTTGGTTTAAGTGGACAACCTCGGACCAGATTCACTCCTCTAGTTGACGAGTGGTCAATTTCGCCCATCAACAGGTCCATTACAGAAACCTGGGTTCTCCAACTTCTCATGGCCATAACTCTCTAACCGTGAGGAGTTATGTAACGCTCCAGATACCATTGGAAACATAATGACAAACAATATCCATCTAGGATAGTTTCACTGAAAAATTCATTGACCTTCATATCATTATTCCACAAATAAGAATGGGGTCTCTAACCATACTTCTAGGATAACTCAATCCACAAAGCATCTTCCCATGAGAGCTTTCACCATAAGGGGACCAATTTGGAGTTCATCCATTTGTACTTATTATAAACCATGAAAATAAAATAATGATTCATCTTTACATCAGACAAACATGGGTCCATTACCCAAACCTTTAGGCTACTAGGATTTCTTCAAGGGTTGACATCAATGACAACCAACCTTAATCAACAACTGATCCATCTCTTTCCTTTCGTAATATAAGAAACCCATCTCTATCACCTGTCATGTGTTTTGAACACCCACTGTCAACATACCAACCATGTTTCTTCTGTTTATCTTGTAGAACGAGTGTCCATTCTTCATTGCTATATTGATCCTACTTTCTTATCTGTGTCCTTTTATGAGGTTCTTGTCTGTGACTGTTGTTATTCTGTTGCGGTTCTCTAGGAGGGAATGTCATTCTGCAATCTTTGGCCATGTGTCCAAAATTGTTACATTTGTAACATTCCACTTCAATGCTCAAAGGTTCAAACCTGTTGTAACTTCTTCTATGTGTTTCATTAGACCTTCTTCTCTGTGTTTCAGAGCTTTATGTCCAAAACTATTACATGCATAATATAAACCAAAAAAGATAGTTTGATACCTGTGATTTGAAGATATTCTGAAAGGAGGTACTCTTATGAATTCTTCTTCTTCCTGAGGCCTATCTGTCGATTGTTGATTCTAAAATATGAATCTTCTCAGTGGAGGAGTGTCCCTGTAATCTTCCTTGTAGATCTTCCAATCCCCCTTGATTGTTTCTGCAAATATTTTTGGATATTTTTCTTGCTCTGTTGTTTTGGAGCTTGATCATTTTTCTGTCTGATTGTATCCAACTCTGGACTTGTCATGATGATATTTTTGATTGTTGATAATGTCATCCGAAACTTTTGAGTTGTTCTGCATATTTTTCTTTTGAAGATCCTTTCTTAATGTGACAATCTCTGCTTCCAAATTTCCAATGATCTTGTCTTTTTCTTCTAGCTGCTCTTTGAGTGCTTCTTCAATTCTTTTATCTTCTTCTATTTGAACCTTTAAATTTGTGATCATTTGTTCTAGTTATTGTGTGTCTTCTTTCTTGTCTAGTTATTCTTGTAGTTTTTTTTTTCTTCTTTTCTCTTCTGATAACTTCTATGGCACACATTAATTTATCTCAATAGTTAACTTTCTGCCTCTTCAATTTCTTCTTCAACTTCTTCATATTCTTCTTCGGCTTCTTCATATTCTTCTTCAGAGTCTTCTTTATCAGATTTTTCTACTACCATGAATAGAACTATTTATGTCTCACCATCACTGAATTCATCTTCATCTGATGATGAGATGTCTTCTTTGGTGCATAAGATTTTCTTGAAAACTTTCTTTGTGGTTCTTTTGCCTTTATATGTTTGTTTGTCTTTTGAGTAACCTTCATCATTTCTCTTTTTCTTATAAGGACATTTGTTAGCAAAATGACCAATACAATCACAATTAAAACAAATTAAAGGAAGCTCACCTCTATACCTACCGTCGGTTCCCTTGTTCAGTCTTTTGACAAAGTTGGCCACTTCTTCATCATCTTTCGAGACGTCACTGCTACTGCTATGTTCTTCTTTTTTCCTTCCCTTTTGCTTTGAATTTTTGGATGCTTTGAAGGCTGATTCTTTTATATCTAGATTTTCCTGTTATTTTCTCATTTCATATACTGTGAATATTCCATGTAATTCGTCCATGCTTATTGAGTTTAGATCTGATCTTTCTTCTAGTGTTGATATCTTAGGGTCAAATCTCATAGGAAGAGATCTTAGTACGTTTTGAAAAATTACAGATTATTTGATTTCTTCTCCTAATCCTATGATTGTATTTATTGTTTCATCAACTCGTAAAAAGTAAGCTGCAATATTCTCATCTTCCTTCATCTTAAGTTGTTTGAACTGACCTCTGTAAGTTTGAAGATTTGTTTCTTTGACTTTTGAATCTCCTTCATAAATATTTTGAAGTTTGTCCCAAATCTCTTTAGCGGATTTACAATGTGAAACTTTGGTGAATATTTTTCAGTAACACCATTCAGAAGTGCATTTTTGTCTTTGGAATTATTTTGACTGAGTTTCACTGCTTTGCCATTTGTTGGCAAAACTGGTCGTGTTGTGTATCCATCTACAATTGATTTCCAAATTTCAAATCCCTGTGCCTTTATATATGTTTTCATCCTTATGCTCCAAAATACATACTTATGTCCATTGAACTATGGTATTCCATTTGTATACAAGTTGTTTCTCTCCATGATCTACCTTTTAGTGGTTAAACTAATTTCTGAAGGAACCTTCTTTGATACCAATTGTTGGTTTACTGAGAGGGGGGGGGTGAATCAATAATAGAGCAATAAAATCATTTTTAACCATATAATCCAAGTGTTATATCAATGTAGCATTATCATCCAATAACTGCAGAGTAAATAAGCAATGAAAAAATGAACAATCATACATATACATAGTAAACCAATGTTTTACGTGGAAACCCAAAGAGGGAGAAAACCATAGAATGTTTTTTCTTATATGTCTTGAAGAATTACATTCACTGGAAGCACCAAATTCCTTTGTTTTCCATTTGCAACTGGAAGGAGTCTCCAATCCCCTTGTTTCTCAGGTTACAACCTGAGGGAAGATCCAACTTCCCTATTCTTTATCTACAACTAGAAGAAGGCTACAACCCCCTATGTTCTCCAACCACAATTGGAAGGTGGCTACAACCACCTATCCTTGCCTCGTCCAACCGCCCTAGCGTAGAATTAGAATGATGGAACCATTGTCACACTATCACTGTGAGATATACTGTTGTAAACCAGTACCAATCAAACTACACCAAACAACCTGTACGAATAACCCAAACCATGCATCAACCATGCATCAACCTGTACCTCAATCTGTAATCAACCTGTACCATAAACAAGTGCATCAACCATGCACCAACCTATACCAAACAAACTGTAATCAACCTGTACCATAAAAAAGTGCATCCAACCATGTACTAAGTATGTACCAATCATGTGTCAACTACTCATCAACTATGACTCATCAATATGTACCAACATCATCAACT
>JZKD02S1635187.1:628331-640126 GCA_000966675.3 Picea glauca | reverse complement strand
ATTAACATATAAATATATTATAACAATAATATAAAATTAGTCCAAAAGGGTTGGATCCAATGGTGGAAAGTGAGGAGTTTTTAAGCGTTGAGCAAGATTCAATTCTCGTGAAGACTTTATCTGGAGCCATGAGAACACCTTGAGATAGTGGTCAACTTTCTAAGTTATGTCTTTAAAGACAAAAATGCCATTTAAAATATCAATTATAATCATATAATTTATTTTAATATTTTTAAATTAAAAATTATTAATCCTTGGTTTTAATAATCTTAATACAATTATAAATGACATATATAAATGTATTATAACAATAATATATAACTTAATTATTTTTTGGTTTTCCAACGTTTTATATCAGATATTCAGTTTTTGCTTTAGATATCAGCTTTCACCAATTATGTTAGCATTTAATAACAAATAAAGTGGACATTGTTAAGTTTTCAAATTAATCAACTGCTAGTAATTTATGTCTTGAATATTTTGCAAAGTTAGTTTGAGGATAGTGCTATATCGACCAAACGTGCCTTGTGGTACCCAAAAACATGGGATGCTCTAATGCTTTGGTCTGTGAGGAAAACGTGGGAAAAGGAAGGCTCTCAAACATAACCACATGGTTACACGTGGTCATAATTATTTTGGTCATGAAAACTTCTCAAACATAACCACATGGGAGGTATGCTACTATTTTAGTCATGACAACTTCTCAAACATAACCACATGGGAGGTATGCTTATTTTTTCCATGTTAAGTCTTGAAACTTAAGTACAAAATTGTGAAATTTAAAAATTTAACAATGAAGAAGTAAATGTTAAAAGTTAAATAATCTTGATTGCATGAATACATTAATTTCTTAGTTTTATTAAGTAAAAGTGAAAAAGTAAACAAGTTAAGTAATAATAAATGTATGCATTCATAAATGTAAGGAAGTTAATATTAATAATCTCATCTATTGGATTAGGGGTATAAGATTGATTTATGCTAGGCTGCGGCTAGGGGTTTTCCTAGCCGCAACCAACAATGGATTTGGTCGCGGATTGTTTGCAGGTCCTGCAGGTTCATCTGATCGTGGGTGCCCTAGACCTAAGCTCGTGGTTGTTCCCTGCCCCGTTTAGTTTCTGGTTGCTGATCTTTGTCGTTTCGTTTTTTGCTCGTCGTCTTTTCCTTTGGAAGAGTCCTATCTCCTTTTGTGAGAGGTGTGTGCTTGATCTGTTTTGGGAGGGTTTTGTTCTCCGTTAGTTTCTCTGGCTTGGCCTCTCTCGGCCTCCCTCTAATGTTTGGTTCGTCTATCTAGGTGGATATAGTTTTCCTCTGATCGTGGGTGCGCTAGATCTATGCTCGTGGGAAGAGTTCTGTCTCCATTTGTGGGCGATCTGATCGGTTTCAGATCCGATCCATTTGTCTTCTCTGCATTTTTTATGCGCTCTCAGAGGTTTGTTCTACTCTCTCACTATTGCAATCTTTTTCGAGTGCAGAGGTTTTCAGATGCCTCTTTCTGGTTGGATCTAGCCGATCCATCCTTGCTGGTTCGTTTAGGGTTTGATGTGAAGTCAGGGTTTTCCCCCAAAGCCTTAGTGGCTAGAGGGGTCTCTGCGCTCCTCGTGGGTTCTGGAGCTTTGTGTAGCGGATGTTGGGTTGTTGTCTTCTTTTTTGGTGTCTTGGGTTAGAGCTTTGAGGTCCATTTCTTTTTGAGTGTGTGGTGTTGATTTGATGAAGCTGGGTCATCACTTTGACGTCCTTTTTGGGCATGCAATTTTTGGCTTCTTTTCTTCCGTGGATGCATGACTCCTTGTTTTTTGTCCCTCAGGCTCTGGATCTTGTGGGGATTATTTGTCTCTCTAGCCTGGTCCATCCAGGTTGTGTTGGGGTCTGCCTCTGGTGTTTTTTCTTGGCTGAGTTAAATGGCTATTTTTTTTGTCAGTTTCTGTAATATTCCAGATATAAAAAGTATGCAAAACAGAAATAAAATGCTAGAAATGGCAGATAAACAACAATATATCCAGAACAACACCACAATAACACTGAAATGATAACATAATAACACTAGAAAGAACACTTTGATTCTAAAAGCAATGTTCATGGGCCTCTTCGAGGAGGCAACCTCCAGTCGAGTAGAGCTCTATTACAATAATATCCAAGCTAGGGTTCTCATACCCTCGACTCCTATTTATACTAAATATGTCTATCAAAAGAACCATCTAGAGGAAGATCCTTCTAGAAGCGGAAGCTTCTATTAGGTCTTCTTACATTCGACTTATTCTACCTTATTGCAAGGCCTTATTAATATTGACCTTTATTACATCTGAATATATTGTTCTACCTACATGAGGGGTTAGGCCCCTAACATGTCGTCCCCCTTAAAAACAACCTTGTCCTCAAGGTTTAAGATGTGGAAATTGCTGCAGAATGGTAGCTGGTTCCCAAGTGGAATCTGCTGGAGTTGTATCTTTCCACTGGATTAACACTTCCTTGATGGTTCGTTGATGCAGGTGACACTCATGCTGGTCCAAAACTGCTTTTGGTTGTAGCCAAATGGATCCTTCTTCGTCCAACTCGGGAAGGTTGGTTTGAATTTGGCCCTTAGTTCCAATCACCTTCTTTAAGCATGAAACATGAAAAACAGGATGCAACTTTGAATGACTGGGCAAAGCTAACTGATAGGTCACCTGTCCCACATGCTTGAGAATGGTATAAGGACCATAAAATTTGAGCGCCATCTTCTGACAATGGTCGGCCTTGAGGGAATTTTTCTTGTAAGGTTGCAATCGAAGAAACACTTGATACCCTTCTGCAAATTGACGTTCAGAGCGACCTTGATATGCTTGTTGCTTCATGTGATTCTGGGCCATGACCAAATTCTCTTTGAGGGTACAAAGAATAGCCTCTCGAACTATAAGCATTTGGTCAACCGCTTGGACCTTCGAGACACCTAGTAAATATGAGAGAATTGAAGGTGGATTTTGTCCATATACCACTTCAAAAGGAGTCATGTGGGTAGTTGTATGGTATGAAGTGTTGTAACACCATTCAACTAGGGGTAACCATTTAGCCCACTGATTTTTCTTTCTGATGCAGAACACCTCAAATATGTTTCCAAACACTTGTGGACAACTTCAGTTTGACCATCAGTCTAGGGATAATAAGATGTGCTGAGATGCAATTGGGTGCCTTGTAGTTTGAACAGTTCTTGCCAAAAATTGCTGGTGAAAGTTGGGTCTCGATTAGAAACAATAGAATGTGACATGCCATGAAGCTTGAAGACCTGATCCATGAAAAGTTGATCCATAGTGGGTGATTTAAATGGGTGTTGAAGAGCACATAAATGAGAATACTTGGAAAGGCGATCAATTACCACCATGATGACTGATTTATTTCCTGATTTAGGTAATCCTGTGATAAAATCCATAGAGATATCCCTCCAGATAGCAGGTGGAATCGGAAGCGGTTCTAGTGTGCCAGGAGATTTGACTGTTTCACCCTTGTTGTGTTGGCACACATCACATTCAGCTACAAAATTACGAACGTCTTGTTTCATGTCATCCCAGAAAAAATAACATTTCACCCTGTCATAGGTTTTGGTGAACCCAGAGTGCCCAGCTGTGGGTGTAGCATGAAGCTCAGAAAGTACCGTAGATTTAATTTTTGACTGTTTACTTAAATACAAATGGCCTTTTTATCGAAGCTCATCATGGATCCAAGAGTACCCTGGGAAAACTGGATAATTGGATTGCAATTGTTGTATCAGATGCAAACTTTTGGGATCATGTAGCCATTCCTGGCGAACGTCTTGGAGCCAGTCTGGTACAATGAAGGAGAGAGAAAAAAGGGATCCGTCATCTTCATATTTTCGGGAAAGTGCATCCTGTTGTAGGAAAATCTCCCTGCGGACATGTAGATTCCCTCTTGAGAGCTAGACCCTTAACTCTAAGACAGAAAGTGCTTAACATGGACACTGACTTCCTTTTAGATCTAATCAAGTTGATGAACGAAAGAGAAGGAAGAAGGTACGTACCTTATGAACGCCGTTTGTTCCTGCAAGGTCCAAGATGAGCCTCAATCTTGAGCTCCTTGTTAGGTCCTGCAAGACAAACAAAAGTACAAACAACTTCCTACTCTACTGAGATTAGCTAAAACATAGATCCATCTACTGTAGACAAACTTATATGGAACAAGTACAAGTTTGAAAGAAACAGGCCAAGCATTGATTATATTGATGAGAACAAAGTGTTACTTACAGCCATGGATGTTGTGCAGCAGCTTCACCAAGCTCTCCTTGTCCAAACCCTTGCTTAAACAGTCCACACACAGAATGTTGATGCTCCAAATGACATCTTCCTCGTGAGATCATAAGTTAGATGCTTCACAATTCTTTCCCTCTCTTCAATACCACTCATGAGATCATAAGTTTGGTATAATTCTCAATCTCCATTCCCCCTTTCCTCCATGGAAATCCCTCATTATATAGGATTTGGAGGATTAACCACCATGGAGAGGATCTCTCATCAGATCCACTAAGAACGGGATCTCTAAGATATTTAGGGAGAAAATATCTCTTAAGGATTTTGGGGAGGAAATATCTCTCAAGGATTTTAAGGAGGAAATATTTCAACCATCCATGAGATCCTCCACCTTCCCTAAAAAATAGGAAACCAAATGTGAGGTGGATTCTCACACTTAATTACTTTCTTTTTCATGAATATTAATAATAATTCATGTGCACTTGATTCTCACACTTGATCAATTTATTTTCCACGAATATTAATAATAATTCATGTGTACTTGGTATTTTGGCCTTCATGTAATATATCCCTTCTCCACATTGACTAGGGATTGTGACATAGGTTATTCCATGGTGTCAAGGTTTATAAGACACTTATATGACACTTTACGACACTTAGGGCGAGGTACCTAGGTGTGTGAATTTCATGTGTAACAGAATGCCCCCTAAAGTGTGAGGTCAAAAGAGAGAATGATGGGTAAAACACTTTACAAATATTTAAAGCAAGGGTGTGGACGCAGAGAACTTGATAGAAGCTACACACAAACATCCAACAAATATTATGACATGTTTCAAACCCAAGGCAGGCATACCTATGCTTGAGTGATAAAAACTTGCAAGATATGGCTGCCATAAAATACACTGCGGATCCATAATTATATTGACAAAAATGTATAGCCACTGAATATACAGTGTGGATCTATACTCCTATGACCTGAATTGATCGTAGCCACGAAGAATACACAGTGGATCTACGAGATGACAAGACATAGCCATGACCAATACAAAGTGGATCTATGTGACAGTATATGTGTCATTGTTCAAGAGAAACTCCATCGCAACCTAGGCAAAGTATATATCAGAGTGATCACTCAACCCAGGGTCTTCGTACCGATCCCGATGTAGTATGAATCTAACCATGTGAATAGATGTCCTGATATCGAACATGGAAGAAACCACTTGATTACCAGTCAATGATGTAAACCGTTAACAAGCGTGAGGGGTATCACCATTGATGTCAATGATTCCCAAGGTACTCTAGTACATTCCAACGAATGTGAATGGATGAGTTGAAGTCGAACATCCGTGGAATCATCCGATCAGAGGTCAATGATGTAAACCCACTGTCGCACGTGAGGAGGCCTGCCATTGAGGCATGCAGGTCCCAAAGTACTAATTGGTTTCTAAGTCTAGTTCTTGGATAATGTGTTGAAGTCGACAGGAATAGACTCGTCGAAGGAGGGCCTTGATGTATCCCCCATCAACAACACAAAACAAACATAGAGATGTAATTGGTATATCAAATGAACATGGACTGACACGGGTATTGAGACAAGATATTTGTGATGGTTGATTCTCGAGGCAGATACTTCCCTTAAACACTGAGGCACAAGGAGTAAGAAAAACTTATAGGATTGGTTCAGTGCAGAGGTTCAACGGATTAAGATGTGCACAAAGACAAAGTGCCGTGTTCAAAGGAGACTCTACAAGTTACTGGTAATGTTCTCAAAAACTGCTTGGCTTGCTTCTTTCAATTTTTTCCCCCATCCAGATAGACGAGTACCTCTTTTTAATTTAACGAGCTCGAGGAGGGTAACACATGCTCAATATAACTTACCTTCGGTAAGTCCCTCTTCCTTTGTTTAACGAACTGGAAGAAGTAAGGGTTCGGTCCCATATGGGCCTATCGATGTTTGTTTAACGAGTCCAAAGATAGAAAACTTGAAGGTTTTTCATGATTATAGAGTCTAACACTTAAAAGAGAACTGTCTCAGTTCCTTTTTCGTAAAGTAGTCTGATGAGACCAAAAAAGAGATAAATTATCGCTCAACAGACATTTTCTTCAAATACTTTAACGAGCGTGAAGAGAATAAGGTCGCTTGGCAATCTTTTCATGTTTAGAGAGTCTGAAAAGAACTTAAAGACGACTCCAATGTTGTCCTTTTTTGTAATGTTAGTCTCGCGAGGTCGAAAAAGAGATAAATTATAACTCGAAAGACACCCTTTCAAACCTTTTAACGAGTGGGAAAGGAAGCAAGATCACTCAGCAATATTTTCATGTTTAGAGAGTCTGAAAAGAGCTTAAAGACAACTCCAGGGGTTCCTTTTTCGTGTATCCATACAGGTCTGAAAAAGAGATAAAAGTCTACCCAGATGCATTCTCATGTATTTATGAGCACGATAAAGAACAAATACTAAGCTCGGTATGCCCCCAGCTTGAAAGTTAGTGGCTTAACTCCAGAATGATCATCAAAGGCTGGAGACATGCCCTCCAAGCTTCAATTCATTCACCAACTTTGAGGTTGTCACCAATTTCTCTAGTAGATGAGAAAAAGGAGAAGGGTGGATGAAAAGAAGGTTCAATAGAGGTGACTATTTCATTTTTTAATGAGCTTGACATAGGAAAAGAACTATGCTCAGGGTTTCGGGTTCGATCCCCAGATTGTTGTTTCATTTTTTAACGAACTTTCTACAGAGAGGAAAACTATGCTCAAGGCCTCAGTTTCATTTTTTAACGAGCTTGCCACAGAGAAGAGAAACTATGCTCGTTGCCTCTGTTTCATTTTTTAACGAGCTTGCTCTAGAGAGAAAAAACTATGCTTGTAGGCCTCTGTTTCATTTTTTAATGAGCTTTCCACAGAGAAGAGAAACTATGCTCGTGACCTCTGTTTCATTTTTTAACGAGCTTGTTATAGAGAGGAAAACTATGCTCGTGATCTCTCCTTGATCATGGCTTCCAAGAGAATAACGCTCTGTAAGGATACCATATCAAGGGACAAAACTCGATCATGGCTTCCAAGAGATCTTCATTGGATGGAAGATAATCACTTTGGAAGGAACACATGTCTAGGGCCGTGACAAGGGTAAGGATATCAAGCTCCAATAGCCCTACCGAAGAGATCACCATGTCAACTACCGGATCCAAATCGTCAGAAGTTGAAGTCATGGGAGATAACGCAACATAATTAACATGCGGCGGGGGTGATACTGTCTGCATATAAGAACCATTTAGGGAGGTAATCCATTCAGGACCGATGAATGAAAGTTGATTAATAGTCACAATTCTTCCATCGTGAGGAAAAGATATCACACAGAAAAGAGTGGATACAATAGCTTTCATGGCATAGACATAATCCCGCCCAAGGAGTAAAGCGAAATCCAAGGGGTCTCGGACTACCATGACATCAATAAAGACAGTTTTCCCTCCCAAAGTTACGGGAAACTGAGGAAGGGTCCCTAAAAGTTGACTAGTTCTTCTGTTAAAAGCTAACATATTCTGTGTAACCGGCGCAAGCTGCAGACAACCCAAAGCGTACCAAGCAACATAAGACAAAATACTAATGGACGCACCTTCATCTATCAACGTTTGAGGAACGTCCCGACCACAAACCTATACTATAATCTGGAAAGGAAAGTGAGAGGGAAGACGAGGTCTAGTTAGCGCACCCCAATCAAAAAGGATGGTCTCATTACTTGGAGGGGGTTTCACGGGAGATAGAGTAATGCCCCCCGGCACGGTAGATTCTGTATCAACGAGAAAAACGTGGGTAGTATCAGGTTTACTCTCTAGAGGGAGAGTAGGATCGACCAATGGCGGACTTGGATCGACCAATGGTGGACTTGGATCGACCACTTTGGCACTCTTCAGAGGAAGAGTGGGATTGATTGATGATGTAACCAGATCAACCACATTGGCACTCTTTGGATGAAGGGTGGGACTGACCGAGGAAGGGACTGGATCAGTCACTTTGGCACTCCTCAATGGAAGAGTGGGATTGACTGATGATGTAACCAGAGCATCCACTTTGGCACTCTTCAGAGGAAGGGTGGGACTGACTGAGGAAGGGACTAGATCAGTCACTTTGGCACTCGTCAAGAGAGGAGTGGGATCAACCGATGATAGAACTAGATCAACCACTTGGGTTTCATTCTCCAAGGGGAGAATGGGGTCGACGGGTGGAAATGGATCGACCTCTTTGGTGTCACTCTCTAACGGGAGAGTGGGATCGACCGAGGATAAAAACGGATCGACCACTTGGGTTACACTCTTTTGATGAAGAGTGGGGCTAATCAATGATGGAAATGGATCAACTACTTGGGTTTGTGGTTCAATCGAGGAGGAAACTAGATTGACCATCTGATCAACCAGACTAACCAGAGATGGAACCAGATTGACCAATCCATCAACTAATGATGGGTTGGGGAGAAGCTTACGATAACCTTTTGGAAGTTGAAGTTTTTCCAAAAGAGAAGAAGCCTTGTCCATACGAGGACAAAGGTGAGAGTAATGATCACCTTTACATAAAATGAAAGGGAACTTGACAATTTTCTTCTTCTTACCAACCTTAACGTCACTAGTTGACGGGGCATGATCGACATGTCCAATAGAGGCCGATGACGTAGAGGACCACATTTCTAAGACCTTGGGAATACCAGGGAAATCCCTCATAAAGTGGTTACCCTTACAAAGACTGCAAGGGAATTTGGGTTTCAGATTCTTAATTTTAATCTTGTTGACCTCATTAACACTCCCAGTATTATTAACAGTAATCAGTTGCTTAGAGCCAACATATGATGTTGTTGGGGCCTTGGTCCTTTTCAGGCTCGTCTTCTTCTTCTCTTTTCGTTTCTTCTTCTTCTAATCAACCTAGCTACTTGCTTTATAGCTTTCGCTAGGCAAAGAAGGAGAAATGGAAGGAGACTTAATGGGTGAAGAAGGTGAAAAGTCGATGTGAGGTTTATGTGTGGGTGGTGTACTGACATCTAAAGTATTAGGTGTAGCTGAAACATTGGGAGGATTCAAGATCACTAGAGTGGGGAACAACCAAACTGGTAATCCGATGGTGAGTCCTGGAAGACTCAGTGTGGCAATATATGAAGGACCAAAGTTTCCAAAAGAAGGAAAGGTGTAAGGTTCCCTGAGACAAGGGGTTCCTCCATTGGTACTCTCGGGATTCGATTCCATTAACACTAACTCGACCTAAGGTCCACTAAGTAAAACAAACAACACACGCTATGAATCTAAGAAGCAATCAATCAAACAAACCTTCCCATGATGAAACCACTAGTTGGTGATGAAATCCAACGTCCCGAGATAAAAATAGGAAGGGGCGGGGATAGAGCGAGTGGATTGGTTACATTGGCGACCTGCTTAATGGACTTGTGCCTTGGTGCAAGCTTCCAGCAGTAATTGTGGATTTACCCTCCAAGGAGCCTGAGTGAGTTTGACCAACGTCTGTTCCAGGTACAATGAGACTTCCCTTCACTGTCACCTTGTGTGAGACCCTGAATATTATGGCTACTAAGGTCACCAATTCGTAGTCAGCCCCTGAGAGGGTACAGTCGACAGTCCAGTCTGAACGTAAGGGCAGGGTATCTAGCCTGAAATCAACTTGAAAGGCTTCCACTCAACATTGTGGGTATACCTTCAAGCGACCCCCATAATACGATTCGACTACTACAATTAGTCAAACCACGAAGGGATAATCTTCATAGCTCTCCCGAGTGCGATCTCGTGCATAACCCCTGTGTGAGAGGGGGATCCTAGAAATCCTATACAACAATTGGTTTTCACTCTCCCTACCGCAAGATAATAAGTTTTTTTGATATCTTTGGAAAGTTATCCTTTCAACCTATTCCAAAGCCCTACACCTTAAAATAATGTAGGTTTGCTAACAAAGATGTAAAAAGTCTGATAAATTTTAGTTAAGCATTGATTTTAGTGGTTGTTGTTTACTCAGAGGTGTATGAGAGTGAAGACTGGTGATATTATGACTCAGTTCCCAAAACATGCATAAGAAATGATAAGTAGTCTTTTCTTTCAATAAATGTCTAATTAAGGGAAGGAGAAGGATTTTGCTTTCACTGTCAAATACCAAGATGAAATGACCTCATGCAAAATTCCTCATAAGGAATCCAATCCAATGCTAAATGTTTATATGTGACCGATGATCAGTTGGATGTAAAGCTTCCTATGCTAATCAAACTGCAAGATCTGTGAGATTAAAACAACTAGAAGCAAACTCCACATAAACAAAAACACACCCTTGTTGCGATCAAACAAGAGAAAGAAAACCAAAAAATCAAAAAGAAGGAGAAAGAGCTTGGACAAGATGACTCAAAGATCAGAAAGAAAAGTAGAAAACACCTTTGAAACCCCTTACAAAGTTTTCACTCATTCAGACAAACGAGAAGAAAATGAAAAATTGCCTCCAAATTGTGAAGGACAAATTGAAAAGTAAGGACAAATGTCAAAAAATCCAAACAAAAGAAGATGAATCCTTAGAAAATCAGGTATTGAAGGCCAATAGGAAGAAGTATTGAAGCACCAAGAAGCTGAGCAAGGGAAAAAATAGAGACTGGACTTTAGAAAAGACAAATCTGGAAGTTTTTTTTGCAGAGGAAAGGCTGGCGCTCTGATGTAAGGGGCACCAGAGTGTTATAATGCCCTGTCTAAGACCATCGGGGAGCGCTGGCACTTTGAAAACATAGGGAGGAAGCTCCAAGCTTCAACAACTTAGAAAAATTCCCAGAAAATAAAAAATTCAAGAACATTCAACCAATCAGAGGGATCATGATGACACACAGAGGCAATCAAACCATTCTAAGAATACAAAATTCAATGGAGAAGATCAAATGAGTGGGGAAAGGGCCAAGACAAGATCTGGGAAAGGAAACACAAATCAGATTACCTCCCCAGTGGAGTCACCAATTTCTGTTGTAGGAAAATCTCCCTGCAGACAGGTATATTCCCTCTTGAGAGATAGACCCTTAACTCTAAGACAGAAAGTGCTTAACATGGACACTGACTTCCTTTTAGATCTAATCAAGCTGATGAATGAAAGAGAAGGAAGAAGGTACGTACCTTATGAACGTCATTTGTCCCTGCAAGGTCCAAGATGAGCCTCGATCTTGAACTCCTTGTTAGGTCTTGCAAGACAAACAAAAGTACAAACGACTTCCTACTCTACTGAGATTAGCTAAAACATAGATCCATCTACTGTAGACAAACTTATATGGAACAAGTACAAGTTTGAAAGAAACAGGCCAAGCATTGATTATATTGATGAGAACAAAGTGTTACTTACAGCCATGGATGTAGTGCAACAGCTTCACCAAGCTCTCCTTGTCCAAACCCTTGCTTAAATAGTCCACACACAGAATGCTGATGCTCCAAATGACATATTCCTCGTGAGATCATAAGTTAGATGCTTCACAATTCTTTCCCTCTCTTCAATACCACTCATGAGATCATAAGTTTGGTATAATTCTCAATCTCCATTCCCCCTTTCCTCCATGG
>JZKD02S1635187.1:582526-619903 GCA_000966675.3 Picea glauca | reverse complement strand
TTTTTTTTTCATAATTATTTTATAGAAAGTGTTTTACAAAGTGGGATTTGAATTGTAGTAGGGGAAGATAACAACTTTCCTCTTAATCATTTGAATTACACCTAATTGACAAAAAAATCATATTAAATTTTTTTATGGCACATTTTAGTTTAAACATTACATTTCATTTAATATTTAAATCTCAACATTACATGTCAAAATTATATATATATAGTATAGTATAGAAAATGGTTATAGCATAGCTAACATCACTTATCAGTAGTCAAATTGTTGCATGGAGGGGGTCCCTTTTCCTCATATACCAATTTGGTGTGTGGCTTGGTCATGACCTTAAAATTAGATTATTATTATTATTATTATTAGTGTCTTCATGGTTCAAATTGTTTGCACATATTAAAAACAAAATATGAAGTTTACTAATATCCTCTGGAAAAATTTCTCAGTTTTTACTATTGTAGGATATCTTATAAAATGTGTTTAAGACACCGATGACTTTAAAAAAGATAAGCTAACAAAAGGTATGGTGACTTGTGGCCTCTTCCAAGATTGTAGCAGTATGTATTGAAGTATCCTTCTCTCCAATTTTTGTATCTTCTATCAATCGAATCATTGTATATTCATCCTTGTATTCACCTCGCATTGAAAACCACCAATTAGAGGCCGCTAATTGTGCATCTTTATTCAAAATCTCCACCATTTTTTTAATAAATTGCAGTCTACCTCAAGAATGACCAACTATTGTTGAACTTCTGACAAGGAGCTAATAGCCTCTTCAATTTGTAAGATACATCGATGTTCATATTCATGAAATTTAGATATAAGAGCGAGAATGGATGCTCTGTTTCCCTGAACCATTTCTTCGTGCATCCTTAAAATACTCCCAAGTTCGTGTAAATCAAGGTGATCCATGATGTGTGGTCCATCTTTGTTTGCAGAAAAAAGAGTTGTCACTTAACAATGCAACAAACCCACAAGCTTGGTTCGAAATATAATTGATGAGGTTCAACATAGCACTCAAGGAAACTTCATGTATGATACACCTTTGTTTGTAGAAAAGAGAGTTGTCACTTAACGATGCAACAAACCCACAATCTTGGTTCGAAATAGAATTGATGATCTTCAACATAGCACTCAAGGAAACTTCCCATATTATCATGCATGCATGACTTAGATAAACAACATCCACACCCTATAAGTGGAATAAAAATATTTGTGCTCCCTACACCCCTCCCCAAATACTCAGAGACAATTTCACACTCCCAATAACACAAAATATTTGTTGTATTAAGAACCATCACTTATTTACAAACCAAATTCATCAATCAAAAGGTGAATTGGGTAATAACATTACCAATTGTTGACCTAGGGACCAAGACTAATTTATGGCAGTACCCAATTGAACATAGTTTCCGACAACCAAAGAGAAGAGATCAAAGGTTTGTACTTATGGTATATATACCCAAGACACCCTTCCTCAAATATTCAAATTTAAAACCAAAATGCCCAAAACCATAGATAACTATTTTCTAACTTCCATCTCATGTGCATTATCTAAACTCAACAAAAGAAGAACAAACAAAGTGAAAACAAGACCAACCACCAAATTGAGATTCAACATTGATTTCAAACATTGTCTAAAGGAGTAGAGCTTACCACCTTCCTCATACCATGTAGAGGTTGAACTAGCCATTATACCACTTTGTTTGAGGGAATTAAACATGTGCTTTCATTACCCTTCATTCCCACAATCTCTTCAGCATGTGCGAGGGAGCCTTGGATCTTGTCATGTTTATTATGTTTCCTTTATGGAGGGCATGGAGTGTGAGGGACATATGACATAATATGTTTGTGGTAATTGTCATTAAATTCATAGGGAACAATTAAGGTATGGGCTGAATGGTTAATTGTCCATTAACCCAAATCTCACCCATTTTGAGTTGTGTTGCCTTGTTGGATAATGATTTAGCTTGGATATTATGAATTCTTAAGACATGCAAAAATGAGATTGTTTGAATTCTTGTAGCCTCATGTTGCACTCGAACTATTATAGAGGTGAGTCTAGAATCAACTGGACAATGTTTTTTATGCGTCAACTTAATAATAGTGTTAGAATCCCATAATATAGTTAAATTTTGAATTTACTTTTCCACTGCTATCTTTAGCCCTTGGAGTAGAGAGTAATGTTCTTCCCTAATTGTTGAATGATGTTTCAAATCCCCAAGCATAGGAAAATTCAATTTTTCCTCCAGCTTCAGTGAGGATCCCCCCAAAACCTGCTACCCATGGATTCATTTTTTATGTGCCAGGAAAAAAACAAAAAGTATGTATGTTGGTTTGATCTCCATTGTTGGAAGTCAGTTACATCCAATTGAAATTGCTAGTTTTATCTAGAATAAGGCTTGAAACCCACACTTTTGAGGATAACAGGGGGAATTTGGAAATGTCAGATCCATCTCTATTCATCTTCTTCCCAATATTGGGTTTTTGGAAACTACTTACCTTTGGAATTGATATACTCTTCTAAGAGCCCTTTTTTTGTTGTTGATACTCTAAAAGGGGAATCCAACTCTTGTTTAAACACAAACTTGTTGCATTCAAGCCATATTTTATAGTAGATGCACTTAGGGAGAGCTTCCCATAATATGTTAAGTAGAGGTTTATCCTTAAGAGATATTCTTTAGCTTTTAACCCAATGAATAAATATGTTATTCTAGATCTTTGGTATTCCTATTCAATCACCAATTTCCGACAAAAAAGCTTGTAAAAAATGGTTAGCATAGTCACACTCTAGAAATAAATGTTGGATTGACTATGAGTGAGAAAGACATAGTGCACATCTTGTTGGTCCCCGAATCCCGCATTTTAAAATATTTTCTCTAGTCAATATTTTACCGTGCACCAATGTCCAACAAAATATATTTACTATGGGAAAACCATCTGAATGTCAAATTTGTTTCCATATTTTTGAATGTTGAGGAAGAGGATAAGTTTGAAGTTGAATGTTAGCCTCCTTTAACATTGTAATCCATCGAGCCCCACCCTCTACAATTCAAAGTTATGACAATCAAAGGAGAACATCCTTTGAGGGAATCAAAGAAGGAAAGGGCTTGTTAGAACACATATAATTTTGGGCTTTTGAGCTTTATATATTTTACCTCTTAGAAATAAAATTTTACCCAAAAAAAAAAACCAAAAAACTTAGAAAGAGGCCTTTTAAAATTAAAATAAATCCATTGGTTTTTATTTATCAATAAGGAACTTACAATATCTATATTCAATGAGTTACTCTAATTTGATAGAATGATCCTAATGATCTACGAAGTTATGAAGCCACCTGAGTTTTAAAATAAATCCTATAACGGTTGCTTCGCAACTTCGCGCTTCGGGTATTCCAACAACCCTAAACAATGAAAACCCCGAAACTCCGAAGTCTCGAAGATAGCCAATCGTAACTTTTCCTAAAGGAATTACGAACATGAGTCATAGGACATGTGTCCTTTAAAAATATTTTCCTGGGTTGACACGTGCCACTTACTTTTGAAATTTACATTGGATGATTCACACGTTTTCAAGTGACATGTGGCACCTCTCTTTCCTTGACACATCATCAGAATTACATCATCTCTGCCACATCACTCCGAGAGATTTCTCTTCGGGAGTTTTTGATTTCACAATCCCCGAAGTATCAAAGCGTCGAAGTAAAGTAATTACAAAACAAAAAAGGGGTTTCAAAAAGTTAATAAAGCAGTTAACGGTTTTAATTAGTCATGATTAAGTGTTAATTAATCACTTCGCGGTTTCGGACTTCAGAAATTTTCCCTTGTTCTATATTCAAAACTTCTAAATTCCAAACTCCCAAAATACTTAAAGTTAATACAACGTTTTTAAAACATGATTAATTAAGACATAAAAGTGATTACTTAGAGATTAACTCCTCCATGAATTCAGACTTTGGGAGATTTCCACCCTGTCGCATGCAAAACTTCTGAACGCGAACCGTCGAAGTATTATTGACATTTATGATTGATTAAGGTTAATGATTTCAAATAAATATTGTGAATCACCAGATAATGAATTCCATTAAGTTTAATAAATTCTTCGTCAGTAGAGCTATACAAAGATTGATAGACCTTTTTGAATAAAGCACTTCGAATTTCAAAATCGTTTTTACCATTTTCAATTAGTAGTTTTTTATTCAGTGTAGAGATTACAAACTTCTCTTCTCACAGGTAGGTTAATTCTGTTTCCTTGAGGATTATGGCACCATGAAAAGCTGCAAATAAGCTTGATGCATCGGGTGATGATTCAAATCCAAACACAGATGTTCTATCAGACACAACTTCGCGAGTTGTGGACACCATTAAAACTTGGAAGCATGTATTCGATATCTTGGAGCATGAGATTATTAACTGTCCAGACAACTCTGTCAAGGAAGAAAATGAGTCTTTTGCAGCTAATCTTATATTTGTAGCATAGTCGGAACTGCATAATATCATTGCATGACCCAGGATTATACCCTACAATGATATGATAAATTGGGCTTTGGAATATGTCGACATCAATCACCAGCAGGTCACCATCGGCTCTTTCCGACTAGAAAACCTACAAGTAATGTACAAGCTTTCCTATACCCCTAAATACACTTACAATGCCGCATTTCTTCTAGATTTTGAGAGAATGGAATGCACTCAATATGGTTAAAATGGTCATGATATAGTCAAGACTTGGTGGGGACATCCAGAAAAATTTAGAGCCGATGCTCATGGTAAATATGCCACGACGTCTTTAGATGCTCATATGTTGTATATAGTCATGATTCTTTGTTTCCTATTTTGGAATAAGAACCCTACACATTTATCAGTCGAGTGGGTAGCCATCATGAATGAAGTAGTCGAGGGTTATACCTTCAATTGGGCTAAAATGTTATTTGATAATTTGGCCAAGGAAATCGTTGAATATAAATTAGAAAAATCAAAAGGGAAACCTGCCCCTTTTTACATGTCAACATATGTTATGAATTCCATTTGTTTCATGACCTCTTTTCCCCTGATAAACTGGAGTTGGACCTCGGCCAATTCTGAGCCAATTCATTTCTACCACTCCAAATTATGGGAGGATAATGCTAAATATTTCTGTTACAAAATCTGTCACAACGTTGTGGTACCTGTTCACATAGCTATCTATGGCCACCCGCCACCCAGAATTTCAGAAAAGATTATGGGGAACTTAGGAAAACTTGCAGACTGGTTCACTGAGGAGAATTTCTCCTATATCAGACTATTTGGTTGTTTCATTTCTTCTCATGCCCTCTCACATTTTTTACCCGATAGGCTGGTGTGCAAAGAAGTGGCATACCATACAGTAGCAGGAGGTATCAACAAGGAGTTGAAAGAAACTCAGAAAAAGGTTTTCCCAACTTTTCCCATTCAAGTTGGAATGTTCACATTATTAGATTTCGGTCACTCTAAAGTCGAGGCCACAACCCTGGAAGATGTCAAATTAGTTCACATCGAATTCAAGAAGCATGATCCACACAAGATAGTGGAAAATCATTTGACTCAGTTTAACATGACGCGATACATCCATGAGAATTCTCCTTATGATGAAATGTTTAGGGGAGTTAGATCTTATGAGGAAGTCTGAAGCAGATTCTAGACTCTACCTCCCGACCAACAAGCTGGTTTCCTCATCTTTCAAAAACAAAGACAAAACAATTTACCAAAGATATTGCAAGGAGAGTCAAAACCCACACCTCTTTCACATGAAGCTAGACCTACATGATCTGAGCCAGGTTTCTCCACTAAGCACAAAGTTGAGGAAGTCCCAAAAATACCAGAAGTGTTATTTCACGAAATAAGAGCATCACTATCAAGACTGAATCATCCATGAGTGTTAGCTCGGTTCGCAGCCTTCATGAATCCAAGACAAGTTGTTCCTCATTCAACACCAGCTACTCCTGTTGTCACCCTGAATACAACAAGACAAGAACCTTCCACATAAATTATTTCTCCCATTGCATCATTAACCCCTTTACAGTTTTTGTAGGTGATCTTACTCCTATCTTTCTTGAAGAGATGCCTTCCTCAAATTTCTTTTTCAGCAAGAAACAAAAAGATAATCGTGAAAAGAGAATCTCACCAAAAGGATGGAGTAGTCACTAAGAGGAAAAGACTTGTGTATGATGGGAAATACGAAGATGGTCTTGAGTTTGCAAAAGAAGTTGCAAGTTCACTAGGGTATTTTTCCACTGCCAATCAATGGTCAGGAAACAATTTAACCGAACAACTGCGACATAAATGTCTCTTGGTAGAGAAATTGCAGAATGAGATATATCATACATAGCAGACTGTTAGAAGTAGGATGAACCAGGACATTGAACAAATCAGGGGTAGTCATTGACATCAAATTAGGAATTTATAGGATGATGCAGGAGCATCGCTCACTCATCAAGCGAGCCAGCGTGTGGAACATAAAAGACAGCTGGACAACACTAGCACATATTCTGATATACCTTGGAAATTGTTGCGCTACTCTTTTATGAAGCTATTCATATAGAAGCGCACTTGTATTGTAAATGGACCTTGAGCCTTTAAGATCTCGTCCTTAGTAGATAAGAAGGCATTTAATAGATTTAATGCTGTTAGATAGGAATTAATTGTAGATTTGATAGTTGTAGAATTCAAGAGGGAAAACGGAATATAGGCACCCTCCTTTGTACATTGTATTATTCCCAAACAGGAGCAAGAAGAGAAGAGAAAGCAGAGAGCTTGTGGAGAACACCCATGTATAGATTGAATTAATAGAAGGAAGACTTTGATTCAATTTCATGGTTTGTGTTGTTTCTCTGTGTTGATATTGTGCTCATGGATGTTTGCTTTCTGTCATACATGTGCTTTTGTATGATGTGTATGTGATTTCAGAGGTGAATTGAAATCTGTGAGAGTAAGAGATTAGTTTCAATTGTTTCTCTATTCTGAACCAAGACCAAGAGATTCCTGCATAGAATGCAGTGGAATTTTCCGCAAGGAGTGCGTGACTGTAGGGTTCAGGAAGAGATTTCTTTTGTTCTAAGTTCTCAAAGTGCAGGATTTGGCACTGGAGTCGTGAAAGACGTGTGCAGGCTAAAAGCAGACTCAGGGTTGCGATTCTGAGTTGAGGGAGTGGAAGATTTCTGTTGCAGGGGTGCACATAATTGAAGAGTTCCAATACTTGGTCGTGTTCAGAGCTTTGCCGCAAGGAGTGCATGCAATGAGTCTTCATAAAGATTTATGGAGCGAGAATAAGCTCAAGAGGGATAGACCTTCGCCATACGAACATGGAAGGTTTTGTTTCAAGGGAGGTTTCGAAACAGGAGCTGCAAGTAGTCTAAGGGGTGGACATTCAAAGGTTTGAAGTCCAGGAGGAAGGTGGAGCCGTCGATCAGAAGTTACAAGAACCGTCAGATTGGCACGTGCCATCGTGCATCGGCATATCGTGAGTTGGAACACCAAGCTGTTGGGGTCGGAAGTGCTGATATCGTGATCCGCGATATCCCGAGAGGATCACAGCCGTTGATCGTGGGGACGCGTGGCAAGGATCTCGTCATATCGAGGTTCGGGGAACCGGGGTTCTCGATACGAGAAAACACTCGCATGTCGGATTCGCGATCCGCGAAATCCTGAAGGTGACATGGAAGAGTGGGGCCCCGGGAAGAAGTGGATTACAGGTGGCGTTGCATCAGAGTATCGCTACATCGGGGGTTGAAGGTTGGAGTTTGAACTCGTTGACATTGCGAGTAGCGATTTCCCGACAGGGGAGAAGTCCCGATAGCGGAGGGAGTCAACGTTGACTCATATCGGACTTCAGGGAATTTCGAGGCGAGAAACACACGACTGCAGGATTCGCGAAATCGCGAAGCCCGATTTCGTGATTTAGAAGGGAGATCAGGGGAGAGTTGTTGTGGGTGAAGAACTTCCGACGGGAAGTTGAATGGAATTTTAGTTCTTCGGGCCAAAGTTAGAGGAGGTCCTGGTGATCGCGGAAGTACATTGTTGTGCTTCTGCACCAAGTGGTATCAGAGCGGGAAGACATCTTTGCTTTCTGTAGCAAAGAAAAGAAGATACACCATGCCGCCGAGAAGGGAGAGGCAATCACCTGATCCCGAGGACAGGGAGGTGAGAAGAAGAGGTAGACCAGCAGGGAATCCAGAGATGGAGCGACAGATACGAGATCTCAGGGCGAGACTCGAAGAGATGGAAACAACTCAGAGACACGAAGCTGGTGCAGGGGATCACAGTGATTCCGAAGTAGAAGAAGAAGCTGGACATGCTGAAGGACAGGTCACAACAGAGGACGCATCAACCGAGAGGTTGATAAGAGCTATTTATAGGATGAGTTCCAAGACCAAGATGGACATCCCAGTCTATGAAGGAAGCCTGGATGCATAAGAGTTGCTGGATTGGATCCGAGCTCTTGACACCTACTTCAACTATGAAGATATCGAAGAGGATAAGAAGATAAGGCATGCTATCACAAAGTTGAAAGGACATGCAGCGCTATGGTGGGACGAGATACAGGAGGATAAGCGTTCCAAGGGAAAACAAAAAATCAAAAACTGGGATCGGATGATCGCAAAGATGAAGGCGAAATTCATCCCCAGGGATTACCAGATCACTCTGTTCAGGCAAATGCAAAACCTGAGACAGAAGTTGATGATGGTGAAGGAGTACACCCAAGAGTTTTATAAGCTCAACATCCGAGTAGGTCATTGGGAGAGCGATGATGAGAAGGTGGCGAGATACCTGAATGGTCTGAGGTATGACATTCAGGATGAATTAAGCATGGTTACCATCTAAACAGTTGAGGATGCATACCAGATGGCTCTAAAATCCGAGGAGAAGCTGAGCCGCAAGCAAGGTCAGCGAGGGCGAGGTAGGAGTCAGCCAAGGGGCAAGGCAATTTCCCAGGAAAGAACCCAGAAGCCCAAGGAGGAGTGGAAGAAACCTCAGGGTAAGGTTGAAAGAGGCGAAACCTCAGAGAGGCAGCCGTATGTTGAGCCGAGAGGACAACAAAATGATCAGCGAGGGGATTATGCTGATGCGAATGCACTTCCTTGTACTAGAGGTCGAGGTAGAGGAAGAGGAGGAGTTATCACATGTTTTACATGTGGGAAGAATGGGCACAAGTCATTCGAGTGTCCAAAAAATAAGAAAGACGTAGGAGAAGCTCACATCACTGAGGCACAGAAGCGTGATGCTGAGAACGAAGATGCAGACAGTGGAAGGTCGCTTGGGATGCATAAGATTCTTTTGACACCTGAGAAAGAGGTGGAAAGCGCAGTGCAGAGGAGCAGACTGTTCAGAACGGCTTGTATAGCCAAGGACAGGAAATGCAAGGTCATAGTTGACAGTGGGAGCACCGATAATCTCATTTCAACCGAGATGGTAAAGAAATTAGAGCTGGAAACAACTAAGCACCCGAGTCCATATAAAGTCTCGTGGCTACAGAAAGGACACCGGGTAAGTGTCACTAAACAATGCTTAGTTAAATTCAAGATAGGGAATTATACTGATGAGATTCTGTGTGATGTCATTCCCATGGATGTATGTCATATATTGCTGGGTAGACCATGGCAATACGACCAAAATGTGGTTCATGATGGGAGGATGAACACATACACCTTGGAGAAGGATGGGAGGTTACACAAATTGCTTCCGATAAAGGATAAAGAGGTAAAACCGGAAGTAAGCAACACGATACTCCTCATGAGTGGGAAAGAGCTTCTCACAGAGATGGAGAAGAACGAAGATCCACAATTCTTTGTGGTTAGGAAACTGAGAATTTTCCTGACTAGCACAAGAGTGGACGACTTGCCAGAAGAGATTCAGGAACTGCTGGGAGAGTTCGCTGATATCATCGTGGACGAACTACCTCATTCATTGCCACCGATGAGGAGTGTGAGTCACCACATCGATCTCATACCTGGAGCCAGTTTACCGAACAAGGAAGCATACAGGTTGACACCTCAGGAGAATGAGGAGGTCAAGAATCAGGTACAAGATTTATTGGATAAAGGACTGGTCAGGGAGAGCCTTAGTCCGTGTGCTGTTCCGACAGTACTAAGCCCAAAGAAGGATGGAGGATGGAGGATGTGTACAGACTCTAGAGCGATAAATAAAATTACCATCAGGTACAGATTTCCACTGCCGAGAATGGATGATCTGATGGATTGCCTGAGTGGGGCAAATTATTTTTCAAAGATTGATTTGAAAAGCGGATATCATCAGATTCGCATGAGAGAGGGTGATGAATGGAAAACAACATTCAAAACAAACGAAGGTTTGTACGAATGGCTAGTCATGCCGTTTGGCTTAACAAACGCGCCGAGCACATTCATGAGGCTGATGAATGAAGTCCTGCGGGAATTCATCGGAAAGTTTGTAGTTGTATACCTGGACGATATACTGATTTTCAGTAAAACCAGGGCTGAACATTTAAAGCGCTTGGCCATTGTAATGAGAAGACTGCAGCAAGAGAAGTTGTTAGTCAATTTGAAGAAATGCTCGTTTTTGCAGACAGAGCTCATTTATTTGGGTTTTGTTATCTCAGCGAATGAGTTGAAGATGGATCCAGAGAAGGTGGAAGTAATTAAGAATTGGCCATCACCGAGAAATATTTTCGAGGTGAGGAGTTTCCATGGTTTGGCTAGCTTCTACAGGAAATTCATTCAGAATTTCAATGGAATTAGCGCCGCAATGATGGACACCGTGAAAAAACGACATAAATTTTTTCATTGGACAGTCGAGGCTGAGAAGAGCTTCAATCTGTTGAAGCGGAAGATCACCGAGCAACCAATTTTGGTGTTGCCAGACTTTCGGAAGACATTTCAGGTAAAATGTGATGCAAGCGGATATGCCGTAGGAGGAGTCTTAAGCCAAGATGACAGACCAGTGGCATATTTCAGCGAGAAGCTGGATGATGCAAAGATGAAATACTCCACATATGACAAAGAGTTTTATGCCATCATACAGGCATTAAAGAAGTGGAGGCACTACTTGATACCCAAGGAATTTGTATTGTACAACGATAATCATGCATTGCAGTTTTTGAGTCAACATGATAAGTTGAACTAGAAGCATGCAAAATGGGTAGAGTACATGCAGAATTTCACATTTGTAATTAAACACATTTCAGGAACTGCTAACAAAGTGGCTGATGCTTTGAGCAAGAAATGTTTGCTGTTGTAGGAATTCAAGGTCAAAACCTTGGGTTTTGAAAATCTGAAAGATATGTATGCAGGTGATGCGGATTTCGGAGAAGCATACGAGGTAGCTGAGAATCCAGTTCTCAGAGATCAGAGCCCTTGGATAGATTATATGATCCAGGAAGGATTGTTGTTCAGAGGCAATCAACTATGTATTCCGAATTGCTCCATGAGGGAGAACCTATTAAAGGAAAAACATAGTGGTGGATTAGCAGGTCATTTTGGACATGACAAAACATTCGCCAAGCTGAGCGAATCGTATTTTTGGCCGGGCATGCGGGCAGATGTTAAAAGGTTTGTTGACAGATGCAGAATTTGTCAACATTCGAAGGGCCGAAAGCAGAACGAAGGTTTTTACCAGCCATTGCCCATACCTGAGAGGCCATGGGAGGCGATAAGCATGGACTTTGTGTTGGGTTTGCCAAGAACGCAGAGAGGAATAGATTCCATATTTTTAGTGGTTGACAGGTTTTCGAAGATGGAACATTTTGTTCTGTGTCAGAAGACCAGTGATGCGACCCACATCGCGAACTTGTTTTTTAAAGAAATCGTCAGATTGCATGGATTGTCGAGAAGCATAGTCTCGGACAGGGATACCAAATTCATAGGCCATTTTTGGAGGACGCTATGGAAGAAGCTAGGAACTAACTTGGCGTTTAGTTCAGCATACCATCCGCAAACAGATGGGTAGACGGAAGTAGTCAATAGAAGTCTTGGAGACTTGCTGAGAAGCTTGGTGACAGAGCACCATGGTAGCTGGGACAACATATTGCCACAAGCAGAGTTTGCGTACAATGATTCAGTGAATTGGAGTACAGGCAAGAGCCCATTTCAGATTGTGTATGGGACACAACCAAGGGGAGTTTCTGAACTCAGGGAGTCAGAAAAAACTGTGACTAGCAGTGCTAGTGCTGAAGAGTTCACTGAGGCGATGAGGGAACTTCACAGTCAAGTGAAGCATCGACTGATGAAATCAAATCAAGAGTATAAGCGCAGAGTCGATCAGCGAAAGAGGCAACTTCAGTTCGAAGTTGGTGACATGGTTCTGGCACATTTGAGGAAGGAAAGGTTTCCAAGGGGAACATATAACAAGCTCAAGATGAAGAAAATCGGACCATGCAGGGTCCTGAAGAAATTTGGAGAAAATGCGTACTAGCTTGAGTTGCCGGATGGCATCGGGATATCTCCGATATTTAATATTTCAGATTTATACCCCTACAGGGCTGGAGAAGTAAAGACTGGCATTGAGGAACCAACGATCCAGTGGTAGAAGCAAATGCCAATTACAGAGAAGCCGCAGATGGAATGCATACTGGACAAGCGAGAAGGTAAGAAAACCAGGCGGAAGCAGTATTTTGAGTACCTGGTGAAGTGGAAGAATCACCCAGTAGAGGATGTCAGCTGGGATACAGAAGCAGTTATCCAGAGGCATGGATAGACCGTGCAGGAGCTCATGGACAGGAGCCCATGAAAATTTTCAAGCCGAGGAGTATGATGCAGGAGCATCGCTCACTCATCAAGCGAGCCAACGCGTGGAGCAGAAAAGACAACTGGACAACACTAGCACATATTCTGATATACCTTGGAAATTGTTGCACCGCTCTTTTATGAAGCTATTCATATAGAAGCGCACTTGTATTGTAAATGGACCTTGAGCCTTTAAGCTCTCATCCTTAGTACATAAGAAGGCATTTAATAGATTTAATGTTGTTAGATAGGAATTAATTGTAGATTTGATAGTTGTAGAATTCGAGAGGGAAAATGGAATATAGGCACCCTCCTTTGTACATTGTATTATTACCAAACAGGAGCAAGAAGAGAAGAGAAAGCAGAGAGCTTGTGGAGAACACCCATGTATAGATTGAATTAATAGAAGGAAGACTTTGATTCAATTTCATGGTTTGTGTTGTTTCTCTGTGTTGATATTGTGCTCATGGATGTTTKCTTTCTGTCATACATGTGCTTTTRTATGMTGTGTATGTGATTTCAGAGGTGAATTGAAATCTGTGAGAGTAAGAGATTAGTTTCAATTGTTTCTCTATTCYGAACCAAGACCAAGAGATTCCTGCATAGAATGCAGTGGAATTTTCCGCAAGGAGTGCGTGACTGTAGGGTTCAGGAAGAGATTTCTTTTGTTCTAAGTTCTCAAAGTGCAGGATTTGGCACTGGAGTCGTGAAAGACGTGTGCAGGCTAAAAGCAGACTCAGGGTTGCGATTCTGAGTTGAGGGAGTGGAATATTTCTATTGCAGGGGTGCACAGAATTGAAGAGTTCCAATACTTGGTCGTGTTCAGAGCTTTGCTACAAGGAGTGCATGCAATGAGTCTTCATAAAGATTTATGGAGCGAGAATAAGCTCAAGAGGGATAGACCTTCGCCATACGAACGTGGAAGGTTTTGTTTCGAGGGAGGTTTCGAAACAGGAGCTGCAAGTAGTCTAAGGGGTGGACATTCAAAGGTTTGAAGTCCAGGAGGAAGGTGGAGCCATCGATCAGAAGTTACAAGAACCGTCAGATTGGCACGTGCCATCGCGCATCGGCATATCGTGAGTTGGAACACCAAGCTGTTGGGGTCGGAAGTGATGATATCGTGATCCGCGATATCCTGAGAGGATCACAGCCGTTGATCATGGGGACGTGTGGCAAGGATCTCGTCATATCGGGGTTCGGGGAATCGAGGTTCTCGATACAAGAAAACACTTGCATGTCGGATTCACGATCCACGAAATCCCGAAGGTGACGTGGAAGAGTGGGGCCCCGGGAAGAAGTGGATTACAGGTGGCGTTGCATCAGAGTATCGCTACATCGGGGGTTGAAGGTTGGAGTTTCAACTCGTTGACATCGCGAGTAGCGATTTCCCGACAGGGGAGAAGTCCCGATAGCGGAGGGAGTCAACGTTGACTCATATCGGACTTCGGGGAATTTTGAGGCGAGAAACACACGACTGCAGGATTCGCGAAATCGCGAAGCCTGATTTCCTGATTCAGAAGGGAGATCAGGGGAGAGTTACTATGGGTGAAGAACTTCTGACGAGAAGTTGAAGGGCATTTTAGTTCTTCGGGCCAAAGTTAGAGGAGGTCCTGGTGATCGCGGAAGTACATTGTTGTGCTTCTGCACCACAGGATAACCTTGAGCTGCTCTACCAGAGTTCACAGACCCGCTAAGGATTGATCACTCAATGTGAAAATTTAATTGAGCATCTGCATGTGAGACTGACCCTAACAAAGAACACAACAATATATATTACTGCCTTCAAAAGACAAGCATAAAAAATCAACAATAAGCTGGAAGTTTCCCAGCAAGAGATTTATCAAAAAGTAGATGCTATTCAGAAATGCTATTAGGTAGTAGACCTTTCTCTAAAAAATATTTATGTCAAGGAAAAAGAGGCTTGTGAATCCTGGTCTAAGTTTCAATAGGTTCTCATATGGAAGAAGAGAGATAATACCCATGGTCTTCCCCTTCTCTCTCATTTTGAACAAGTAAGAGGCGAAATGGCCCTAAAATTCTAGGAAACAAATATGGAAGAAGGAAAGAAGCTTGTCAGAGATGTAAAAGAGGCTTGTATAGAGGCATTATATTCAATACACGAAAATCTAATTGAGTTCGAAGGGAATAATATATCAGAGGCCTTGGGGAAGATTGAGATAGAAATGAACCAACAAAGCTCCAGAAGGAACAAGGAAAACACTCAGGCAGACATCCAAGAGATGAGCCAGATTGATTTACTTAAAATCAATGAATGGTTGGTTAATCCAAGTTCACAATATGAGGTCACAGTCCAAGAAGTGAATAAAATCAAGGAGAAGCTACCCCAAATACAGAAGAAGATGTTTTCCTTTCAATTAAATGAAAGGATTGAGCCTTCAAGATTCGTGGTAGCATTGTTGGACAGGTGCACCCAATGCATTGAACAGGGAAAAGCGAGTGTATCTGGGATAAAATGAAAGAGCACCTGAAATGTCCACTTTCTCCACCCACTCTACCTTTCACCCTCCAACCATCACTTACCCTGTCTATCCCTACCACCCACATTATTGCATCCGCTCATCCCACCTCCTTATTGGACACTTGTTCATCCATCATCCTTTTCATGAACAATTACTCTTCCCTCTAACCGTTAGCCATCCCATAATGAGCTAACACTGAGCCACTCATCTAATTATTCCCCCCCATATCTTCAATTGCAATTCTTTATCCCAGTGAACACATCCAAAGAGACAGATGACAACGTGATCAAATGGAAAATACAGTAAGCCAAATGATTGTGGTGGCCTTAATGGACATGTGTACCCGACTTGAAGATCAAAGGAAAATGAGTGTATCTACAAGCATACAAAGAGACAGAAGAAGTGCCAACGAAACTCGACAATATTTTCATATTGTTATTTTATTCGAGTGTATTCTATTTTTAGTCATATATTGTGGGAAGTCCAACGGTTCTCAGTTGTGACAAATTTTGTATAAATAGATAGATTTTAGATCTATTCAATGCTCCTTCTTGTTGAATGTAAAAGAGAAACTCTTTTGAATATTAATACAAGTGCAAACAAAGATTCTAAGTTTCGTTCAATTTGAGTTATGTGTTCCCTCTGTGTTTCCATTTCTCTGGATTTCTTTCTGTAATTCTTGAAGAGTGATTGATTGCAATTTAGTACTACATCTACTGTGATCATATTATATCAGTGGTTCATTTAGTAAACAAATTTTCCTCAGTTATTACTGTGAGTAAAACAAGACCTGTGATTTGTGTGAATTACTGCATTTTTATATCCTGTTCAAGGGTGCATGTTCTACTTTTCTTCTACTGCAAACAAGGTGAGACTTATCTGTAATTGATACCTGACTTTGTTTAACATTTTTGTAAATCATTTCTACATCATTTGACATTATAATTGCGACTCAGATAATGGGATACAACCTCTGTACTATCTTATCATTAATTTCATTTAAAGATTGTTTCTCAAAAAATTGAAGGTAGAAAAAAACACTCACAAAAACCCCTCTTTTAAAACCTTTGATGCCTGACATTATTCTTTGAGCCTGAGAATCAATCTCAGGAAAAAAAGGGCTAATGTAAGAAGATGTGCTAGGGGATCTCCAGTTTACCATCCCATCTAGTGACCTATGATATTTGACCATTCAGAGATATCATATAAGGTTTTCAAATTTTAGATGTCCATACAATTATTCAAAGGTAACAACTTACCTTTCAAGTAGTTGATTTCCCATAGCATTGTCTGCCTATATGTGAATTTATTTTCCAATGCCATGATTCCATGTTAACTTGTTGTGAATAATTGGAGCAACATCTTTACTGATTTTCCAAATTGATTCAATCCTTTCCTATTCTCTATAGATCCATTTATACACCAAAGTTGATCAACATTTTTTTTTTTTGTGCAATAAACTCTTCCAGCACTCATAGTTACATGTTATCAATCTCTAAATTATTTTTGCACCCTGGGATAAGATTCATAATGGAAGGATCCCTTATCCCTAATCCTCCATGCTCTTGAGTTGCTTTGATAATATTACAATTTGTCAAGTGAAATTTATTAATACTTTTCTTAAACCCCTGCCAAAGAATTTTCCTTATTTCCTAAGCCACCTAATTTATTATCCCCATTGGAGCCAACATTGTTGAACATTAAAAAATGAGCATATTTGATAACACTGAATTTATAAGAACCATTCTTTCGACTGGATTTAACCACTGTGATCCCTAAAGTTGAAAATTCATTATTATTTTCTTAATACACTTTGCCAAGAATGAAATATTGGATTTGTCAAGCATATTAACATTCCTAGACATTTAAAGGAAGTTTGTGTTTATTGGTGAGGAAACATGAGTATCCCATAAATTACTTGAAGAAAGTGTTGACTAATGTTTCATTTATAAATTTAACTTTTGTTTTTTATTTTACCCTCAAAGAGTCTATGAACATGTCAAGAATCCTTTTGAATCTCCTTGCCATTATAGTAGATGCCCCTCCTAAAAACAAAAGTATCATATGCAAATTGTGAATGATTTATACTATTTGCTCCTCTTACCATCTTAATTCCAAGGAAATTACCAGATCTTCTTTCAGCGTCCAATTTTTTACTCGAGGACTTAGCCATTAAGATATAAAACAACAGAGATAAGGGACAACCTTGCCTGGGACCTCTACTCTCTTTGAAAATTTGGTTGGCCTACCATTAACTAATGGGGTTATTCAAGAATTGAAAATACATGAGGACACCCACCGGATAAAATATGAACACAAACAAAATTTAAGAAGGACATCAAAAAGAAAGGAATGCAAAAATCTCTCGAAAGCATTTTCCATATCTATTTTTATAATCACACTTTTGTCCTTATTGACTCAACTAGTGTGAATAGCTTCTTGGACTAATATGATATTGTCCACAATCCTTTGATCTATGTTCATTTTCCATTTTATCTTGTAACAAATTCATTTGTTCCTTCCAGAGATAATTTTGAGGATGAAAATTTATCTCAGAATGTAGAAACCTTAACAAACCTTACTAGTCTTTAATATGTAAACTATAAAATGTTTGGTGATATTTTTTTTTTTAAATATTCAAATTTCTAAGGATTTTATATATTTTCTATAAAATTTGGGATATTTTTAAGGATTTCCCATGGACGATATATAGGCATTAAAATTTTGCCTTCAGTGGTTCCTTCAAATCCTTTTCTTATTTATTTGGGGAAAAATAATTGGTCTTGGCCCATTCCTTTAATGTTTTCTTGACTACTTTAAGCTTATGTTCCCATATATAGATAGTGGATCATATTATCTATTTGTTCAATTCACGGGAGATTATGTCCACAACTTCTTGATTTTGCAGCCATAGTGGATTAAAATTGAATGAAATTGGTCCATAATTTGGGTTTTTTTCAATATGAAACACAATACCCTGATGATCTGAAGCCACCCCAAAATCATGGATGTGAGAACTCTACAGAGTTCTCATTTTTTTTTTGGTCAATTTTTTTATCCCATTTTAAAAAATGGTGCTACAGATAACACTCCCATCCCTTTTTAGGTGGTTTTTTGATATTTTAAATTTTCTCATACATAATGTTTCCACCTTTTTTTTTAAATGCTTGTTTTTCATCTATTTTCAAATTGTACATTTTTTTTTTCAATAGTATTTTTTCATCTATTTTCCAATTTTTCTATTTTTTTTGGTTCAATAGTGTTTTTAATCATTTTTTTATCCTTCATCCAATGTTAAAAATGTTGTACATCATTTATTCCTTTTAAATATGTCCTTAATTAATTTATGGTTCCATACTTTTTAAATATAGTGGAAAATATCATTTTTAATACATTTTTTACCTTTACTTCAATACATAGAAAATAATTGTAATTAAATAACACTATTTGTAAATATTTTTTACCTTTACTTCAATACATAGAAAATAATTGTAATTAAATAACACTATTTGTAAATATTTAGCAAAATAATATAATTTCACTATTTTTTTGTTGTTTAAAATCCATTTCAATGTAGAGATGGATTCAACATGCTGAAAAACCTTTGCGGCACTCTATCTATAATTAGTGTGTTTACTATTTTTTTTTGAGTTGATTTAGACTTATAATACAAGTTATATTAAATACATAGAAAATAATTGTAATTAAATAACACTATTTGTAAATATTTTTTACCTTTACTTCAATACATAGAAAATAATTGTAATTAAATAACACTATTTGTAAATATTTAGCAAAAGAATATAATTTCACTCTTTTTTGTTGTTGTTTAAAATCCATTTCAATGCAGACTTATAATACAAGTTAATAGACTATGTACAAAGCCGAGAGCCTGGGATCAAATCCCAGGCAAAGCAGAAGGCAACTTTTGTGAAATGGAGATGCAGGGTATCGAACCCTGTACCTCTCACATGCAAAGCGAGCGCTCTACCATGTGAGCTACATCCCCACCCTACATTCTTCTCTGTTCAGTCAGTTCCACAGGTAGTGTTGTTGTGTATTAATGATCACGAAATTGGAAGCATAATCATCGGTTGAAGTCTGAAAATGCAAAGGCCAACATTATATGTCTGGTTAATATAATTTGAAAAGTTGTTATCTAACTGTTTTTTTTTTAAAAGGTCTAAAAAACGTTCTTTCCTTATTTCGAAGTTTTTTATTCAAATTTTTTTGAAAAACTCTAAAATCCAACATAATTAGTATAAATAAACCAAAAAGAATGAAATATTGAGCAAAGCCATTACATATTCCAAAATATTACATGATCAACAATAAGACACTTAAAAGCCATTACATATTCCAAAATATTACATGATCAACAATAAGACACTTAATATTGACCTCTGAACACAATCATATTCTATCTTAAAAATGAGCAATTGATATATATATATATATATATATATATATATATATATATATATATATAATCAAACTTCACTCCTATAAATAATCAAAATCCATTTCTATAAATTTTTATGAGACTTTAAAATTGAGCAATTGATATGTTGCTAATCTTGTTTACTGTGGGAATTTAAGAGATTCAAACCTATAACCAACCAACAACAACCAACATAATAAAAATAATAAACTTATGTTTAGCTGTGGACATTATTCTTCCGAGAAATATTTTATGGAACTTATTCTCATCAAATGCGATTTTTATTCTCTAGTTGATTGATCAAAACCAAATGATCCCACTAAAGAGGACGAGTGGAATAAGAAGGATATCGAGGCTCGTATGGTCATCTCAGTCAATCTAAGATCATATTTGGTTGTGCACATAGGAAATTGCAAGACAACTAAAGATTTGTGGGACAAATTGAAGTCCCTACATGAATCTTCGAACATGTCAAGAAGAACGTTACTCATAAACAAATTGAATGCATGCAAGATGGTAGAGGGAGAGAGTGTCTCCTCATACATTGATAAAATCAAAGAGATCAAAGACCAGTTGCATGATGCAAGAGATAAAATCTCAAATGAGAAGATGGCACCCATTACCCTAAATGGATTCTCTAATGACTATGAGATGTTTTTCAGTAGTGTTATTGGTAGAGAAATTGTGCCTTCACTTGATAATTTATATAAGATATTCCAATTTGATGAGATGTAGAAGGAGATAAAGAATCAGAGGGATTCAAATGATGTTTCATTATGGTCGAAGACTAAGAAATTTAATCAAAATTGGTAAAAGAAGAAAGAAAGAAAACACCCACGACAAACATTTAATGATGGTGTAGATGATCTAGGTGGATATCGGTGGCCACCCACCTATTCCACTGGCTCAAAGAACAATGTTCCCAAACTTCTGGGGCCATTTTGAGGCCCTAAACGATGTTTTTTTTTGGACTTTTGTGGAGACCAGGGGTTGCCAACAACATACCTTTTACTCCAATGGAAGTTGTACTTCTTAGTTATACCTTTCTGACAAAGTATCAAACACCCCAAACAAATATCGTATGAAAACGTTACGCCATCGGGAAGTTGATGTATTAACTACCCCCATCAGGACCCACAAACCTTTTGGCATTCCATCTTCCAGGGTTAGGGTTTTTGATGTTTAGGGTTTTCTTATTTATGTTTTATGTTAAAAAGTACTTTAAAGCCTCTTTGTAATAAGCTTCTTGCAAATGTACATAACCACCACATCTCTTCTCAGAGATAAGCTACCACCATTCGAGCAAGCTTGTTTCATTCTGTATTTTTAACAGTTTTAGGATTTTCCATTTATTAATATAATTCAAGTTTCATTGTATCTTTGTGTTTTTGTTATATATCTGTATTTCATTTCATTCCATTCATAAATATGGATCAATGGTATCAGATCGATCTTCTCTTTAATTGTTTCTATGTGCATGTCCCCAACGAGGTCAGGGTACAAAGAGTTGGAACTCGAAATAGTTGAACCTTTGCAATACCATCCTCGACAACCTTGACAACCTCCCATGGCGGAAGAAAAGAGATACGAGGGAGCACGAGATTCTATTAAACTGTTTCTCAAGGAATCCCTAACCTGACAAAGGAACAACATGATGGATAATTTTTCCCAGGTCCTTCGATGGATGCCACAATAGACATATCTTCGTCAATCAACTACTTTGGAGGCACCACCCCCTTCAAGGTACAAGTGAATTTTGATATTCCTCTGTTTGAAGGTCAAATAGATGCAAATGCTCTAGATAAATGGTTGATTATGCTAGAAGGGTATTTTTATGTCCATAATTTTTTTGATAGAGAAAATATTACCTTTTCACTCCTTAAGAATGTTCCCCGTGTCAAGAATTGGTGGGAGACTTACTGTGAGAAAAAGGCCACTGAGGAATCCACAATATTTGTGGTTTCACCCACTTGAGATTATTTCAAGGATGCTATTAAGGAACAATACTACCCTGTTGGAAGCTATGATGACCAATATACGAGATGGACCACATTGTGGTAGGAAAGGGACCAGATAGTTCTAGAGTTCACAAACATCTTCCATACCTTGCACACCAAGATGGGTATTAAAGACTCTGAACCACATCTGGTTCTCAAGTACCACAACATTCTACATAGATATATCCAAAATGAAATGGAGTTTCTAGATATCTCATCACTGGGAATGGCCTATCGATATGCTATCAAAATTGAGAAGAAATTTAAACAAAAGAAGTTGGAGTTTGGATCTGTGGATTCCTCACAATAGAAGCAGGGTAAAGGAAGTCCCAACCCACAAAACAAAGGACAAAGAAAGGATGGAACACCTCAGGACAACCAGTCCAAGATGCAAACAAAGAAGGGTAATGAGAATACGAATAAAGACACTGGAAAGTGGTGTGAATTCCATAAGAGACCCTATCATAACACCGATGAATGTTGATCGACGCAGTCGTTGGTGGCCGAGATGAAATCCTTGGAGTTAGATGTGGGTTTTGACTCTAAATTAGAACTAGACAAGGGGAATCAGATCATTGATGCAGAACCTAGTGCCATTGTCACTACCACTAAATTCCAGCCAAGTGAACCCAAAGAACCAGAGGAAGGTGAGCACCTTTTTCACTCGCATATGTGGGTGAAGGGTTCTCTATTGCACTTCATTGTCAGTAGAAGAAGTCAAAATAACCTCATCTCAGCAAAGGCCATTAAATGGTTGGACCTACTGACAATGCCACACCCACAACCATACAACTTCGGGTGGCTCCACCAAGGAAGAGATATCTGCGTCAAAAAATAGTGTTTCCTTCCCTACGACATCAAGTCCTTAAAGGATGAGGCATTGTGTGATATTATACCCCTTTAAGTTTATGATGTTCTTTTAGGTGAACCATAATTGTGGAAACACCATGTTGTATATGAGTCTAGACCTCGCAGTGTTATTATTACTTTGGGCAAACAAATGTATAGGATACCATAGGTAGCTCCACCTACCTCCATTTCTTTGATCTCTACTAAACAATGCAGGAAGGTCATCTCCAAGACCATGAAATTTTTCTTCTTCATGATTCACTCTCAGGGTGAACAGAATGTCGCAACCACATCCATGACCTCTGCATAGGGCCTTTCCACACAACATAAGAAAGTAGACAAGGTCATGGAAGAATACAAAGAAATATTCTCCTCACCCACTACGACACCTTTGCATTGTTAGGTCAAGCAGTCAATCGATCTAACCCCAGTGAACCTCTACCCAATGAGCCAATCTATAGTCGTCATCTTCTGTAAAATGAGGAAATCAAGAGCCAGATCCAAGAGATGCTCCAAAATGGGCACATTTGACTGAGCTCTTCACCCTATGGAAGCTCAATTGTACTTGTGCAGAAGAAAGATGGAACCTGACAACTCTGCATTGATTACAGGGACCTAAAAAAAATCACAGTTAGGAACTAGCACCCAATTCCATGAATTGACAACCTTCTTGACCAGCTCAAGGAAGCCAATAACTTCTATAAGATTGATCTGAAGTCCGACTACCACCAGGTTCCAATAGAACAAAATGATGTATGGAAGACTACTTTCAAGTCCAAAAAAGGTCTTTTGGAATAACTAGTCATGCCCTTTGGTTTGACGAATGCCCCAACAACTTTCATGAGGTTGATAGATGATATCTTGTAATATTTAACCAATTATTTTATGGCAGTATATCTGGATGATATCCGCATCTTCAACAAAAGTTGGGCAGAACACTTGCAACATATTTAGTAGGTCTTTCACACTGCGTGACAACACAAGCTATATGCTAACTTTGAAAAATGCTCCTTCGGCTTGAATATGGTCGAATACCTAGGATACATTTTTGATGAACATGGTGTGCATGTGGATCCATCCAAGATCCAGGTCATTTGTCACTGGCTAACCCCAACCACACTAACTAAGTCTCATAGTTTCTTAGGACTTTCCAACTTCTATCGCAGGTTCGTGTTGGGATTATCCCATATTGCATGGGCTCTCAACCAAGTGATGAAGGGTGGTGGCAAAGCAAATTTCGTGTGGGGAAAGTCAAACCAGCAAGTGCTCGATGATCTAAAACATCACTTGTGCTCAACCCTGATGCTCTCCTTACATGATCTGTAATATCCCTTTGAAATTAAGACCTATGCTTCTGACTATGTTGTGGGTGAAATCCTCACTCAGTATGGTCATCCAGTGGCCTATCATGGTGAGACACTATTGGGACAGGATTTTGGGACCATTTTTCGGAACTGCAGAGCACGCGCAAAAGAAGGAAAGATAGTTGCGCACTTTCGGGACTAGCGTGTGCACAAAGGAAGGAAGTCCGTTGAAGCTGTTAGGCATTTTGGGTCCATTGATACAGGATAATCCCTAAGATAATTGTATAAATATGTAAGGGTTTTGGGGTAGAGAGATAACTAAGTGGGTAATGAAATGTAAGAGAGGAAGTATGCAATGTATGCATGTAGGTAAGAGTGAAGAGTGACAGAGAAAGATAGAGAGATAGGAGAATGTCAAGGGCATGATGTATAAGCGTAGTATGCATATTTTGTAATGAATGATTTTGAATAATATAATAAGAATTCAATCGTTGTGGACATAACCCATCTTGGGTGAACCACGTTAAATATGGTGTCATTGTGTCATAATGTGTTTGTTGTTCTATTTATTGCGTGCATATGATAAATATTTGTTATTTTGAATATGTTATATGATATGATGTTTCTTCACACATGATATAAGGTATAATGAACTAATTCTAATTATAATGGTTATGAGGACTTTCTCCCATCCCTTCATCACTGTAGAAACTTGGTTCCATTAGTTCCCATAGATACCTCGGGTGAGACTTCACCTGCTTGCGGGTGATGCCAAAAGGGTCAGTATCTGAGGGTTTTACTGGTGAATTCATGTTGAACCCTAGGTATACCAAATGCACACTAACAAATGGTTCTGTTGTTAGGACCAAGATCTGCGAATGAGGGGAATGTGGAGACAGACTAAGGAAGATATCATACAATGGTTAAAGGAAAAGTAGCATGAGTTTTCCAAAGATTAGAATAAGAACCCACAGATCAGTTCAGAGCAATGGTTACATAGGTATGTATTTACATACTTACATGAGATTTTCTTTGTTGATTTATCGATAGTGTTGGTTGAGTGGTTACAAAGGTTAGCTGGAAATAACAAAACATTCTGCATTATTGTTTCGAGGATTTGGACGTTTGAGTTGATCCACCAAGTTAATACCATAAGTAATCATATCTCACACGCAATTGATTTTTGGCTAGAAAGTGTATTTGGGGGTTATATTACTGAGTTTTCTATAGATTATACCTAGTCATATAGTGATTCCGAAAGAAAGTTCTTTAAAGTTCCATGCAGAATATATTTGAAATCACTGTCTACTTGGATCGAGATGCTACTTTGTGATAAGGGGGTTATGAAGTTGGAATCTGATCACCCTAGTAGCTAGGTGCCTTTGTGCGCATAGGGGGACTAGGGACTGACTAGGGGATGGTATAAGTGTATGGAGAAGAAGGAAAGAATGAATAAGGAACAAATGGACTGATAATCATGAGAGAAGAAGAAGGTGAAATAGAAGAAGAGATTGGAGTATTGCGTAGAGAAAAAATATTTCGGCACAGTAGGAAGAGGACTATGGCTAATAGAGAAGAGAAGCACAATAGGATTAAGGAAAGATACACTGGTGTAATACTCCATATCAAAGGAATAACACACAAAGAAAAGGAAAATGATCATCAGCTTAGTCCAACAGAAGGAGATCAATTACATCCCAATGATAGCAGTAAAGGTAGTCAGAGTAGTGGAAGTTGTACACCAACTCGGAATCAGATAGTGACACCAAGAAAGAATATTGCATAGTACACAATGGTGGGGGTAGACCCCACTTTGAGAATACATGTCTTTCATGGAGTAGGGATAGAATATATAGAACAACACTGATTTGTCTATGAATACGGACCATGAAGAGCATCCTGGATGATGATGCGAAAATAACATAGTTAGTGATGACATTTGAGACTGTGCATTACTCTGGTATATGAAGTATCAATCCACTATGCCTGCGGGACAAGCTAGAATGTTGGTAGACATTAGGAAAGCCTTGTTAAAAGAATTCCATAAACTGAAGTCTGAGTCATAGTGTATTACAGAACTAAAAGAGATCAAGTAGTTGTAGAATGAATCAATATGGGATTTTGACTAGAGATTCAAGATATTGATGGATCGGTTGACCTTTCAGAATCCATATGAGAAGCATAGGGAATGGTTCATTGTGGCACTATTACCAGCATATATGATGTCCATTGATGCAGCAAAATATTATGTCGTAATAAAAATCACTAGAGATCAACATAAAGTTGGAAGCATCCCATGTAAGAGAAAATGGGCATGGATGGCTCAAGTTTAGTTGCAGTTAGCAACATTTACAATTCAGTTGAAGGAGCTTGCTAAAGGGAAGGAAAAGCATGAATAAGTATGGTGTAACACATGTAGAAAGGAGTAACACAATATAATATTATGAGAGGATACAATCAAGGAGGAAGAGGAGGATTCATAGGATGGGGAAGAGGAGGATTCAACAGAGGAAGATGACTGATTATATGTTATAATTGTAACCAACTTGGGTATTTGGCACGAGACTATATAAATAATTGTACGACGTGCACATATTGTAGACAACTGGATCATGTGAAAAAATAATGTGTGCAGCTGATTGTGAAATGGAAGGAAAAGAAGAACCTAAATGTGCAGATGATAACAACCAAAGAGTGCGATGATTGACCAAGGGTAGAAACAATTACGTGTGGAGGAGAAAGAACAAGAGTTGATGTGAAAAAAGAAGGAATTTAGACTGACCAGTAGGTCAAGAAAGAAATAGAATCTCCCGTGATGTTTGATCCTTGAAAAGAGAGAGACACATACAAACACGCAAGGAAAGAGTTGTTAGAAACAAAATGGGTAGCATTGACTTTGCAACCTGTGTATGAAATGCCTCTAGCCTATGACCACTTGATGACAGAAAGGAAAATTGAGAAGGTAAGTACTCTGAAAAGTTTCTTAAAGAGTTGTTTAGAACTAATGAAGGATGAAACTGCATTGAATTCCCTGCGTGGGATGATCGACCAATGCACAACGAGAAATTAACCAGGTACAATGCAAGAAAAAGATGAATAGGTAATTCCAACTTAATGAAAAGGTTGGAGACTATGATATGGATAATATCATCTTGGATATGGGATCTGATGTGAACGTCATCCTGGAACAGACATGGGAGATGATGGGAAAACAAAAGTTGATCTGGTCACCAATTCAATTGAGGCTAGCAAACCAACACAATACTGTCCTGATTAGAAGACTGACAGGGATGAATGTTAACATCGATGGAGTGCACAACTCCAAATATTTTGAAGTAATCGATATAGTTGATGGTAGTAAACCTTATCTAGTGTTACTTGGACTTGACTAGGATTTTGATAAGAAGACCATTATAGATCTGAAAAAAGAGAAAAATTATATTTGAAGTAGTAGACTTGAGAGTTATTGTGCCATCAGATCCCATAGAAGGAAGATGATACATGGAACCGACAAGGGGAAAAGAAATCAATAACCTTTACAAAGTGACCACATGGATGGATGACTATATTAATCCTACTGTGGAAGGTGTACTTAGTTGGTGAAGTATCAATTCTCGCATGTTAGATTTAGAAGGAGCCTTGAAACATTGGCAACAAAGGTTACATGAAGTATCCACAAGGATATGTGCTCATATCACCCGCTCGTTGCATTGGATTGGAGCTGAGGTATGTGATCCCCCAAAGTATGATGGAATAACATATGTAGACCTCTTTGTAAAAGAATTTGAATTGCATACATTAGAAAAACATAGATTGCTAGCTTTAGATATCGTGCTGAAAGTGACTACTGCAAGATGGTGCGTTGTGCATAAGGATAGAAAAGAGAATTGGAACCAATGCAGAAGGATGTTAATGGTCAGGTTCGGGAAAAAAACTGAATATTCTGCGTAGAAGTATACTGGGTTGAGTTTTCCTATAGATCATATTACACAATGAACTGTGGCATGGAGCTCAGTACCTAAGAAGGAATGGACACACTTGTTTGTACACACTCTAGACACAATGTCGAAGAACTGGTATTTAGAGTTGGAAGCACACAGAGAAACAACAACCTAGAAATATTTGACTCGCAATTTCAATGTAACTTTCAAGTTTGAAGTTGATGCTACTTCGATAGAAATAGATCTACATATTATCAAGAACAAGATCTTCACCCTAGAAGATTCGACGATACAAGAACCCTTATATAGTGTGCCTAGATATTTTGCGACTGTTCAAGAGGTTTTGGAATGCTATAACGTTGTTGGAGAAGACTAGGAGGATGAAGACCCGAGAAATTTGCAAATACCAGAAATTGAAGGAGAGCATGCAGTAGAGGGTCCCGAGCTTGAATATGATGAGTATGCAAAGCCATTGAGAATGTACAAGGTGAATATTGGTATGCAAGATAATCCCAATTTAGCAAATTGGAGATTATTGGAATGAAGAAACTGTCGAGAAGATTGTTGATTTACTGCACGAATACCAGGGCCTTTTCCCGACTACATTTTTAGAAATGAAAGGGATTGTTGGTGAACAAATATGTATGAGGATCCCTTTGAAGATGGATACCAAGCTAGTGAAGAAGAGACTATACCGATTAAACCCAGTATATAAACAAAAAGTGAAAGAAGAAATTGATAGAATGTTGGAAGTTGGGATTGTTGAACCTGTTGCAGAGTCAGAATGGACGAGTCTTATGGTGATTCAGGACAATAAAATAGGTGGAATTAGAATTTGTGTGGATATGCAAAAATTGAATGATTCTTTCTTACATGCCCCTTCCCTACCCCATTTACAGATGAAGTTTTGGAGAATGTAGAAGGATATGAAACTTACTCATTTACAGATGGATTCTCTGGATATAACCAGATTAAGATTGCACATGAGGATAGACATAAGACAACATTTGCGACTGAATGGGGATGTTATCAATATACAGTCATGTCTTTTGGGTTGAAAAATGCACCAACGATATTTTCCCAAGTTGTTGTCGTAGCTTTTAAATAATTTATTCATAAATTTCTAGAAGCATATTTGGATGATTGGACAGTGTTCGGTTTGTTGAAGTACCATGTTGAAACTTTGTTCTTGATGTTGGACATATGTAGGAAGTTTCATATTTCCTTGAACTTGAAGAAGTGTATTTTCTGCGCACCATTTGGTATCTTGTTGGGTCATGTAGTATGTAAACAAGGACTTTTAGTTGATCCTGCGAAGATTGTTATTATTTTTTATTTTCCACCACCTACTTCAGTGAGACAACTATGAGAAACATTGGGGCATATGGGGTACTACATGAATTTTATTAGGGGATACATGCAAATCACAACCCCACTAGAAAATTTGATAAAGAGGGAGGTCAAGTTTCAATGGAACAAAGAATTCCAACAAATTTGGATACCTTGAAGAAGAAATTGGTTACCGCACCAATTTTAGTATTTCGAGAATGGAAGAAGGAATTCCATGTCCACGTAGATGCATCATATATAGCGTTAGGTGTAGTTCTAGAATATTCATGGGAAGGAGGTTTGGATCATCCCATTGTATTTTCCAGCAGAAAGTTGTCAACCACTTAATAGAATTACACTACTATAGAGCGTGAAGGACTAGAAATGGTGTATGCACTACAAATGTTTAGGAATTATCTGTTGGGATCACATTTTAAGAGGTACACGGATCATTATGTGCTGAGAAACTTAGTCAATAAACTAGTGTTAGGGGGGGGGGGATATGCAGATGGATGTTATTATTTCAGTAGTATGATTTTGAAGTGATTATGAAACCAAGGAAATTAAACACATGACCCGATCATTTGTCGCGCATAATAACAAGGGAAGATGCAAGAAATTTGGATGGCATTCTACGAGACGCACACTTTTTCATAGTATATATGGTATTTGATTACTTTGCAAATATTGTCTAGTTCCCGAGCACAAGAGTAGCCCCAACTAAATTTACAATTGCACAAAAGAAGCTGTCAGTAGTAAAGGAAACACATTATCAACTTATAGTGAGGAATTTGTATAAATTAGGCACAAATTGTATTCTTCGATGATGTGTATTAGAGCATAAGAGGCCTATGATACTATCAGAGGCACATGCAGGAATTGCAGAAGGCCACTATGCAGGGAAAGAAATGGATCAAAAGACTTTACACGTGGGAATTTGGTGGCCCGCCCTTCATAAAAATGTTAAGGAGTTCTGTCAAACCTGTGATGTTTGTCGGCGAGTTGGGAAGCCATCCAAAAGAGATGAGATGCCTTTAATACCACAAGTTAAATTGTAGGATTTTGATAAATGGGAAGTTTATTTCATTGGACTGATCAACCCACTAATAAAAAGGTCAATAGAAAGATATATAATCACTATGACAAATTACTTGACCCGATGGAATGAAGAAGAACCTGTAAGAGATTGCAGTGGGGAGAATTTTGTGTGCTTTTTATTTCAAAATGTTGTTACATGGTTTGGATGTCCAAGAATCCTTATGAGTGATCAGTAATTTTTTGTTGTTGAATAAAATAGTTGTTTCTTTGACAGAAGAATTTCATATTTATTATCGGAAGAGCACACCTTATCATCCTCAGGCAAACAGAACATTGGAAGCGTTTAACACGATCCTAGAGTATGTGTTGACGAAGATATGTAATGTAAATCGAGATGACTGGGACTTGAGGATTCTTACAGTACAATGGGAATATTGGACTACATGTAATAAGTTGACAGGATAGACACAATTCTGATTAGTATATGGCTAGGATGCAGTTATGCCCATGGAGTTCATCGTCCCGAGTATGCACGTCGTTGTGCTCACAAAGCTCATAGATTCTAGCGCAATAGAGAAAAGATTACCATAGCTAGTGGAACTAGAGGAAGACTACTTCATCGCATAATTTCATCATCAAATTTAGAAAGCGCGTGAAAAGGAATAGCATGAAAGACACATTAAAAATAAGAAGTTTCAGATAGGAGAATTAGTTTTACTCTATGACAACAAATTTTTGCAACACCCTAGAAAGTTCCAAATGCACTGGTTGGGTCCATATGTCATCAGATATGTGATAGAAGCAGGGGTTGTTTAGTTGGAAAATTTGAATGGGGGAATCATAGAAGGATTGGTCAATAGTAGTTGGCTAAAACTGTATAGGGACAACTGTTCTTCTACGCACTAGCCTGACTGCACATGACATGTACCATAGTATTTGCATTATACTATATTATAGAAAATGAAAATAAAAATCAATTAAAGAGCTTGAGGCAAGGCACAATAAAAATTTGAAGAGACAAGAGAAGTGAAGTTTTGAATCGGGCATTGTTCAAAGGGTCAAATTAGCAAAAAAAGAGATGAACAAGAAAATGTCACGGACAAAAAGGAGAATTGAATTGTGCATAGAAAGGAGAAGTGAAGAGATGGGATAAAGACCTACATAGAGGACAAGAAAATAATTAAAGAGAACCCATAATGACGATATGATAGGAACACACAGTCATAAATGAACAACGATGGCAAGATTTTGACAGGCTGGAAAATCTAGACCACGATCTATCGAAAATATGAATTTAATGTAGAATATGGAAATAATTGAATGCGAATAAAACCATATGGGACTGAGAATTTTGGCGTGAAGAAGAAGATAATAGTTGGACACAACATATAAAAGCATACATGGGGCGATGATAAAGGGTTATTGTTGCATGAACATTTGAAGAGAATAGAGAGCCAAAGAAGAGCCAAGTGAGTTACAGACCGAGCCAAGATACAAAGAGCTATGGTGCCACCAAAGACAAGAGCATCCAAATCATAGACTAAGAAGCCATGCAGTAAGAAGACATCAATACCGGTGCATGAAGAAACCCCAAGAGTAGAGACATTAGATCCAATCAACTTTCACAGATCCTATGTGCCACCCAAAAAGCCAACAACAAAGAAAGTTAGACTTCCCAAGGAGACGAATTACAACCTAGTTACACCAATGATTCCACCTGGGGTCACCGCGGAAGAAGATATGTTGGACACAGTAAGAAGCCTGAAGTTTTCAAACCAAAACCTTACACATATAAAGAAGTTTCTATAGTTAGCGCCGAAGAATTATCTGCACACATGACTCATACCAGACTCACTCATACCCATAGTCAAGCTGTAGGAGTGAGAAACACGACTGCAATGAACATGCATACTGAACCTATTTGAGATCCCACATTTTGGTAGAAGTGCAAGAATCAACATTTGCGTCAAATTATTGTTGATTTGCATCCATAGAGGGTTCCTATGGTTGGATAGGGAAATGTCGGTTGAAACACAACTCATTGTGTGGATTACAAGATTATTGACAACAGGGGAAGACCCACTACCTCTGTGAATGAGCAAGACTCATGAGAAAGCATTAGCAGAAAGGATGAAGGAAAAATATGACACACACAGAGGAGCGTGTGGATTAGACATAACAAGAATCAATGATGATTTTGTCAGGTTTTCGATAAAGGTGTTGGATTGCAAATTACTAAGTGTCGCAGAGATTAGGTGCCATTAGGAGTAATTGAAACAACATAGATGTGTGCAACATGAGTGCAAATGAACTGGGTGAAATTTCTAGTGAACCAGTTCTTAGCCGACTGCAGGGAAGCATAGGAGAAAGGAATGAGGTTCCATTATGATTGACTATTGATTTTAATTTCTTTAGTTTCTTGGAGGGATATGGAAGAAACCCAGTTCCTAGAAGGTATGCAACAATCGTTCTTGGCAGCAATATATGTTTCATTGTGGCATACTGTGCACAAGAACATAAAATTGGATAAAAAAATCACCTTATACATATACCAAGAGATAATCTGACAATGCATTGAGGACACACCGTGCATTCTACCTACAATAGTTGAAGCATATAAAGAAATTTTTTGATTCAAGGCAGGGCCACACCATATGTGCATTCATTTAAAGAAGGATCTATATCAACAATGGTTTCCAACTAGCTACAGACTAAGATAACATGATGTCATCCAAATTTTCAGTGACTGGGAAGAAGATTGGAAAACCCTAGTAACAGAAACAATGTAGAAGGAGACAAAACATCCAGAGAAGGATCAAGAAGAATAACATGAACATGAAGAACAATGGAATGGTGCAGGCGACACTCAAACAACACCACACACTTGAGAGAAGATAAAGGAGCACCCCAAGGAGCAATCAACACATAAGCACAAGAAGAGGAAAGAAAAAAAGAAAGTAGCTATCCAGACTCTAACTGAGGATGACTTGGAGAAGATTAGGAATCAGGTCAAAGAAGTAACTAAAGAAGCATTTATGTGAGCTACACAAAAACATGAGGAAATGCACAAGAATGTGCAAGTGCAAATAGCTACACCGTGCCAAATTTTGGAATCAACTAGGATAACACCAGTCTGAACAATAGAAGAAGAACAAACAAAAAACATAGCAAAAACAACATAGTCATGACTGAAAACATCAAAACTACCATCAACAACAATAGAGTTTTGGTTAATGAATATATCAACAGGGGCCATAGAGTTCCCAATGACAGAAATGAAGGAGTGTATGCAATAATTAAGCCATATTGACTTAGTGTTATCATAGCTACCGATGAACGTGTTACACAACTTGGAGACAAGTGTTACACAGGAGATCTAGTTGCACACAGAGTCGACATATATGGAGTTGGCCAAAGTAAATGCAGAAAATGATGCACTATAGGAAGATTATAGTAAACTCATGCTGGAATGGGACGAGGCCATGCAGAAGACAACAAGGTTGCAATAGGACATTCAAGAGGTATACAACAACTTCCCATAGGTACCAATGGAAGTAGATACTCCCTTGGAAGATAAAGTAATAAATATAATCAAATCCATTTAGGGATTTCACACAAATATAGTAGATCTGGAAGCTCACACAATGCCAAGTACCCCACCAGAGGAAAATAATCAAGGAGAGAAGAAAGTCATGACGAACAGGCAGAGCATTAGGAGCTTGGATGAGGAATGTGAAAATTTGTATGAAGAGAGTACGCAAGTGTGGACTCAATTATTGGAGAATGCAAAGAAACCATCATTAGAACATAATTTATAGACTGCGCATGAGAAGGTGCAAAAATTCAAAGAAACAATGAGCACTCTCACACCAGTAGAATGAATGACTGCCATAGTGGAGAACATTCAATTGTACCTCGAGAACAAAATAAGAGTTGAACAACAGACTCTCATGCAGAAGCTTGATCCACTGCAGGAGGAGGCCTTTTGGGTGACATAAGAGCTTGCAACTACATAAGGCATAGTGAAGCAAGCAGTACGAGATAGTGCAGAGAAACTGAAGAATCCCATTACCACGCAGACAACAGAGGGGATTTTGATGCAATAAGAACAAGCAAAGGATAAGGTCACAAACACAAATGAAACTTTTGAGAATTTCATTACGACGTGGAAGGGAGCGCAATTGAATACCTGAGTGGCTTGGAACGAGCCACATGTGATTGTTGTGGGCCTGTTGGGACAATATTTTGGGACCAGTTTTGGGAATTGCACAATGCACATAGAAGAAGGAAACACAGTTGGCACACTTTCAGGACCAACTCATGTGAAAAGGAAGGAAGGTCATTGAAGTCATTAGGAATTTTGGATCGATTGATACGGGATAAGCCCTAATATAATTGTATAAATGTTTAAAGGTTTTGGGATAGAGAGGTAGCTAAATGGGTAATGAAATGCAAGAGAAGAAGTATGTAATATATGTGAGTAGGTAAGAGTGAAGAGTGATAGAGAAAGACATAGAGATAGGGTTACGACAATGGCATGATGTATGAGAACAATGCACATATTTTGTAATGAATAATTATGAATAATATAATAAGAAGCTAACCATTGTGTACGTAGCCCATTTTGGGTGAACCACATTAAATATGGCATTGTCGTGTCATAATGTGTTTGTTGTTCTGTTTATTGCGCGCATATAATAGATGTCTATTATTTTGAATATGTTATATGATATGATGTTTATGCGGACATGATATAAGGTATAATGAGCTAATGCTAAGTATAATGGTTATCAGGACTACCTCACGTCCCTTCATCACTGTGGAAAATTGGTTCCTGGAGTTCCCATAGATACCTCAGGTGAGACTTCATCTGCTTGTAGGTGATGCCAAAAGGGCCGATATCTGAGGGTTTTGTTGGTGAATTCATGTTGAACCTTGGATCTACCCATTGCATGATAACATACACTATCAGACGTTGTTCGTAAGTACCCCACCTACAACAAAGAAATGTACTCCATTGTACAAGCCTACTGCCAATGGAAGCATTACATTCTTGGGAATGTGACAATCATCCACATTGACCACAAGTGTTGGATAGTTGGTCTGGACATTTGGTTTTCATTTATGTCAACCCTCATAGATTGATTTCAACCCTTGGAGAGGTCCATATATGTTGGAAATTTGATTGACATTTGTATGATCAAGATTGATAATGAGTTAGTTGGGTACATTTGATGTAGTCTACATGTAGACCCAAGACTGTGGTTATGGGACCTAAAGTTGATTGAGGAATATGGACATGAAGGCAGTGAAATTGCAGGTAAGAATATCATGGATGGATAGTACATGCCGTTCCATTTTCGGTGATATGTGGAACTCCATGTGGTTCCTCACGCTTAGGGAGATATGGCCTTGTGAAGTTGGAAGCCCCGAAGAATGGTCAAGAAGCCCTAGTTGGTTACAAGTCAATGAATGAAAGGGTAAAGTGGTTATAACAAGAAACCTCTAGAATCCCTAAGATGAAGGGAAGAAGCTAGCTAGAAAAAGTATAAATACCCATCAAGGATCCATTCACAACTACACTCACACACTTACATTGAATATCTATCTTGTGAATGTTATGGTCTAGTATTGTGATCTTTTGGCAAGTTTGCGATGGAGAATTGTAAGGTAGTGAAGCGGGAGAAGTGAGATATTTTTGGGATTGCAGAGGAGAGAGAGAAAATATAAGGAAATACTAATTAGGTTCATCCCAGTGGGTCAGACACTAAGCTTCCCATGAGGCATCCCCGTGGGTTGCCTAGAGGTCGTCATGTGAGGACCCGTGTGACAGAAGGTCTTCGTTCGGTGAGGAAAAGACAAAAGTGAGGAGGATGTTGGTTCCAGGTTGCTGAGGACTATGGAATAAGTTACATGTCAGTGTTACAGAGTATCAGGTCAACTACAGGATCAGAGGTAAGTCTTAAGGGTTACATGCTTGGTTATGGTATGGTACATGTTGATGATACATGATAGTATGGTACCTCTTGGTGATGTTATGGTACATTGATTAGAAGCATTATTGGCTATCTTGGTATCTGGTTTGGTTACATGTTATGGTGCATATTTGATACTTGGTATATTTTGTTTTGAGGTTGCATCTTAGTGATATTGAGGAGCATTCTTGAGGCACGTGTTTGTGATATTTGGCACATGGTTTGAGGTACATGATTGGATGCATGTCTTGTTGGTATAATACTTGTTGAGGCATATCTTGGTTCTTGGTTTGGAACATGATTGAGTTTCATGTTGGACACTTGATGTTGCATAGTGCTTGAAGCACATCTTTGTGATATTGACATATTGGTGGAGGTTTGTGCATGGTTGGAACATGGTATGGTACAGGTGTTGATGGTTGATGTGCATAGTTGACACGTGGTATGGTACAAATGGTGATGATACATGTTTGGTGCATGGTTGATGCACTTGTTCTGGTACATGGTTGATGGCACAAGTTGATGCATGGTACGGGTTGGTACTTGGTTGAGACACATATCTTGTGATGGTATGTGGTGAGCTTGGTACATGCTTGGTAGAGGCATGTGTTGGTGATGTTGAGAATATGGTTTGAGATATTCTCTTGGTGATATTGGCATAAGTTGCATGTGAATGAGAGTGGATATGGTTTCATGGATGAAACAATGATTGGTTGGACAGGTTGATGTGACATTGACAATGACAATGATAATGACAATGATAGTGGTAGTGACAATGATTGTGGTAGTGACAGTTGGTTACACTTATATTTCAGGGTGGTAGGACGGGGCAAGGAAAAGGGGTTGTAGCCTCCTTCCGGTTGGTGCCGAAGAATCAGGGAGTTGGAGATTCCTTCAAGTTGGAGCCTAAGAACTAGGTGGTTGTAGCCACCTTTCGGTTGGATCTGGAGAACCCAAGGGGTTGTAGCCTCCTTCTGGTTGGAGCCAGAGAATTAAGGGAGTTTTATATTCCTTTATGTTGGAGCCTATAAATAGGGGGTCATATCCTCCTTCCAATTACAACTAGCAAATTGGGAAGTTGGTGCTTCCTATGAATGAATTATTGATATATACATAAGAAATCATTATGTGGTTTTCTCCCATTTGGGTTTCCACATAAATATTGGTGTATTTTGTTCTTGATATGATGTTGATGTGATGCTACTTATGATTACATTCTTATGATATATATTGAATGCCAGCATAGATGATACAATGATGATAAACTGTTGAACATTGATAATAAAGTATATTGTGGTTAAAAGTGGTATAAAG
>JZKD02S1635187.1:568414-582474 GCA_000966675.3 Picea glauca | reverse complement strand
ATTGGTATCAGAGTAGGTTCCTTAAAATAAACACTTTAACCACTAGAAGGTAGATCATGGAGTGCAGTGTGAATGGAGCACCAATGTTCAATGGTCAAAATGGTTTGAAGTATGAAATGTGGAGAAAAAGAATGAAAATATTTTTACAGGCATAGGGGTATGATGTTTGGAACTCAATTTTTATAGGATGCAATGCTACAAAGAAACCAAATACTGCAGCCAAGAAGGAATTGAAAAGGAACAACAAAATCACATTTGATTTTATCTTGGAAGGATTACCTAATTTAGTAAAGGACAAAGTGGGACAGTGTTCATCAGCTAAAGAACTTTTGGATAAGCTACATAATATCTATTATTCTCCCATCGTAGAGTCAGATATTTCTAAAGAAGATACATGTATAGAACAAGAGGTAAGATGCTCATCATGTCAGACAGATTCAGATTCATAAGAGTGTGAAGTCAACATAAGTGTGTATTTTTTCTTTAATTGTGAAGAAGTAGGAAATCTTGAAATTGAATGCCCTTATTTGAAGATTGAAAGTAATGAGACAAAAAATACCAATGAAATAGAAGACAATACTGAGATCAAAAAGGAAAAGAATTATGAAGAAGAATTTAGTCAATGAGAAAGAGAAATTGAATATGAAATAATCACATTGAAGATCCAACTTGAAGAAGCAAAGACAATAGAAGAAGTCATGAATATTCAAATGATGAAGAAAGAAGAAGAGGTTGAGAATCTTAAAGAAGAAGTTTTCACATTGAGAGTTAAAATCATCAAGCTTAGTCAAAAGGTTGAAGAGAGAGAAACATCGACATCATCCATAGAGAATGTTGAAGAGAATCCCTCCAGGTTGCTAGAAGAGAAGAATGAAGAAAATGATAAGAGTTACATAGAAGTATTCAAAGGAAGGAATCATGGTCAGTAAGAATCAAATAATAATGAGTATAATAGAAATACATATTCAACAAGATATACCACATTCAGGCAACAAAGAAGCTTCAACCATAATGAAGGGATCCATAGAAGAGAATATTATGATCATCTAAGGTAGGAATTTAGAAGGAATACACCACAAACAACATCATTCACTCCCAGGTATATAAATTTATTTTATGTTCATTGTTTTTATTATAATAACTTTGGACATAAGGTTGCAGTTTACAGAGATTATCGAAGAAATGTTCAAGAAAGAAATTCTTATGTGGCCCCACATAACATTGAATGTTACAAATTTCATACCTATGGACACATAGCTCATGATTGTAGAAGCATGATCAATACTTCCATGAAAGAGAACACCGATATCAGATATAAAAAAGTATGGAAAAGAAAAAAAGAAGAACATGTGAATAAAGACCGGGTGAAAGAGATCGCAAGATTAACAATAGTACGAGATGAAGACAAATCTACAGGGAAAACGAAAATTGTTAGATACAGGAAGGTTTGGAGAAGAAATGAAAACCATACAAACAAGTGAATAAATAACAGGTCCCAGAGATTGCATGATTTGTAGTAGTGCAAGAAAGAAAATAAGAGCAAGTGAATAAGGAACATCTTCAAGAGATTTTACTTTCAGAAATTGTAGTGCGAGATCAATCCACATGCAGAAAGGAAGAAGTCAAAGTTCAGAGAGATTATGAGTCTACATATGGAGAGGAATATTAATCTGCATAAGAGTGGGTGTTTTTCTGAGCCATACGACTTGGAGACTCCTAGTAAATATGTATGTTGAATAGGGGGAGTCCATGGAGTAGAAACCACAAATTAGAGAACCATATTTCGAGCAATATGAAGTGTTTGCAGAGACAGTTTCAGAGAAATCAGATAGCAGAAGTACATAGTAACAGATTGATCAGTTGACAATTAGTTTATTATTGTATTGCATGTATGTATTCAGGTAGGGATACACTTAGTACAACTTGTTCTAGACATGGAAAGTTTGATGAGTATATAAATCAAATTAGTGGACATATTTGATTTAGTCTGATAAACAAGAACATGTGATGATCAGTTGCAGTATATTCAGGTGAAGCCTTCAGATGGCTCAACATTGTGGATAGTTGAGTAACATAGTTATGGAAAGTGTGTGTCACATGGACACAGATGGATTCATGAGAGTCTTATTAGGTATAGAAATCATGGGTCAGATAAGATGCATAAAAGTGTATTTACAAATTGGAATCAGTGGAATCAGTTGGAATCAGTTGGTCACTGAAAGGAAAGCAGTGAAAGGCACAAAAAAACATGGAAAGAGAAACTGTCAGCAGAAGCTATATCATGAAAAGGACATTTTTGAAAAATATGACCAAGATAACATGAAAAGTAAATGAATAAATCAAATTTTGAATGCTTTTTATACATGTCAGTGAAATTCAAGAGGAAGAACCAATGAACAATAAAAAACAATGGAAGAGAGAAAATGAAACATATACAGGTAGCCCTACATCGATCTACATCTTAAAAAAAAGTCAAGGGAAGAGAAATCATCAGAGAAATGGATCTAAAAATGAATATCAGTAGCATGCAGACAGGGGGAGACATATTGACAAGGGGAGTTACATTTTTTCAAAGAAGGAAATAAAGCACAAAGGCATGGAAATGAAGAGAAAGAATAGATGCATGAAGACAGGGGGAGAATCCACAAGGAGAGATACCATTTTCCATTGATGTCAGAGGGGAGACAGAGAAACATTGATGAGGAGAAATGTTCACAGGGGGAGCATGAGCATTGGAGCATCAGTGTTTCCATCAATGTTGGTGTTTCCATCAGTGCCAAAGGGGCAGATTATTGGATAGTTGGTTTGGATAGTTGGTTGTCATTGATGTCAAACCTTAGAGATTAATGTCAACCCTTGGAGAGGTCCAGAGATGTTGGAAAGTTGATTGAAATTTGTATGATCAATAATGATGGTGATTTAGTTGGGTGCATTTGGTGTAGTCTACATGTAGCCTCGAGAGTGTGGTTATGGGACCCGAAGTTGATTGAGGAATATGGACATGAAGGATAGTGAAATTGTAGGTAATACTATCATGGATGGATAGTACACGTCATTCCATTTACGGTGATATGTGGAAAACCACATGGTTCCTCACGGCTAGGGAGATATGGCCTTGTGAAATTGGAAGCCTTGAAGAATGGTCAAGAAGCCCTAGTTGGTTACAAGTCAATGAATGGAAGGGTAAAGTGGTTATAACAAGAAATATCTAGAAGCCCTAATATTAAAAGAAGAATTTACCTAGAAAAAGTATAAATACCCCTCCATGAGTCATTCACAAGTACACTCACAGACTTATATTGAATATCTATCTTGTGAATGTTATGGTCTACTATTGTGATATTTTGGCTAGTTTGTGAAGAAGAATTATGAGGTAGCGAAGTGGGAGAAGTGCCAGAGTTTTGGGATTGCAGAGGAGAGTGGAAAAATATGAGGAAACCATAATTAGGGTCATCCCCGTGGGTCAGACAGTAAGTATCCCGCGAGGCATCCCCACGTTTTTCCTATAGGTCATCACGTGAGGACCCATGTGACATAAGGTCTTCTTCCCACGAGGACAAGACATAAGTGAGGACGATTTTGGTTCCAGTTTGTTGAGGACTATGGAAGTAGTTATAGGTCATTTTTACAGAGTATCATGTCAGCTACAGGATTAGAGGTAAGTCTTAAGGGTTACATGCTTGGTTATGGTATGGTACATGTTGATGATACATGATGGTGTGGTACCTCTTGGTGATGTTATGGTACATTGATTAGAAGCATTATTGGCTATCTTGGTATCTAGTTTGGTTACATGTTATGGTGCATATTTGAGGCTTGGTATATTGTGTTTTGAGGTTTCATCTTGGTGATATTGAGGAGCATGCTTGAGGCATGTGTTTGTGAGCTTTGGCACATGGTTTGAGGTACATGATTGGATGCATGTCTTGTTGGTATAATAATTGTTGAGGCATAGCTTGGTTCTTGGTTTGGAACACGATTGAGTTGCATGTTGGACACTTGATGTTGGCATAGTGCTTGAGGTACATCTTGGTGATATTGACATATTGGTGGAGGTTTGTGCATGGTTGATATGCATGGTTGGAACATAGTATGGTACATGTGTTGATGGTTGGTGTGCATGGTTGACACATTTTATAGTATAGGTGGTGATGATACATGTTTGGTGCATGGTTGATGCACTTGTTATGGTACATGGTTGATGGTACAGGTTGATGCATGGTATAGGTTGGTACTTGGTTGAGACACATATCTTGTCATGGTATGTGGTGATATTGGTACATGCTTGGTAGAGGCATGTGTTGGTGATGTTGATCATATGGTTTGCGATATTCTCATGGTGATCTTGGCATGAGTTGCATGCATATGAGAGTGGATCTGGTTTTGTGGATGAAATAGTGATTGGTTGGACAAGTTGATGTGACAGTGACAGTGACATGATGGTATGGCACCTCTTGGTGATGCTATGGTACATTGATTAGAAGCATTATTGGCTATATTGGTATCTAGTTTTGTTACATGTTATGGTTCATAGTTGAGGCTTGGTATATTGTGTTTTGAGGTTTCATCTTGGTGATATTGAGGAGCATGCTTGAGGCATGTGTTTGTGAGCTTTGGCACATGGTTTGAGGTACATGATTGGATGCATGTTGTGTTGGTATAATACTTGTTGATTCATATCTTGGTTCTTTTTTTGGCACATGATTGAGTTGCATGTTGGACACTTGATGTTGGCATAGTTCCCAAGGAACATCTTGGTGATATTGGCATATTGGTGGAGGTTTGTGCATGGTTTATGTGAATGGTTGGAACATGGTATGGTACATGTGTTGATGGTCGATGTGCATGGTTGGCACATGGTATGGTATTGGTGGTGATGATACAGGTTTGGTGCATGTTTGATGCACTCGTTATGGTACATGGTTGATGGTACATGTTGAGGTATAGGTTGATGCATGGTACAGGTTGGTACTTGGTTGAGACACATATCTTGTGATGGTATGTGGTGATATTGATACATGCTTGGTAGAGGTATGTGTTGGCGATGTTGAGAATATGGTTTGAGATATTCTATTGGTGATTTTGGCATGAGTTCCATGAGGATGAGAGTGGATTTGGTTTTGTGGATGAAATAGTGATTGGTTGGACATGTTGATGTGACAATGACAATTCCATTGGTAGTGATTGTGGTAGTGACAGTTGGTCTACACTTATATTTCAGGGAGAAAATACATGGAAAGTAAAGGGGGTTGTACTCTCCTTTCAGTTGGTGCCGAAGAATCAGGGAGTTGGAGCTTCCTTCAAGTTGGATCCTGAAAACTAGGTGGTTATAACCACCTTCCAGTTGGAGCCGGAGAACCAAGGGGGTTGTAGCTTCCTTCTGGTTGGAGAAAGAGAATTCAGGGAGTTGTAGCTTCCTTCAAGTTGGAGCCTGTAAATAGGGGGTTGTAGCCTCCTTCCTGTTGCAACTGGTGAATTGGGAAGTTGGTGCTTCCTATGAATGAATTCTTGATATATATAAGAAATTATTTTGTGGTTTTCTCCCATTTGGGTTTCAACGTAAATACGGGTGTATTGTGTTCTTAATGTGATGATGCTTATGATTACATGCTTATAATATATATATTGAGTGCAATCATAGATGATACATTGATGATAAACTATTGAACATTGTTGATAAATTATATTTTATTTTAAAGTGGTATAAAGTGCTCATACTCATTCACCCCTCCCCTGTTGGCAGTCAATTCACATTTTCTACTATCTTTATAAGCTGCCTACACCAGTGTTTTGCAAACCTTGATTTTCGTCGCAATTCTCAAATAAAACAACACTTTTATTTTTGCACTATTTGCACACTTACCTTTCTTCCTGTGTTCACGACTGCAAGCGTGAAAACTTGGTTTTCGAAGTCACATTAAAATCGTCACTGAATTGTTGTAATCATTCTTGTCGATATGCCCATTGAGTTTCCAATTTACTTATCGCTATACGATTAACAAGACTCCATGATCCTTATTCTTTTGGCATTCTTATTTGTTAATATGACTTCGTTTAACAAGATTAGGGTGATATTCTTTTAATCGAGTTTGTGATGCATTGGTGGTTTGATTTGTATGTTCTTTGATCAATTCACTTGGCACATTGACTTCTTAAAAAAAAAAACACACATTTGTGTTGTGGCAAAACCCTTGGTATAAATCGTTTTATACAACACATAGTTCATATGGTCAAACCCATGGTATGATTTCGTTTACTGCTTTGATTTTGAAACTAAAACTATGGTTCGCGCAAATTCTTAATCCACTTACAATATATCCATTGGTTGATTGAAATGGCATAGTTTTTAACATATATGCATTATGATATGCATAGATATAAGCGCCGACGGTTGTACTGTGGGTAATCACTATTCTGCATGGGCCAAAATAGCTCCACCACCTTCGCACGTTCTGTCATAAATGATTTCCCCCATCTCGGGTCACTCCTGGTGTTTTCGGGTAAGCCTATGAGCATTCTACCCCTGCGTTTACTATGTTCAAACCCTAACCCTTGCACCCTGCTCACCGTGTGCTCCTCTCAATGGCACCGGTGGTGCGAATAGAGCCGAACGGTAGTCAAGCTTTGTTACTGTTTGATGATGCCCGTAAGGATTTAGAGGATAATGGTTGACTCACATTTATAAAGAGGTTCGAGGGATTTAACCTCATGGTTGCACAACAATTCGCCCTTACCTTCGATGGGTGTAGGGCTAAAGTAGGTGACATTCATCTTGAACTCAATGAAGAATTCATAAGCTCTGACACAGGACTAGCAGCCACAAGCCAGCGATGGTTTAAAAACTCCAAAGTCGACGAGGTGCCATGGCCTTTGTTATTTGTATCATGAAAGGTTACATCCTTATGCCTATTTCCACACTTAAACCTAGGTGGCATGATCTTTTAGTGATTATGAAACAATTTATGACTTGTGAAGGTCGGTATGGATTGGTTTTTCTTTATCACCTTCGACTGTTAATGAATTTCATGGGCTATCCATTGAACATGCCATTTTACTTCCTGCGTAGTCTTTACAAAATGGCTAAGAGGTTCAAACACGAGAAGGCCGATAGCAGCCTGTGTCACAATGGCTTGATTAGACTCATCGTCGTTCACCATTTGAGCCTTCATGGCAATAATTGGCAAGCCTTTTTGTCTAGAAATGGCTTTGCTGGTCTAGAGTCTGTCCAAATTGATAAAGCCGTGGTTAGTGAGACTAAGGTCGGGCCACCCGTGCCGTTTCATGCCCTTATACCCTCTCCCAAACCCTCGGTCTGCCCTGACATCGACCTACCCGACATCATAACAGACAAGGCTGAGGCTGTCAAGAAGCCTGTGAGTAAGAAGGTCAAGGGTAATCCTACTGTCGACAGCAAGGGTAAAAATAATGCTCAATTAATATCGAGATTAGCCTGGAATAAACCTAAGCCCAATGCTGATCAAAAGCCCATAGTTCTCAGCGAGGACTCGGACTCCGATATCGAGTGCTTCCTAGCTAGTGAGTACCCTTATTCCCATGGTCTGTGCTCCGAGCAACTCTATGACTATGTTTCTAATTTGCCCCCATGCCTAAAGAACAATCCTAACTACCCAGGAATCAAGTTGCAAAAGGAAACCCTTGGTGATTTAAACAAACCCTCGCCTGCAATTTCGAAGCCCGAGCAAACATCATGCATCCAATGCAATATGTGGCTGGAGCGTTATTACACTGACATCCCATTTTTGCAATCGAAGATTAAATCTTTAGAGAACCAAGTTACAACGCTGTCGAGAGAAAGAGACAAACTTCAAGCTGTTGACAAGAAGCAGAAAACTACTGGTTCGATCGTCTTTAGGAATGTCGAATCGGCGACAGCCTTCGTCAATTCCAAACTATCATGACCGAGCTGTTTTCTGATTATCCAGGTATGAATTTCGATATCATTTTCATTTTATGAATTGCTCGGATTAATATAATGAATTGGGTTTTGGGTTACAATTATCTCTGTTCATTATTCGAGATGATTTTGTCATGGTTTGATTATAAAAAACGGTTATGTTGTGGATCCTGTACAGAAGATTCATTTTACTAAAATCGAATATGGTTATGGTTTGGGTATACGATTTTGTCGTGCCCAACTTAGTAGAAGCAATGGATTTGTTTTGACTTGGTGTGGTTTAAATTAATGTAATCAATGGGGTTTGTTTTTGTTTAGATTTTGATTGCATATGACCTGTGTAAGAGATTTTTGAGCTAAAATCAGAGCACGACTATGTTTTGATTTGGTATGATTTCGTTGTGGTTGGATTCTATCGGCTCTGATTTAATTCTTATGGTTTAATTTTGGAATGAGTTCGTGGGCTTGAATTGGTATGATCCTCTATATGTGTTATGCGTCATTATTAATGACATGATTGATAAATACGATGTAATCTAATAAAATCAAAATAACACTATTGACTTCGATTAGCCAGGAACGACTCTGTTTTGTATTGAATCAATATTTTCGTTTGGGTTTTGGTTACATTCGACCGTGCTGAAGATCTATTCGCTAAAATCATGGAGTTGTGTTGATTCATAGAGACTGTGTCAAACACAAATTGTTTTGATTCGTTTTGATTTGATTGATGCGTGTCTTGAGTTAGCACAATTGCCTGTATTGAGTTAGATTGACATCGAAAATAGATTTGATGCTGCTCTGTTGGTTTTGATTTTCAAAAACGATTTTGTCCCTGTTGAATTCATATGAAAAAACTCGGCTAATAATTCGTTTCGAAATTGATTCAAGTGATGATTTCGTTGACTGTCAATCGATTCTATCCATTTCAATGACAGACGTTTGACAAATCCCACATATCCTGTTATCAACTGATTAATTCGATTACGATTTCATTTGTTTCGATTTACATACAAGTTTTGATTTGGTTTGTAAATAGCATGGGTCGTTTGTATATGTTTAACATAGTGCTATCAATGAAAAACGATCCTGTTGATTTTGTTTTGGATTTGAAAACGATTTCATTGCTATCGAGTTATCCAATACGATTCTGTTACCCGAAATTGTGATAACAAATGGAACAGAGTACCTGTATCTCTGTCATTTTTCGATTGATCACAGTCTTATTCGCTCTCAAATTAGCATAATAGTTTTTGATTTGAATGATTCGTTTGGTTTACAAATAGCAATTAGATATTTGTTTAATAGTTTGAATACAATTCTTTGTGATTTGAATTGGTTTTAAAAACGATTTTGTATTAAATTTAGACCAGCTACATAATCGCAAGATTCTGTAGCTAGTCTTAGAAATTAGTTTTTTATCAATTTTATCAATAAGATATCCTCTAATCTTGTCTATTTTTGTCCTCTTTCAGGTGCATACGAATTTACCATGAGATATTGGGCATGATGTGATAGTTTAGGAGATATTTTAGATTTGGTTGTGTCTTAGGTTGTTAGCTTGAGTCAGAAACTTGGGATATTTTCCCAGATTTGTGTAAACTGTTTTGATGATTCCCACAGGGATGTTTTACCCTGTGGGAGGTCTTTAAATAATTTTCATTTTTTGTAATAAACTGATCATCCTCACTGTGGGAGAATCATACTATGGATTTATGATACAGACTAAGATGAAAGTTGATGTCTTGTAATAGCTTTCGCTTTCAATATATCAAACTTTTGTTTCAAGTTTTATTCATATCATTTTGCAGTCCATTATAGACTACTTTAGCTATCGTAATCTATTGCAGGTTGATGTGATTTGATTAATATGTTATCCATATCTAATCTCTTTCATTATTTAAAAATACAACAATTACTGGTTTCAGTTAATGAATTACAGATTTCTCTTCTTTGTTAATTGAATCATTTTGTACAAATCCTTGCACGCAGATTTATCTAAATGTTATGATTTGTAAATCATAAGATTGTTGTAAATTTTTATTTCTTGTTTGTCCTATAATTATATTTGAAGAGCACATCAGCTTCCCGTTTACGAGGAGCTCGTGGATAATCTGGTGCGAGTTTCCTCCCTCCGAACAGCCATAGCAACCACTGCATACAGGACAAACCTGAAGCGTTACTTCAGGTCAGTTTGTTATGTTGGTTAATAATTAGTTTGTTAGTTTAATATAAGTAGTTTAGATAGATGTATGTATAGTTTAGATTTGTAGTTAGAGTTATTATTTCAGTTGCTTAGTTTAGTTAGTTTTTATTTTATTTCTTTTTCATAAAATTATAAAATCAAAAAACAAATAGTCTAGCTGTCTTAGGATAGATTACAAATGAGTTTAGCAGGTTTTCAATTAAATCTTTAATTTGTAAATATTGTACATTTGTAATTAAATTTGATTCTGTTAGTAATTGAATATTTGATTTTATAGAATTAGAGTTATTATAGTATTAGATAGTGAATTGTATATATAATAGTTTAGATTTGTCTATTAGTTTGTTTTAATTGTTATTTTTTTATTTAGATTAGTTAATTTAGAGTAGTTTTCTTTTTTGTTTTCTTAGGACTTAGATCGGCTAATGGAGCTGCTAAACCCATCAGGGTGGGTTATCCCAAATGGCTTGGGTTATTTAGACAACCCCGGACCGGATCCACTCTTCCAGTTGACGGACGGTCAATTTCGCCCATCAACAAATGGTGCTAGAAGGAGGGCCTGAACTAAATTAATGGCACGAGGCGGTCGTAAGACTCCTCCACCATGTAATTGCTCACCTATAGTGACAAGAAGTCATTCGAACAATAATATCCCCCCTCAAACAACAACCAGATCAACCGATGATCCACGGGTCACAATTGAACCAGTAACCCCAAATCCTACAAGTGGTGACATACAAGAGATTGTCTGCCAATCTCTCATAAGAACACATAGTGCCTTAGCCCGTTTGAGGCAACCAAATCAACCTTTAGACCAACCTTTAGATTTCTCTGATATTAGAGAACAACTCGGAGGCACTAATCTCACTGTGAACCCTACAGATCCAACCCTCAATCCTGCTGCAGGAGGATCTGGAGTACCTCCCTCACCACCTCCATCACCCCCTTCTTCTTCTAGAGAAGATTCTTCCCACGAAGGCAGTTCCCCTTCTCAGCCTTCCACACCCAATACACCAATGGCCAACCAGAACAATCCTGCTAGACCTTGGCTCGACCAGGATGCCGTAGCTGTACCTGGAGCTCAGCATCCCTTACCTAAACATCTGGAGAAGTGGCTTCCCAGGTTTGACCCTGACTCAAAACAGATCGCTGAAGATCACATTAAAAAGTTTATGTTAGCCATAAGACTCCACAATGTCGAGCATGAAGACGTTTTCTGTAGGTTGTTCCCCTATACTTTCGAGGGAAATGCATCTACATGGTACTTTTCCCAACAACCTAATACCATCGTGTCTTGGGAAAAGTTTGAGTCATGCTTTTTGGAAAAGTTCAGAGACGGTAAGCCTCTGGAAGTCCTAGTCATAGACCTTTCTAACTTAAGAATGAACCCAAAAGAAAAAGTTAAAGACTTTAATCAAAGATTCTTAACACTTAAAAACCGAATCCCTGTGGATTCCATGCCTGTCAAGAATCTTATAATAGCATACTACACTAAAGATTTGCATCAAAGTATAGCTATTTGGGTTAAACGATCTAAGAAAGCCACGTTGTTAGAAGCCTTCAAAGAGGCCAGCCAGATTGAAAAAGACATACTTAGTCTAAAAGACTCAACTAGCAATGAAACAGAGACTAGTTCCTCTTCCAAAAAGAAGATCGAAATCCTCCCTAGACCTACTCAAAGTAAAACACAACCTGAAACCTCTGATTTAGAAAACTTAAGTAAAGTTGTTCAAAAACTGTTGAATCAAGTTATAGACTTGAAAAGGACGACCAAAGAAGCTTCCTCAAGCAAAAGGCCTTATAAACCCCCATTCAGGAAGCCTTTCCCAACCAACCGGCCTAATCCAACCACCGAGGGCCTTAATCTAGAAAGTCTGCAATACGCCCTTCAAACAATTCTAGAAGCCCAGGCTAACTTGATGCCTCCTGAGATTCCTGAGGAGGTTGTTGAACAAGAGACAATTCAAGAAGAGGAGTCTACTCCAAACATTTTTGGACACTTCTCGGATAACATCTTCCAAGCTAACTTCGAGACAATCCATCCCTATAATACTAGGAGTAAGACAACAAGCAAACCTTCTTTCGAAAACACTACGACTTTGCCTCCAAAGCAATCTAAACCAGCTGAAACTAAACAGAGGCATGTGAAACCTAACTTAGACTATGACGTAGTTGAAGATCTCAAAAAGTTAAGGGCTAACATTTCTATTTATGAGTTACTGAAATTTCCATTTCTGCTACAAAAAATGTTGCAAAACATCGCAGAGAATGGTAAAAATGGTAATTCAAACAAGGTTGTGCAGAACAAAGTTCCTTAGAAGACTTCCACTAAAAACAATCCCGATCTTCAAGACAAAGGAAGTCTTCCTGTAAATAATGTAAATAATGTAAATAATGTAAATAATGTAGATAAAGTAGCCTTAGAAACTGCGAGTAAAAATCCACAAGCTACCACCCTTAGTACTCGCAAAAATGTACCTCCATTTTTGTTAAATTTCGAAATCTTTAATAGAAACGTGCACAATTGTATGGTAGACTCAGGAGCATCATCCAATGTGATGCCATGGTCTGTATGCCAGAATATTAACGCCGAAGTTGAACCATCCACCTTAAAAATCATACAACTTGATCGAACCAATGTTAAGGTCAAAGGCGAATTAAAAAATGTGCTTATAAGATTATCGTCTAACCCCAAGGTTCATCAAGTTATTGATATTATTGTTGTGGATATTCCATAAGCTTATGGTCTATTTTTAAGCAGGGACTGGTCGGAGTAGCTACATAGTTATTTCGTGACAGATTGGTCTCATCTATGGCTTCCAGAGAACGGCAAGCCCAACAAGATCAAGGTAAATCGTGAACGCTACCTTAAGTTCACGGTCATAGATTTGAACGATCCCAACGAACCATTTACGCCTTCTTCTGATTCAATTGAAGCACAAGGGATGGATACCTTTTTCAAAAATTTCATGGCCGAGACTTCAGCTATCATCAATCCAGAACAACAGTTCGAGATTGTAGCATATGCGCAGCCAACAGTTTCTACACAACGATCTCATGCACCCGATCAAAATCAAATTTGGTCTCTTTATTTCGACGGGTCAAAGTCCAAAGAAGGAGCTGGTGCAAGCTGTGTTATTATTGATCCTTCAGGTAACAAAACATTGATTGCATGCAGGTGAGAATTTGAATGTACTAATAACACTGCAGAATATGAGGCTTTACTGCAAGGTCTCAGAAAATCTTTAGATATGAACATTCAAAACTTGACTGTCTTTGGCAATTCTGAAATCGTGGTAAGACAGGTAAGAGATTCTATCCACTTTCTGTCTCCGCATCTTAAGAGCTACCAATCTGAGGTATGGAATTTAATGAATAAATTTGTTGCTTTCAATATAAATTCTATTACTAGATTGAATAATTTTGAAGCTGATCTATTAGCTAACGTAGCTTCTAAACTCTTTCCTGCAGAAGGCTTGTCCCCAGATGCATTCTCCGTCGAACTGTTGTTCCGACCATCCGTTCCTGACAACATCACGAACTGGAGAGTCTTCGACAACGATCAGCAGATTATTAGCTTTCTGCACATGGAGGAAACTTTTCAAGGCGCAATGATAGACGAACACACGCACGACGACAATTTGCGTGATTTCACAGTAATACCAGATCCAAGAACTCCTGAATCTTCATCAGACATGGTAAATTCGATCCCTAAATCCATAGTTAGATTAGAGAAATTTTACGATCTTCAAGATAAATTCAAAAAAACGGTCAACTGTAAAACCAATAGTTCCTCATTATCATATGAAAAAGTAAACTTAGGGACTAAGGACAATCCGCAGTGCATTAATCTAGGGGTAGGATGTTCTGAACAAGAAAAAGCTGCATTTATTAAATTGTTCAAAGAATTTAAAGATGTCTTTGCATGGACGTATGATG
>JZKD02S1635187.1:514383-531787 GCA_000966675.3 Picea glauca | reverse complement strand
CCTGCGAGAACCTAATATACTTTATCACAGGTCCTTCTTTCTCCAAAGTGTGGGTCGCATCAGCTCCACGACTCTCTTCTTAGCCCTTTGAAGAAAGTTGGCGACGATACTAGCTTTCCATGCCATGCCCTTTCTATCTATGACCTCGGGCTATGTCTCGGGGCTAAACCGTAAAATTACTTCAGGATTTGGGCTTCACCGTGTCCCACAACAACCACTTCCTTCATTCCCAAAATATGAATCGATGAACTCAAATGGCACGAGGATCAACGGTCCTCGTCCCTCCTTCAGATCGATGATTGCGATCTATTCGAACTCTAGCCTTCAAGAGTCTCTCACTATCCTCCTATGATATCTCCCGGAGTACTACTCCTACGAAATGTGTGGATCGTTTCCACGCGTCCCTCCCAGATCCAAAGGTCTGGATTCAAACCACTCTTCGCGACTTCGTGAAGATTTATGTTTTCTCTTGGAAAACCTCCCAGAGCTCTAACTCCCAGATCTCCTAATCTTTTCCACCTATCTCCTCCCAACGATGGAAAATTTCATTGTCTTCTGGACTTCGGAAAGTCCTCGACCCTCTTGCGCACTTAGCACAATTTCTTTCTGAGACTTAGATTGTCCTCGGTTATTTTCTACACTCCTTGTATAGTTTTGCACTAGTTCTCTCAATATTTTGCTCGGCTTGAAACCTTCAAGACTCTTGGTTATCTTGTGTCCTTCTGCAGATTTTCTAGTGTCCTCCTGAAAACTTAACACTCTTCCTCCTGATCTTTTAACATGAACTTACTTTACCCTTGGCGTGCTCCTTATGCTCGCTTCAGCCTTTTGATGACTTCTCCCTAAGCCCTTCTAGAAGTATTAAGGCATATCCTTTCCTTGGATGATGTACACTTGCAAATCCTTCCTTCCTCATAGTATTCAACAACCCTGGGGTTCTCTCACTATCTCCAACACTCCAGAATGTGTTTCTCCTGTGCGCACTCACACTAGATCAATGCCCTCCTGGTAGAGTCTTACAGAGTGTTCAGTAACTTTGTGTTGAGATTTATCCCACACAACCTTTCTTTCCAAGGTATTCAACAACCTTGAAACTCCCCTCCGATTCTTTGAATTATCCTGGTGTTCCCTCCTGGTAGCTTCTCTTCTGACTCAAATCAGTTCAGACACACACACCTTGCGTTGGCTCACAGAGTCTCAAATCTCTGTCACGCACTCCTTTCACTTAGCCTAGAGAACCAAAAATAATCCAACACACTCACAAATATAAGATTCTAATTCTATCCCTATAGATGATTTATAACATACATCTATAGCAAAAATGCATACAAACGACATTCACAACTAAACATCCATTATACAAAAATTGACAAACAGAAAAATCTGTTACTTTCTATTAATGGTGGAATGTCCATTACAATATGTGAGTCCAAACTATGACTGAGTCTCGGCTCTCAACTCTCCTCCCTTCGACCTCTCTATATCTACTGACCTCTATTGGGTAATCAATACAAATATTTATGCAAGAGGGGTTCAATGAGATTCCCTCCAAGCTAAGATAGTGGTGTCTAATCAGCATTTAAAACATCTTACTAATGAGGAAGATTACAATGATGGAAATATGATCTGAATCAGATGCAGATCCCTCCTACTGTCAACCACTTAATGGCAACCTCATCTACAACTTGTGTGAAAGCATAACTTGGCTCTACCATACTGACAACATTAATTTCCTTAATTAAGATTTATATTTCGAAGGCAAAATGAGAGGCGACACCTCTCTCTTCCTTGAATGCACACCAATCATGCTAATTAGCTGGTGCATGATGAGGTGGAGCGATGCTCCTGTATCATACTCCAAGTCTACAAAAATTCATGAGCTCCTGCTCATGAGATTCCCAGCTCTGTCGAAATCCTCCTGGATCCCAAAATTTCTCCTGGAGTTGTCCTTCTACTCCTCTGCTTCGTTGTTGTTGCTTGTGCATATTCCCTGTTGCTCACGTAGGTTCTCCTCTATCCATGTTTTCCTTATTGACTGCTTCTTCTGCCAACCTCAACATCAGCTCCCTTATCTCCTGTATCACTTCCTCCACCTGCTTCATCGGCTGGTTTTCCTTGTACAGTTTTCTCGGCTGCAAATCTTCATGCTTCTCTATGGGTAGATCATCTTGACCTCCCATGCTACTTTCATCCCTTGTGAATTTGACTGACCACTCTGTTGTAGACTCCAATTCCATATTCTCATTACTGAACTATTGTTCAACTACCTCCTCTGACAAACTAACTCCCGTCAGTTCTTCGGCTGGTCCCATTCCAGCTTCCTCTAGATGCAACTTGTGATGACATGTCTCTTCTGGCATGGCTATCTCATGGCATCCATATTTTGGTTCCAGACTGCTCAACCAATCCTCCATCATTTTCAACTCCATCTTCCACTGAGTGGGTGACTCAACTGGGTGCTCCTCTTCTGTTGGGGCAGACTTCAGTACCTAATCCTTCTCCTCCATGACAGTCTCATCTTGTTGTCCTTCTGTTGCATCTACAACACCTATTGTAGCCTCTCCTTATATTCTTGGAAGGAATATATCAACTCCCCCAATGACCAAAATACTCCTGTGATCCTTCTCCTTTGTGACATAAGTTTTCAACTTCTCATCATCTTTATTCACGAGGCTTGTAGTTCCGCATGCATGTTGTGAGGGAAATCTCCTTACGGACTAGCAAATAGGGTTAGACTTTGCATGCAAATATGACCTAGAGAAAATCTACTTTCTACCTTTGTCCCCAGACTTAAATCCCATTTCTTTTTAGTAAATACATGGCTAGATCAACCTACCTTGTTCCAGGTGTTCGATGTCAATCCCTTGTCGCACTTGATCACTTGTTCGCAGTTCCCCTTTCCAACGTTGACCTGCATACACGACAAACAACAACTACACATGCATCTTACCTATAGACTAACAGGTTAGAGATTCAAACATGTACTTAACAAATTATGAATAACTCATGAATTGGGACGGGAAAGGCATTTTCTTTATTACTTTGAATGAGTCAACTTACAAAAGTCGAGACCGGCCACCGCTCCGTGAACCTGATCCTGGGCTCCTCTTCAACTGTCGTCCAACTTCTTTGCTTTGTATCTCTTCTGGCACAAGGATGGCTAAAGGGTTGGGACAATGGGAATATGAAAATGGGCAGAGTTTCTTTTCTATAATTTTCCTCCTCCAAATGGGACCCCTAGCCCTTCTTTTATAAGTTAGAAGAAGCTAGGTATTTGGATGAACCCTTGGCCATGCATGGCCGGGAGTTTCAGTTAACTCACCCAAATCTCTGTGTTCCATCGACAACTTTCCCTTTTTAGTGCTTTTGTCGGTCCACGTGGGTTGTTTTAGGTAAGCTAGCATGTACACGCGTGCAGTAATGGAGTAGGGAATGTGGGCCCTTATAAAAGAGGTTTTTTTAAGATTTTTTCAGCAGTGCTTTGGCAAAGAAGGGATCTGAGATGGCCTGATGCCAGGTAATCCTGTATGGTGTAATTTAGGGTTATAACAGATGCCCCCTAATGTGTGAGGTCAGAAGAGAATCTGATGGCCGAAATACATTACCAATATTTACTGATGTGTCGAATGACTGAGCCCAAGGATCAGGAACCGGGAGGTACCATCTGCAAAATAACAAATGTCTCACCAAGGCGGGCATACCCATGCCTGGGATAAAAATAGAATCATGGATACCAATCAAATACACTATAGATCCATGTCAAATAACTATATAAAGTGTAGCCGCGAACAATACACAGCGGAGCTACATCTCGAAATCAAAAAGATATAAATATAGAGTATCCATCTTCTAGAAGCTGATACGGGCTGATGGCTGGAGATGAGATCTTCAGAGCTCGAGCAACAACTTAAAAATCTTCAAAACTCAAGGTAGGAGTGTAATATGAGTGTATGACTTCACTACCTAGAGGTATTTGATGGCTCGTCTATCATGGACTAGATAATCTTGATGATCAAACTGAAGGTTTCATTGATTTCGAACAAAGAATTGATTGGACATTCAGGATGGTTGGGTATGAGGGCAAGAGACAAATTGCAGAGGGGCTGACTCAGGCTTGGTAGAAACTTCCCTTGGACAATAGCACGAAAAATTATGAGACTCAGGCAGCATGGCATTAATCATAAGTCTACGAAGCAGGAGGCAACACAAACTCTCCATATGTTTGGAAGGATAACCAAACGATGGAGGACACAACTCTATAAAGCGAGAACAACTTCCTAAGGTCGTACTACATCCCATAGTTTGATGAAAAAATGGACAGATGTGCTTTATCCAAGGGAGACTCATTATGCTGCCAATAAAGAAAATACTTTTCCTTTCCTCTTTTTGGGGTATATTTAATTTTTTTTGTCTTTTTCAATATTTTTGGGAAAAAGAATAAAGGAATGTTACGTTACAATGGAGGAACGAGTGTTGCAAACATACAAGTTCAAGGCACAAGAACAAGTCTGATGTTCTAGTATAAATATACTCGGGAAAAATCCTCCGGGGGCCAAGGGTGTTAAGACGCAGAAGCAAACTGTTACAAGGCTGGTGTATAAGGTATGCAAACACGGTTAACAAAACACACAATGGTAACATCCTTCGATGTAAGTTTAATGAGCCAAGAGAAGGTAAGCTTGGTGGTTTTTCATATTTAGAGAGTCTAAAAAAACATAAAAGGAGACTCCATTGGGGTACCTTTTTCGAAGATAGTCTAGTCGGTTCGAAAAAGGGGTAAAATAGCACCGACAAGACGTCTATTCAAAACCATTTTAACGAGTGTGATAAGGACAAGATCACTCAACTATTTTTTCATTTTTAAGGAGTCTGAAAAAGGATTAACTATGGACTCCATCAGGAATGTTCTTCTACACCAGTTTAATGAGTGTGAATGAATAAGGTCACTCGACAATCTTTTCAATTTTAGGGAGTCTGAAAAGAGCTTAACTATGGACTCCATGGGGGTTCCTTCTTCATAAGTTTAGTCCCTCAGGCCTGAAAAAGGGATAAAATTATACCTGAGAGTACTCTTCTATAGAGATGAAGTTCCATAGAGTATACCTTTGTTTGTACAGTTGACCGTCCACACCGAAAAAGGAGTAAACTACCGCTAGACAGACGCGACTTCCAATTTCAGTTTAACGAGCGTGAAAGGCCACAAGATCGCTCAACAATATTTTCATATTTAGAGGGTCTGAAAAGGGCTTAAAAGAAGACCCGTTATTTTTTGGGAGTCCTGAGGGTGAGGTCAAGAGAAAAGAAGAATCATGCAAATGAGGCATAAAGCCCTTGGTGATCTCGTCATAGTTGGCGATGAAGCGTCGTAAAAAGTTCACCTTGCCTTGTAGACTCTAAAGTTGAAGGATTGTGCGTGGGGGGGGGGGCAACTAAATTATTGCCTCAACCTTGAGAGGATTGACCATGATCCCTATTGTTGACACTATCAAACCTAACAATCATCCTGACATTATGCAGAAGATGCACTTGTTTGGATTCAGGTGAATTCGAAAGTAGTGACAACATTCGAAGATAAGTCAGAGGTGTGTGGGATGATCCATTCTCTTGCGAGATCGCGATGCTAAATCATCTAGATAGGCCTAAACTATATGCTCAAGGTCATGGAAAGAAAAAGACATGGCCTGCTGAAAGGTGGCTCCAACATTTTTGAGACCAAAATGTATTTTACGATATGCGAATTTACCCCATGGGCAGATGAATGTTGTTTTGTGTTGGTCTTCGGGTTTGATTTGGATTTGATTATATCCTGAAAAACCATCCATGAAAGAAAAGGCTTCCCAACCTGCACATTCATCAATTATCTGGTCAATGAAAGGTGTGGGAAAATTATCTTTGGGACATGCCTTGTTCAAATCACGGAAGTCGGTACATATATGAATCATGCCTTGTTTTTTATTGACCAGAACAGGATTTGACACCCATTGGGTCAAATGGATAGGATAGATAAACCCGACTTTTAGCAATTTCTCAACCTCAACCTTAATGGCTGCTGCTTTCTTAGGATTAACTGGACGAAGCTTCTACCGAATAGGCTTGGCATCAGGATATGTTGTGATTTCATGTTCAACTATTTTTGGATTGATACTTGGCATTTCCTCATAAGACTAGGAAAAAACATCGCCGAATTCTTTGAAAATATTTTTGTAGATTTGAATCTCTTCGGGGGAGCAGTCCGCTCCGACGAAGAAATTCTCCATGACGCCAGGTTTTTGGGAGATATTGATCGGTAAGGTTTCAACAATAGTTTCCATATTACCCTCAGCATAAACCTCATGTGTAGCTAAGGGATTAGTAGGACAAGACCGATCTCTCATCATAGTCATGGTGAATTCTCACGCTTCAATTCGGCTTAACTCTAGGAGGAAGTATGATCTGTGATGAAGATCTTCCCAGGGTTTATCCGGACTAGTCATTGCTTCAATTATTGCTTCATCAGAGGGAAAGACTAAGTCCAATGAATCAGTGTGAGCGAGGGAACCTTGAGCCCAAACGAGCTCTAGAAGTGGATCTAACTCTTGTGCAAGAGCTGGATCAGTGTGGGCTGAAGTTTGTTGGACTAAAGAGTACGCTACTTCAGTTGCGGACAAGGGCATGGACATGCACGGGTGCCCTGTCCCATCCATCGTGGTCGATGGGGAAGGAAGTATCCACAGATTGTCGAAGTAAGTCGTGCAGAACGACGAAACTTGAAAAATCTGAACCTTATGGTGATTGGATATAAATTTGATATCACCTTGAGGGGGCGGGTAATCGAAGGTACCCATCAAAGATGGGCACAAACCAACCCCTACGTTGATGACACTTGGTTGAGGATTATCAATCATCGGGACCGTGGATGCCCCCAATGCAGGGTCAGGTCTGGAGAAAGACAATTGATCGATGGTCACTATCCGGCCCTCGTGTGGAAACAACAAGACCCGGAAAACTGTAGCAACTACAGCTTGCATGGAATAAGTCCAACTCCTTCCTAACAAGAGGTTATAGTCGAGGGGAGAATCGACTACCTCTACTTCGACACACACGGTCTTCCCTCCTAACTGCATGGGGAAATAAGGAATGATACCATGTGGTTGGAACGAACGACCGTCGAAAGCGGTGAGGAGAGTAGGTGATGGAGACAAAATGGGCTGGCCAATAGCCTTCCAACATGCCAATGACATAATGCATGTCGAGGCGCCCTCATCAACCACCGTGTAGAAGATATTTTGAGTAAAAATTTTCATGGGATAAGCCACTACTATCTGAAACGCTACGTGGTAAGGTATACAAGGATTTAATTTGGTTGTATCCAGCATGATTGTACCTAGATTACAAGTCTCGGTAGATCCTAAAGCGGTTAACAAGGTTTTCCTCTGGGAAGGGCAGCTTTGGAGGACCTCCAAAGCGGACATCGCACAAGGGGTTTGTGATAAATCTTCCACCATAGAGTAGTTCTGGGCGACCCTTGCATTTGGGTTATGAGAAGCTTTTTTAAATGCACCTTTGGGAATGCATGTCATTGTTTCACCCAATGTCAACTCAATCTGTAGAGGAAGTGATGGGAGTTCATCTTCTGTACTCTTCTCAGAAGTGATTGGTTTACTATAGTCATGCGCTCTAGTCAATATAAAAGCATCACCCCTCACCATATAAACGTTCATGGATGCGGGGTTGTTCGCAGGCGGAGAGGGGTCTTGGCTGCCCCCTTCCTTGCTTGCAGAGGCTTGGGTTAGATTTTGCCCATGTTGAAAGGGATTGGTCAACACAGCAGGCTATTGCTACATCACAAACTTTTGGGCTTTTGCAAGCCGAGGACATAGATGGGTCAAGTGGTCTTCCGCACACAAGTTGCATGGATACCTCACCTTCCATTTTTCAGTGTTGTCCCTGCCAGCATTATCGGTAGGTTTTTTATTCCCTTTACCCTTCTTTCATTTTTTTTTCTTTCCTTCAGGCTGTTGGGTGGCCTTTGGGTTAGTCGATTGCACTGTGTGTACCTCCGACATTTTGGTAGGGGGAGAAGCCAAAGAAGTAGTTTGGCTGGCTGTTGTATGTTGTATAGATAATTGTTGCAACTGCTTCGTCAATTGCTCAGCGGGCTTTGTTTGTGCTGAACCAACAATACCATCAGCATGTGGTCCAGCTCTCTATCTAGTTTTATCCAGCAATGAGCATGGCACATCTGGCAAGATGTTGTATAATAAACCGGACTGAGAATAGATGAGCTCAAATTGTTGAGCTCTCATGATGGCATCTTCTTCGGAGAATACTCCTGACGTTGCGACGTCTTTGGATAAATGCAGGACCAAAGACTTAAGGAACCACTCAAGAAGGAATGCTGGTGGGACTGGAACCTTAATTAAACTCTTTCGACGTCTCCATTCTCGGATGTGATCAGAGATATGGTCCATTGTCGTCTATTCGAAATTGGATAGTAGCTTTGTGCCAGCGTCATATATCATAGGTAACTGGAGATGGTTTAGGAAAGCCATTGATAGCTCACTGAAGGAAGAGTATCTTGAGCGATCGAGCTCAATGTACCATTTCGTAGCACTCCCAATGAGAGTACGTTGAAACAATCACAACTGTACGGAGTTATATTTCAACGAGTTAGATGAGCACCAAAGATAGAAGGTAGTCACATGATCTCCTAGATCTTCGTTAGGCTTGGCTTCAAACTTTGGAATGTCCGAAGGCAACTTCGTTGGCATAGGAGGCCAATGCGGATCGTGACAAATAGGGTCATTCAACAACCTTATCAAATATGGAAAGTGCAAAGTTGCCAGGAAGGGTAGTTTGGGTTGTTGGTGATAACCTGGGAAAAAGGGGCCTGGAGTTTGACTGGCACCAGGTTGCTAGGAAAAGTTCGACTGCTGGCCCGGATTCTGGTAGAAACCATGGCCCTGGACAATGTATGAATTTTGCATATGTGGAGACATCATCGACTGATTTCCAAAATAGGACATAGATGGTTGGGCATGTATTATATTCGAAGGACTCTAGGAAGGGTTGCCCCATGTCGGTCCTGGGGGTATAGGCATAGTAGTTTGTCCGGGGTTCCATTGATTGTGGAAAAAATTACCCCAGATCGACATTCTAGATGAGGGAACGGATCCCTGCCAAGAATTCCAAGGCCCTGATGTGGAAGAAGTTCCTAGGTTTGCCCCCTGTGCAGGAATAGTACCCTGCATAGGAATAGATTGTCCAAAACTGGGATTTCCCCAGTCAGGAAGGCGGATGACAAGAAGGTGGTTTTACCAAATGTTCTGGCCAAAGAAAATAGTGTCGAACCTACCGGCATATTATGCGAAGGTGGTCTTTGACTTCCCGCTCCAAATAAACTATGGTATGTAGGTTGCCCGACGGATTGCTGATGCAAGCCACCGAGTGAAGGGGATGAAGGAGGGATATGACCTCCTCTGTAAGGGAAAGAGTTAAAAGGAGTAGGAGTGCCCCCTATGTGACCTTGCAGAGGAGCGCTAGAGCTCCTTGCCCCCAGACCTGAAGTCTGTAAAGTGGAGTGGGAAAGTACAGGACTTGTACCCAAACTAGGCATCCCATTTGAGAATGGAGGGCCCGTCGCACTTGGTGTGAAAGGGGTTGTGGCCACCGCCAAATACAGGATCAGACCACTGTACGATGTAGAGGTGGTCGAGACCATGGTGTCTCAGACCAGTGACAGTGGGTTAGGAGGTGAAAACTCTCCTGTGGTGACAACCGTAGTGGGAATTGAAGAATTCCCAGAAGGAGTAACAACATTTGTTTCCATTGTTGTGTGCAACACTGTCTGGCGCTCATAAAATTGAATTGGTACGATGAAAGGTGCCAAGAAATCAGTGGTTGGGGTTTCAACTGGGCCAAGAGCGTTCGCTTCAAGCTAAAAAATGGTTGATTCCTTTGGATTTTGGTTGGGCACAATTGCTTGTAACCCGGTCTCTTCAAAAGACCCTTGTTGGTCTAGTTTTCGCCTTAATGGTGGCGGGGGTGGCTGCAGTATAACCGGCGGCACGCCAAGAAGCCTTCGTGACCGGCAGAGCTCGTGATCCTCCACTGTGTGAGAATATCAAAGACACTCTAGGGTAGTCTAAATGTTCAAAAGTAACACACACTAAAAAAGTCCCTAGAAGATAAGACAGGCAAATACTAAATTAATTGGAAGAACAGTTACAACAACCAACACTAGAGAAACTTACCGGTGCAAGTGCAACTCGAACATGGAAGCAACTTCCAGATATACTCTACAAAGCGTGGCCCGATGTATGTCCTAGGTACCTCGGTATACCCCCACAGTCACCTGTATATGTCCCTAAAAACGATAGGCAACTAGGTTGCCAACGCGCGAACAGTCACCAGGCAGGTATAGTCGAAAGTCGGGTAGACCACAATGAGCAGGGTATCAAGGCCAAAACCTGTCAATGGTATCGAAATAAAGTGGTATGAAAGACAACTGAGGACCTCGAATGGATTTGAGACCCACGAAGCCCCGTGGCAAATGCAATCGATAGAATCCCAAAACAAGCCCTCTATATGTGTTCTCCACTACGATTGGTCCAGCTTTGGAGGGGTTATCTCCGCTACCTTTCCACACGCGACCTCATGTTTATCCCCTATGTTAGAGGGGGGTCCCAGATAAATTTCATGATACTGGACTTAGACACTCCCTAACTCAGACTCCAATGTTTGATTTTAAATAGCCTTGAAGAGTTTCCTCTCCAACCTAATCCAAGGCCCTAATCCTGAACTAGTTGGTTAACCCTACAAACATAAAAGTCTAATAAATTTTAGATTTAGCGTTAATTTTATGTCTTTGTATTATGTCAAGGGGTATGAAATTGAAACTGATGATGTGTAAAAGACGAAAGAAAAAATGAATAAAAAAGATGGAAACAAAAAACTTTTACTTAATGCAAAATTTCAACAACTTTTCAATTTTTTTTTTTTTTTTAATTTTCTAAGATTTTGGACAGCAAACTCAAAAGAAATTTCACTTGACTACAAGCTACTTATGATATAAGTAAACTGCAAAAACTTATGAAATAAATGACTTTTCCCTGGCTAATAATGCAGAAACACACTCTTCAACCAAACAAGAAAATGAAAGAGATTTTATTTATTTATTTAAATGTTGATAAAGCAAAAAGGAAAAATAACAACAAGTAAAAACCAAGAAAAACAATTATGGCCTAATCGAAGATCATAGAGAATCACTTCAACAAATCACACACTGGCAACTTTAAAAATGACTCTCACACTTGTCTAAAAACCCTAAAAAATTCTTTTTTTATGACAACTTTTAAATGAGAAAAAGCAAGCTAAGGGTAAGAGTAATCCTAAGCTACTGACTGCTAAGACAAAGATTCAAACACCTGAGAGGTATAATTATCATCAAGGGAAAGGATGACTGCCTTACCCTCAACAAAAACTATCCTGCACAAGCACGCTACTGATAATCCAACAACAAGCGTGTGAACACGAGCTGTATAGAGACAGCGGGTGTGTACACATGGGCAGACCTTGTACAGGCCATGTGTATCTATAAACTCCGAGAAAAAATAAAAACAGAAAACCCAAACCAGGAAGAGACCACTGATATTGATAACCAGGATCCCTTCAAGGCTTGGACACTCTTTTTAACAGAAAAAGCAAACAATGTAAGGAAAAAATTTGTAAAACAAACCAATCTGAGACAAGACTGCAAACAACCAAGACTTAGAAAGAATCCCAGAAAACCCCTGAGAATGTCTGATTCTGACAGGGAAGAGGATGACTGCCTAAAAAATTCTCTGGACTCTACACGCTACTGCTACTTCTTCAGTTAGCGTTCACACGCAGGTTGTAAGAGAGTAGGGCGCGGGTACACACGTGCAGACCTTATGCAGGCCACGTGTACCTCTGTGGGTCTCAAAAAAACACAGTCAAGAAAATAACATAGATAGCTGGTATGGGAAACTAGACTCTCTGTTAGATCATACTTTATAGAAACTAAAAAAAAAACAGGCAAGAAAAACCAGTCTTTTTCTAAAAACTACCCAAAAACAAATAAAATTCCTAGGAGCCCTAGAGACTTCCCCAGTTGTTGAAAAGTCAACAAGAAACATGTGTCTAAATTTATTTTCCCTTAATTAAATTAGACAATAAATATTAATCTATTATCTCATTCATAACTGAGTGATTTGGAATTGTAACAGAATTATAAATGTAGTTAAGTGAGTTAATATCAGTTGTACTAGTTGTAACTAAAAATGCACTAATGAGAGTTCAGTTAATCAATGAACTCACATGCAACTGAAGATTCGGCATGGTTAAATATATGCATGTCAGTTCCAATGGAGATCCAGTTGAGATAACAGGTGAAAGGGATAGTTTGGCTATTAGTTGTGATTTGTTCACACATGCAGTGAATATGCTTATGATCATGTGCAAACGAGGCAATTGTATTCATTTGATTCATTGTGAGAATTCGGATTGTAGAGTTTTTGCAGAGGAGGTAGGCTGTTTGGACATAGGAATTGGCGCATGTATTTGCTAATTTGTGTATGATAGTGTGAGACGATTGTATTGTATTGAGATCTCTTGGATTAGAGTTTTGTATGAGATTATTTCACGATTCATGATATACATTATATATGATAGTGGGGTTTTTAGCTTTACGATTTCCCGGTAAAACTTCTGTGTTGTGTGTTATTGATATTTCACTTTGTGCATTGTGGTTGTGATCATGGTTTAATTTCTTCCGCAATAATAATAGTAGAAGCGATTATGTATTTAACAAGTTGCGGAAATTGTTAGATCAGGAGAATCACAGGAATACATTAATTTGTATCGAAATTTCTATATGGTATCAGAGCCACGGAGGCCATGGAGTCACGGAAGTGAGGTGCGAACATAATTTCATTCTCGTAGGTCCTGCCTCTAGCCGGGTGCGAACTCTAGGCAGGGTGCGAACTTCATTTCCATTCTCACAGGCAAATACACTAGCAGGGTGCGAACTTCCCTCACCCTAACAGTGGAGCAGGGTGTGAACTTCTTGAGCATTCTCGCAGGCTACAGTGGAGAAGGGTGCAAACATCCCAGGCAAGTTCACAGGCTACACACAGGCAGGGTACGAACTTCCCTCAGGTTGCTCTCAGGTGGGGTGCGAACCTCCCAGGGCAAGAGGAAAGTGAAGGGGTTGAGTTTTGGGTTGGATAACATTCGAATTTGTAAGATTTTCTTAGTGGGACACTTGATTCAAGATCGAAATGTCTTTCAATGGCTTGAGGTCGGAGTATGCACTTGAGGGCAGCTCTAACTACATTGCTTGGAAGGATAGGATGGAGGCAGTGCTCGAAGACAATGGCTTGAAGGGTTACATTGACCCAGATGTTCCTAAGCCAGATGCGACAGATACTGCAAATCTTGATGCATGGCAAAAGAAAGTGGCGAAGGCGAGGAGGATTCTGTTGGAGGGAGTACGAGACCACATTATCTCAAGTCTCCATGGGAAAACCATACCATATGCAATGTGGAAGGTTTTGACAGATCTGTTCCAAAACAGTAGCGACCATAGGAAATTGGCACTCAAAGATAAACTCAAGAAGATCAAGATGGAGAAAGGCGACACCATTCCAAAATATCTCACGAAGTTTGTCCAATGTTGGGATGAGCTTGGAAGTGTGGGAATAACAGTTGTTGCTGATGCTTTGGTGAGCTTAGCGCTCTTAGGGCTTCCTAAGAGTTGGCACAGTTATCAAGACTTTGTCAATGGCAAGGAAAAATTGTTGGATTGGGAACGACTGTGGTCGGATCTAGTGCAAGAGGAGTTTAGGCGGAACACCAGGGATGGATATTCATCAAAGCGTGATGATGAAGAGGATTGTGCTTTGACTGCCAAGGCAAGGAAAGGGAAAGGGAAGAAATCCCAATCAAATTCCAAGTCTAAAGTCAAGAAGCTATATTTGTCCAAATTGAAGTGTTTTCACTGTCACGAACGTGGGCATCTCGCTACTAACTATCCACAGAAGAAGAACAACAAGATGGTTGCTGGAGCTGCAACTGGTGAGGCTCTTGTCTCACAATTTGAGCTTGACTTCACTTTGATCGCATGCATGGCATCAAGTGCATCGGGATCAGTGTGGTATTTGGATAGTGGCGCTTCCTTCCACATGACGGGAGATARAGAGTCTTTCATTGACTTGGAGGAGAAAGATCTCAGAATGCATATAGAGATGGGCGAYGATGGATGATACAGTGCAACTGGTATTGGTACCATTACCTTTCAGAGGGAGTCAGGTAAACCATTTCAATTGAAAAATGTTATGCATGTTCTAGGTCTGAAGAAAAACTTGGTCTCAGTCGCAATGTTGGAGGACAGAGGTTATGATGTTGTTTTTAGCAGTGGTATAGCCTACCTGCAACATAAAGAAATAGGTCAAGTCAAGAATATAGGGATTCAAGTTAAGAATCTCTACATGCTACAAGTATATGGATGCGATGCCATGATAGGCAAGGTAGAAACAGTGGTGAGTAGGGATGAGGGTGAATTATGGCACAGGAGATTAGGCCATCTTCATCATGGAGCCTTGAAGATCATGCAGCAAATATCTACTGCACTTCCAAGGGGAACACTTGCTCAGTCAAATAATTGCAAGGGGTGCACCCTGGGGAAGTATGTAAAGTCCACCTTTCATGAAAAGGAGAACCGTGCTTCGGTCATCCTGGAGAGAATTCACACGGATGTGTGTGGAACATTCTCGGTTGCTTCAACAACAAAACACAGGTATTATGTTATTTTTGTTGATGAATTTTCTCATAAATGCTAGATATTCTTCATGCAGAAGAAGGATCAAACATTCTCAAAGTTCTGTGAGTTTAAAGCATTGGTGGAGAAAGAGTCGGGGAAGCAAGTGAAGGCTCTAAGGAGCGATAATGGTGGAGAATACATATCTAATGAATTCAAAGACTTCTGCAGCAGAGAAGGAATTAGAAGAGAACTCATAGTGCCTCATAACCCACAACAAAATGGGGTCACAGAGAGAAAGAATAGAACGATCGTGGGTGTAGCATGAGCGATGTTGCATGATCAGGGCCTACCAATGCATTTGTGGGCAGAAGCATGCAATACTGTGGTTTATGTGCAGAATCGTTGTCCTCATAGAGTACTTGGCATGAGTACACTTGAAGAAGCTTTTACTGGTAATAAACCTGATGTTTCTCATTTTAAAATTTTTGGCTCATCTGTTTATGTGCATGTGACCAAAGATGCCAGGAAGAAGCTAGAACCAACCGCTGAAGTTGGGATATTTGTGGGGTACACAGAAACACCCCATAATTATCGTGTGTATTTGTTGAACAATAAGATGACTGTTATGTGACGGGATATAAAATTCGATGAGAGGAAAGACATGCGTTTGTCGCTTGAGAGGGAGCTAGACTTGCATGAAGAAGAGGAACTGTTGGTTCCCAAGGATGAGTCTCAATATGTGGATCAACCACATGAAGAGGTTCATGGAGTGAAGGAAACCAATCAAGCAGAGCCATCCATTAGAAATGGTAGAAAGTGCACCACGGAAGCTGATAGATTAAGACTAGATGCTGCACAGAATATAGGAGCCCCTATTTCACAGAGCAGACAGAGACAGTCTCCTGATCGATTTGCTGGATACATGGTTCTTATGAGAAAATGTATTGTGACTGAACCATCTTCCTTTTAGGAAGAAGTGCAAGACCCCACTTGGGTTGATGCTATGATAGAGGAGTATGACTCCATTATAAAAAACAATGTATGGGAAATTGTCCCAAGACCGATTGATAAATCAGTGGTAGGTTCGAGATGGATCTACAAGGTAAAGAAAGCTATTGATGGGAGTGTGGAGAAATACAAGGCCGGGTTTGTGGCCCGGGGCTTCTCACAGATCGAGGGGATATATTATGGTGAGACCTTTGCACCTGTCGCAAGGTACTCTTCCATAAGATCCATCCTTGCACTCTCAGTTCAGATGGGCTGGCGTATTCATCAGATGGATGTTAAAACTGCGTTCCTCAATGGGATCATTAAGGAAGAAGTGTACATTGAGTAGCCAGAAGGTTTTGAGACCTTTGATAGAGATTCACATGTGTGCAGACTCAAGAGAGCACTGTATGGGTTGAAGCAAGAACCCCGTGCTTGGTACACTCAGATAGACAGCTATTTCACCGGATTGGGCTTCACGAAAAGTGAAGCAGATGCAAACCTATACCAAATTGTGGTGGAGGATAAGCTATTAATCATTGTTCTTTATGTTGATTTAATACTTACTGGTGATGAGCAATTGATAAACTCGTGCAAGGAGGACCTTGCAAAGGAGTTTGAGATGAAGGATTTGGGCCTTCTTCATTATTTCCTTGGTTTGGAAATATGGTAGCGAGATGGTGAACTTTTTGTGTCTCAAGGAAAGTATGCAAGGGAGATACTGCATAAGTTTCACATGTAGGGCTGCAAACCCATGGATACTCCTCTTCCATGAAACTGGAGGAAAGAGGATGCTACTTCTGGAGAGGTAGTGGATGCTACTATCTATCGATAGTTAGTGGGTTTGCTAATGTATTTAGTGAACACGAGACCGGACATTTTCTATGCAGTTAACTAGCTAAGTCAAGCGATGGTTAAGCCTACCAAACTCTTTTGGAAGGCAGGTAAGCATGTCTTGAGATATCTGAAGGGCACAAATGAGTATGGATTATGGTACAGACAAATAGATGAGGTGAAGTTGCATGGCTTCACGGATGAATATTGGGCGGGCAGCCCAACGGACAGAAAGAGCACATCAGGGGGGATCTTTAGTATCGGATCTACAGTCATTTCTTGGTACAACAGGAAACAGAGATCCGTGGCACTTAGTTCAGCGGAAGAGGAATACATGGCAGTGAGTCAAGCTGCATGTGAGGCTATCTGGATGAGGAAGATCTTGGTTGGTTTGTTTGGTTCTCATTTAGATCCGACAGTGATTTATTGTGATAATCAGAGTTGCATTAAACTCTCGATTAATCCTGTGTTTCATGACAGATCTAAGCATATAGATATCTGGTATCATCATCTCAGAGATTGTGTGCAGCGAAAGATCATGTTGCTTCAATACATTCCTATGAAAGATCATGATGCAGACATTCTGACGAAGGTGCTCACCAGGAGCAAATTTGAATATCATAGAGAAGGGATTGGGGTGAAGGATAATCCCTTTCTTGTTGAGAGGGAGTGTTGAAAAGTCAACAAGAAACATGTGTCTAAATTTATTTTCCCTTAATTAAATTAGACAATAAATATTAATCTATTATCTCATTCATAACTGAGTGATTTGGAATTGTAACAAAATTATAAGTGTAGTTAAGTGAGTTAATATCAGTTGTA
>JZKD02S1635187.1:500111-514333 GCA_000966675.3 Picea glauca | reverse complement strand
GTTGTGATTTGTTCACACATGCAGTGAATATGCTTATGAGCATGTGCAAACGAGGCAATTGTATTCATTCGATTCATTGTGAGAATTCGGATTGCAGAGTTTGTGCAGAGGAGGCTGGCTGTCTGGAGATAGGAATTGGTGCATGTATTTGCTAATTTGTGTATGTGTGAGACGATTGTATTGTACTGAGAGCTCTTGGATTAGAGTTTTGTATGAGATTGTTTCATGATTCATGATATACATTATATATGATAGTGGGGTTTTTATCTTTACACTTTCCCGGTAAAACTTCTATGTTGTGTGTTATTGATATTTCACTTTGTGCATTGTGCCTGTGATCATGGTTTAATTGCTTCCACAATAATAATAGTAGAAGTGATTTTGTATTTAACAAGTTGCGGAAATTGTTAGATCAGGAGAATCACATGAATACATTAATTTGTATCGAAATTTCTATACCAGTATGGTCACCAATTATGTTGTGAGGGAAATCTCCTTACGGACTAGAAAATAGGGTTAGACTTTGCATGTGGATATGACCTAGAGAAAATCTACTTTCTACCTTCGTCTCAAGACTTAAATCCCATTTCTTTTCAGTAAATACATGGCCAGATCAACCTACCTTGTTCCAGGCATTCGATGTCGATCCCTTGTCGTGCTTGATCACTTGTTCACAGTTCCCCTTTCCAACGTTGACCTACATACCTGACAAGCAACAACTACACATGTATCTTACCTATAGACTAACGGGTTAGAGATTCAAACATGTACTTAACAAATTATGAATAACTCATGAATTGGGAAGGAAAAACATTTTCTTTATTACTTTGAATGAGTCAACTTACAAAATTCGAGACTGTCCACCGCTCTGCGAACCTGATCCTGGGCTCCTCTTCAACTGTCCTCCAACTTCTTTGCTTTGTATCTCTTCTGGCACAAGGATGGATAAAGGGTTGGGACAATGGGAATATGCAAATGGGCAGAGTTTCTTTGCTATATTTTTCCTCATCCAAATGGGACCCCTAGCCCTTCTTTTATAGGTTAGAAGAAGCTAGGTATTTGGATGAACCCTTGGCCATGCATGGATGGGAGTTTCAATTAAATCACCCAAAGCTCTATGTTATGTCGACAAATTTCCTTTTTTCGGTCCACGCGGGCTATTTTAGGTCAGCTAACATGTACACATGTGCAGTAATGGAGTAGGGCACATGGGCTCTTATAAAAGAGGTTTTTTAAATAGTTTTTCAGTAGTCCTTTGGAAAAGAAGGGATCTGAGATGGCCTGATGCCAAGTAAGCATGTATGGTGTAATTTAGGGTTATAAAAATTCATCCTCATATGGATGAGGCCTTTCTTCCTCCTCCTCTCCATATTTCAATACCCCCTGTTGACGTGAACTCTCAGCTGAGATCATCTCTCCTCCCTTACCCACTTGGAAAGTCGGATGTCTCCTCTGCCCTCCTGGAAGTTTATGAGATCAACTGATCCCTTCTCATTTCCCACCTGGAAACCTACGAGACTTATTCTAGATCTCTTTCCCTCTCCACTGAGATTTTCATCATATCTCAACCACCCTTTTAACATCTGTTTCTATCTCCTGGCCAACAACTTTCAAACAAGCCACTTAGTTGTCTATTTCAAAGGCCACTCGTATCTCTAACATACCTTTTCCTCCTGCTGCATCTTAAATGCTACATTCTCCATCTCTGCTCGGATTTCACTGAGCTACTTGTCCATCTCCACTTTTCTTCTTTGTGGGAAGTATTCTCCTCAAAAATTCTTATGACCTCCAGTGGCCATCTTGCTTCTCTTGCAGCCTACCTGGCTGTTTACCATCTGTTGCACACCTTGCAATAGTTTCTACAGAGCATCACACTCTATCTCCCTTCACATGTTGTCTATAGGAGAATTCAAGCTCCGATACCACTTGGTGTTGACCCCCCCTCTTATCTCCTTTGGGGTTGCTCGACCTCCCGGTCTAGGATCGTTCAAACACCTGAGTCGAATTGACTCTTCAGCTCCCTACTAGAACCCAATATGATTTATCACAGGTCCTTCTTTCTCCAAAGTGCGGGTCCCATCGGCTTCATGACTCTCTTCTTGGCCCTTTGAAGAAAGTTGGTGGTGACACTAGCTTTCCATGCCAGGCCCTTTCTATCATATGACCTTGGGCTATGTCCCGGGGCTAAACCATAAAAGCACTTCAGGATTCGGGATTTGGCGTGTCCCACAACAACCACCTCCTACGTTCCTAAAATCTGAATCGGTTAACTCAAATGGTGCAAGGATCAACAATCCCCATCCCTCCTTCAGATCGACGACTACGATCTATTCAGACTTCGGCCATCAGGAGTCTCTCACTATCCTCCTATGATATCTCCCAGAGTACTACTCCTCCAAAATGTGCGGATCGCTTCCACGCGTCCCCTCCAGATCCAATGGTCTGGATTCAAACCGCTCTTCGTGACTTCACGAAGATTTATGTTTTCTCTTGGAAAACCTCATGGAGCTCTAACTCCCGTATCTATCTTTCACCACATGTGTCCTCCCGACGATGGACGATTTCACTGTATTTGGGACTTCGACAATTCCTCAACCCTCTTGTGCACTTATCACAATTTCTTTCTGAGACTTAGATTGTCCTCGGTTCTTTTATGCACTCCTTGTAGAGTTCTATGCTAGTTCTCTCGAGATTTTTCTTGGCTTGAAACCTTCAAGACTCTCGATTCTCCTGTGTCCTTCTGTGGACTTTCTAGTGCCCTCCTAGTAAATTAAATCTCTTCCTCCTAAGCTTGTAATATGAACTTACTTTACCCTTGGTGCACTCCTTGTGCTCGCTTCATCCTTCTGATGGCTTCTCCCTGAGCCCTTCCAGAAGTATTAAGGAATATCCTTTCCTTGGATGATGCACACTTGCAAAGCCTTCCTTCCTCAGAGTGTTCAACAACCCTAGGGTTCTCTCACTATCTCCAACACTCTAGAATGTGTTGCTCATGTCCACACTCGCACTAGCTCAATTCCCTCCTGGCATAGTCTTATAGAGTGTTCAGTAATTTTGTGTTGTACTTTCTCCCACACAACCTTTCTTTCCAAGGTATTCAACAACCTTGAAATTCCCCTCCGAGTCTATGAATTATCCTGGTGTGCCCTCTTGGAAGCTTCTCTTCTGACTCGAATGAGTTCAGACACACACTCATTGTGTTGGATCACAGAGTCTCAAATCTTTGTTGCACACTCCTTGCACTTAGCCTAGAGAACCAGAACTAATCCAACACACTCACAGATAGAAGATTATAATTCTATCCCTGCAGACGATTTCTAACATACATCTACAACACAAACGTATACGAACGACATTCACAACTAAACATCCATTATACAGAAATTGACAAACAGGAAAATTTGTTACTTTCTATTGATGGTGGAATGTCCATTACAATATGTGAGTCTATACTATGACTGAGTCTCAGCTCTCAACTCTCCTCTCTTCGACCTCTCTATATCTACCTACCTCTACTGGGTAATCAATACAAAAATTTATACAAGAGGGGCTCGATGAGCTTCCCTCCAAGCTATGCTAGTGGTTTCTAATCACCATTCAAAATGCCTGACTAATGAGGTAGATTACAATCATGGAAATCTGATTCAAATTGGATGCATATCCCTCCTACCATCAACCACTTAATGGAAAACTCATCTACATCTTGTGTGAAGGCACAACTTGGCTCTACCATCCTGACAACATTAATTTCCTTAATCACGATTTATATTTAGAAGGCAAAAAGAGAGGTGATGCTTCTCTCTTTCTTGAATGTGCATCGATCGTGCTAATCAGCTGGTGTGTGCTGAGGTGGAGTGATTCTCTTGCATTATGGTTCCTCGTGGTTAGGGATATATGGCCTTGTGAATTTGGAAGCCTCGAAGAATGGTCAAGAATCCCTAGTTGGTTACAAGTCAATGAATGAAAGGGTGACATGGTTATAACAAAAATCTCTAGAATCTCTAAGATTAAGGGAAAAAATTACCTAGAAAAATTATAAATACTCCTCAAGGAATCATTCACATGTACACTCACACACTTATATTGAATTTCTATCTTGTGAATGTTATGGTCTAGTATTGTGATCTTTTGACTAGTTTGTGATGGATAATTCTAAGGTAGCGAAGCGGGAGAAGTGAAATATTTTTTGGATTGCAAAGGAGAGCATGAAAATATGAGGAAATACTAATTAGGGTCATCCCCATGGGTCAGAAACTAAGTGTCCCATGAGGCATCCTAGTGGGCTTCCAAGAGGTCGTCACATTAGGACCCGCGTTACAAAAGGTCTTTCTCCCGTGAGGCATCCCCACGGGTTTCCAAGAGGTCATCACAAGAGGACCCACATTTCAAAAGGTCTTTGTTGCGTGAGGATAAGATAGAAGTGAGGAGGATGTTGGTTCCAAGTTGTTGAGGACTATGGAAGAAGCTACAGGTCATTGTTACAGAGTATCAAGTCAGCTACAAGATCAGAGGTAAGTCTTAAGGGTTACATGTTTGGTTATGGTATGGTACATGTTGATGATACATGATGGTATGGTACCTCTTGGTGATGTTATGGTACATTTATTAGAAGCATTATTGGATATCTTGGTATCTAGTTTTGTTACATGTTATGGTGTATATTTGAGGCTTGGGATATTGTGTTTTGAGGTTGCATCTTGGTGATATTGAAGAGCAAGCTTGAGGCATGTGTTTGTGAGCTTTGGCACATGGTTTGAGGTACATGATTGGATGCATGTCTTGTTGGTATAATACTTGTTGAGGAATAGCTTGGTTCTTGGTTTAGAACACGATTGAGTTTCATGTTGGACACTTGATGTTGGCATAGTGCTTGAGGCACATCTTGGTGATATTGACATATTGGTGGAGGTTTGTGCATGGTTGATAGGCATGGTTGGAACATGGTATGGTACATGTGTTTATGGTTGATGTGCATGGTTGACACATTTTATAGTATAGGTGGTGATGATACAGGTTTGGTGCATGGTCGATGCACTTGTTATGGTACATGGTTGATGGTACAGGTTGATGCATGGTTGATGCATGGTATAGGTTGGTACTTGGTTGAGACACATATCTTGTGATGGTATGTGGTGATATTGGTACATGCTTGGTAGAGGCATGTGTTGGTGATGTTGATCATATGGTTTGAGATATTCTCATGGTGATCTTGGCATGATTTGCATGCATATGAGAGTGGATCTAGTTTTGTGGATGAAATAGTGATTGGTTGGACAAGTTGATGTGACAGTGACAGTAACAATAATAGTGACAATGACAGTGGCAGTGGCAGTGGCAGTGATTGTGGTAGTGACAGTTGGTATACACTTATATTTTATGGTGGAAGGATGGGGCAAAGAAAGGGGGTTGTGGCCTCCTTTTGATTAGTGCCAGAGAATTAGGGCGTTGGATCTTCCTTCAAGTTGGAGCCTGAGAGCTAGGTGATTGTAGCCACCTTTCAGTTGGAGACAGATAACCCAGGGGGTTGTAGCCTCCTTTTAGTTGGATCAAGATAATTCAGGGAGTTGTATATTCCTTCAGGTTGGAGCCTATAAATAGGGGGTTGTAGCCTCCTTCCAGTTGCAGTTAGAGAATTGGGAAGTTGGTGCTTCCTATGAATGAATTCTTGATATATATAAGAAAGCATTATGTGGTTTTCTCCCATTTGGGTTTCCATGTAAATACTGGTGTATTATGTTGTTGATGTGATGTTGCTTATGATTACATGATTATGATATATATATTGAATGCACTCATAGATGATACAATACTGATAAACTGTTGAACATTGTTGATAAAGTATATTGTGGTTAAAAGTGGTATAAAGTGCTCATACTTATTCACCCCCCTCTCTCAGTATTCCAAGAATAAGATTTTGTAGTTTATGTAGAAACAAGGAAAACTATAGAACTATTTCCATAAAAAGTGGTCTAGATACTTGCAATAGTTCCATATCAGCATCAAGTATAAGACATAAATCATCAACTTCATCGTTGACTGCCTCAATCGATCTCCACTTGCATCCCTAACCACGGTGCTCCACTCATGTGGAAATGAGGCCTCCAGGTAGCCCCAACTCTACGAGAGTGATCCTAACTTCACTACCACTTATTAGATATCGAGCACATGTGTGACTACCACTGAATTTCATCTTTAGGACATATTATTATGTCATATGAGAGACCTTTGTGTTCCTTCAAGGGAGCCTGCAAAATAGATTTGGGAAGCTCACTACAGTTCGATGGCAAGACACTTTGGCATGGAAAAGACAGTAGCAGTGCTACAGAAGAATTTCTATTGGTTGAAATTGCAATAGGATTTCGGCAAGTACATCAGGCCTTGCACTTCCTACGCCATTACCAAACCAACCATTAAGAAAAAATGTTTTTACACCCCTTTACCTACTCCCGACAGGCCCTGGGAATCCATCTCAATGAACTACATGTCTGGCCTTCCTTCAACCAAGCAACGAAATGATTATGTTTTTGTGGTTGTTGATTAATTTTCTAAGATGGTCACTTTGACAACCTGTAAGAAGAGTGTTACAACATAGGCCACTACCAAGATCTTCTTCGAATGGGCGTGGGTACATTTTGAGATACCATAGACCATCGTATTAGATCAAGAAAACATGTTCCTAAGAACATTCTAGTCAAGCCTATGGTCATTGTTGGACACCAAGCTCCTCAAATCCATTGCCTTCCACCCCCAAACTGATGGCCAGATAGAGGTCGTCAATAGGATGATCATGCATATCTTGTGCATGTACAACTCCAAACATCTATGCACATGGGATGAGAGTCTCCCCTATGTTCATCATAACTACAATAGATCCCACTAGATATATCCCCTTTCAGGTGGGGCTAGGATTTCAACCATTGGGTCCCATTGATGTCACATTTCCCCTTGCTTCCACACCGAAAAAATCTTCCCATGCTCGATACAAGGCCAACAAAGAAACTAAGTTTATTGAACATATTCAACACATTTTCCAACAGGTCCATGATATTTTACAAAAATCCAATGCTAATTACAAGCAACACCATGATCAACACCGAGTGCCACACAAGTTTCAGGTTGGAGACAAGGTCTAGTTGAATTTGCAGAAAAAATGCCTTACAGGACCCCATTAGAATCTTCATCCACTTCTCTATGGAACTTACACCATTAACAAGGTTGTGGGTGACAATGCATTTGAGCTAATTCTTCCTCCCTTCAATGGCTTGCACCTAGTTTTCAATGTTGACCTCCTTCGACCATACTTTCCACCATTATTGGACACATCAAAGATAATAGAGCAGTTGAAACCGAAAGAGCTCAAAAAACTTGACTGCATGGAACATGCATCCATTGATCATATTATGGAAACTCAGGTTAAGGGCACTTTCCAATGGAGGATCCAACTTTATCAGGTTGTCAAAGTAGGGTAGCTCCTGCACCAAGGTAAGTGGATCACCCAGGGCCAAATTTAGTATAACTTTCCCCATATGATGGGGGCACTCAACACAATGGAGAACATTGCTTCCTAAAGGGGAAGGACTAATCTAGTTGCATATCAGTGGCCACCCACCTATTCCACTGGCTCAAAGAACAATGTTCCCTTTTGGCAGTTTTTTACAGTTTTTCAGGTCCCAAACTTCTGGGGTTGTTTTGAGGCCCTAAATGATGTTTTTTTGGAATTTTTAGGGGCCAAGGATAAATACTAGAATTCCTTGGCCTTCAGTGGAAATTTTACTTATCGGTTATACCTTTCCGACGAGGTATCGAAAACCCCAAACAAATATCATATGAAAACTTTACACCCTCGGGAAGTTGATGTATCAACTACCCCCATTGGGGCCCACAAACCTTTTGGCGTTTCATCTTCTAGGGTTATGGTTTTGGATGTTTAGGGTTTTCTCATTTATTCTTTATGTTAAAAAGGACTTTAGAGCCTCATTGTAATCAACTTCTTGCAAATGCGCGTATCCGCCACATCTCTTCTCAAAGATAAGCTACCACCATTCGAGCAAGCCTGTTTCATTCTACATTTTTTATAGTTTCAACATTTTCCATTTATTAATAGAATTCAAGTTTCACTGCATCTCTATGTTTTTGTTATATATATGTATTTCATTTCGTTCCATTTATAAATATGGATAAGTAGATTCTCCATCTAAGGGAAATTTTAAGTCTAGAGTAAGATGCTTCAATTGTTATCCGAAAGGGAATATTGCTAAAGATTTTCCTAAGAAGAAACCCAACAATGGAAAAGGGCATGTTCAACTGCATGGTAAGGATCAATTCCACCAAGGTAGTGTTGTAAATGGACTTGATGAGTTGTCTAATAAATTAGAAAAATTCTCATTGTTGTCTTCTGTTTATAGTAATTCTTCTTGAAAATAAGTTTGGTATATTAACTTTGGTACAAGAATGAATATGTCTACTGATAAAAAGATAATGTTTTTAGAGCTTAAGGAGATAATTTATGGATATTTAGTATTTTTGGGTGATGACCAATCTCTAGAGGTGAAAGGAATAGGAATTGTTCCTATTTGAATGCGAAATGGAAGTATAATGTCTATAAAGAATGTTCTGTATGTTCCTAGCCTAACAAAGCACATGTTTTCAATGAGTGACATTGTTGATTAGAATATGAAGGTCGATTTTATTGAAGGTAGTTGTACAATCCAAGATTGTAAATATGGAAGATCAAGGGTGATATGAAAAGGCATTAGAGATGGTGGCTTGTATAGATTGATTGTAGGTATCACTAATCAAAGAACACAATTGCAAGTTGATGGAACACTCGTGGACCTATGACATAGAACAATTGTTCACCTAAATCGTGATAGCCTAAGGAAAGTTCAAAAAATTGTAAAAGGTATTCCACAATTTAATATGGGTAAAATAGGTGTGTATGATGCATGTGCTATGGAAAAGAATCATAGGATAATTTCTTGTCAAATGATGAAAAACCCACTAGGAATCCTCCTGACCTTGTTCACTATGATGTTTATGGACCAATGAGTACTCCTATCACTAGCTTCTCCTATTTTTTTACTTTCATATATGATGCTACTTGAAAATTTTGGATATATTTCATAAAGAAAAATAATGAAGTGTTTGAAAGGTTTCATGAATTTAAATCCTTTGCAGAAAAGAAAATAGGGTGTAGCATAAAAATCTTCAGAAGTGATAATGGTAGTGAGTACAAATATAATGAATTTGTTTCCTTTTGCAAGTGATTTGGGATCAAGAAGTAATATTTTGTTCCTTATACTCCTCAACAAAATGGGCTTGAAAAGAAGAAGAACATGAACATTGTTGAAATTGCACGATGCATGTTAGAGTAGTTTTGTATGCCTCATTTTCTTTGGGAAGAATCTTGCAATACTGCTATGCACATATTGAATAAGTGTCCTCACAAGTCCCTAATGGATGTTAAACTTGAGAAGGACTTTTCTAGGTTAAAACCTTTTGTTGATCATTTTGTTGGTGTCTAAAGATGTCCTAAAAACAACCTTAGTTTAACATTAATTTACCAACCCGTAGATTTGTCTTTTATCTCAAGAATATCAACAAAGTCTATGCAGGTAGCCTAAAATCGTGTAGCTCAACCAAATTTGAGTTCATCAACAATCAAGTTCCTCAAACGTTCACCAAAGATTCTAAGAACTAATGGAATAGAAATCTGATTACTAAGATGTTGTAAAATGGAAAAGAAATAATTAATCTATTGAATTCACTTAACTAAAAAGCAGTAATTGAATTTAAGCAGGGACTTGCAAAATTAACTATCAATTATGAATTATGATTACTAGAAAGGAAATAACGAATTAATATATCTACAGAAAGAAACAACAATTGTAATCTAATCAGAAGGGACAACTAATGTGACTTTTACCGAAAGGAACAACTAATGTAACTTTTACTGAAAGGAACAACTATTGTGACTTTAACCGAAAGGAACAACAATCATAAATCTAAGGAAAAGGAACATCACGGATGGAAATGTGAGGAATTGTCAAGCAACAACTTCAGAAATGGAAATCATAACGGAAATCATTAATAACTGATAGAAATGTTTGTCTTCTATACGCAAACAATCATAAAATCATTAACACACTTATGCATTTATCCTTGGCTATTATAAAAGAGATCTGAATCAAAAAATAGAAATCAAACTTCGAACTGATACAATTATAGAACGAGACAGTAGCTCCTTCAGACTGGGCCCTCGGTCTTCAGAAGTACTGCTACGAGAAACTCAGAGCACAGAAATGGTAGAAACACTCAAGACTTTCATTGATTCCATAGCTGGTGAAACATTTACAAAAGCTGCTTGTGCAGAGCAATTCTGAATCTAAATACTTGAATGCGTTTTTTTTTCTGTTTTTTATGGATCTATTACCCTCTTATATATTACAATAGTCTGGGTAAATCAAGCTATCCCTAGGATCGAAAGATCCTCAGGATTGCTTTACTATTATAAAGTTACAATATAGAAAATGCATTATCTTCAAAAACTGCTTTGCGCCTAAAAAGTCTTCAACCTCCAATAGTTTGTGCATAGCCAAGATCTCTTTGGTTATATTTGATAGTTATTTATCCAATTCTGCAACAAAATCAAACCATTCCAATCGTAATTTATAATCTATTTAATAAAACTTCAATAACAATCCTAAGAGACATATTAATCATGCTCTTTCCTATTTATCCCTAACTATCTGAAGAATCAATCAAAATCATATCATGAACTGTGGGAAAAAGGAAGATATTTATACCTTTTTCATAACCCAACATACCCCCCATCTTACCTTCTTGCATGTCCTCATGCAAGCTAGAGTCTTTCATGTAAAACAATTATACTATAGGGAGGAAAAGTTGGTTCACCAGGTCTCCTGAAACCATTGTTTCTTTTGATTTCATCAAAAGCGGGGTCCTGTCTCTTTTTATTAATTTGATAACCCATCTGGTAAGTTTATGGAGGAACCCAGAGGAGAGGGGGGTTATACCTGCATCCCATCCAAGAAGGTCCTTCCTCCTGGAGTAGTCTAGAATACCTTTCCACTCTGAAGGTTGTTGTAAAGAAATTATTAAATCCAAAGGGCTCTCTATTTTTAACCTCATCGGAGGATGCATCCCATCTTAGCTTGGAAGCAGCAAGAGCTTCTTCCTTGAGTTCTCTAAAATATGTGATACCTGAATGGATGACATGTAAATGGATAGGACCCAATGAGTCCAAAAACCGTGCCCTTTTCATGAAGGTCTTATGTCGCATGATGGCTGGGAAGGATTTTGGAGGCTCTCCTCTAATCCAAAGATCTAAACCAGTTTCCCTATTTATGAACATTTTGTGAGCCTTACCCCATATGACCTAGTTCCTAGTAAAGGACAGGAATGCATGGAACTGTATGTCCCCTATGAAGACACCAGGGTTGTCTCCTCTAACTTCTTCCAAAATGAAATTGTGGAAATATAATTCACACAGAAGGTATTGTACCTTCTCTTCCTGATCTCTGAAACATGAAATAAATTCTGGTACAATGGTAAATGAAATGGGTTTACCTGTTTTGATGGCCTTCACACTCAACAATAGATACCGTTCCAGCAAGAATAAAACATAATTAGTGGCAGGGGATCTGCAATTGATGGCATCGGAGTAGACATCACAGATGTGTTTGATTTGCTCCAAATCTTTTTCCAACTGGATTTGCACCTTTTTGGTCTTCTCTTGGGCTCTGATGAGCGCAGCATAGGTCCCACCCTCTATTGTTGTCATGTCCTTCAATTCTTTAACAACCCTTTGATATTCAGTCCTAGTTACCATTCCATGTTGGTGTTGGACCAATGTTTGTTGTGCTTGTGTAAGTTCTGCTTTTAGTCTATCGATGGGGACACTCTGTGCTTGAGATTGAGTTAATGCTTGCTGGGCTTGTCCCAATTCTTCTTTTAGCTTGTCAATGATGGCACCCTATGCCTGAGATTGGGATGTTTGATATTCATTCATTTCTTCTCTGGAGCGAATTAATGCTTTCTAGGTCTGTACAAGCTCTGCTTCCAGTCTATTCATGATAGTACTCTGTTCCTGGGACTGCTCTGTTATAGTCAATAATTCACCTCTGTTTTGAATCAAGGTTTGTTGAGACTGTAGTAGTTCTTCCTCCAGTCTCCTAATAGTATCATTCTGCTCAAAGAGTTGAGTTTTTTCCTCTAAAATCAGAGTGTCTGTCTGTATCCCAGCATCAACCATCTCTTGTGTTTCTATAGGAATTACATATTCATCCTGAACTATTGCTTCTTCTACCACTAATTCCTCAAGGTCCATCTGTATTCCTACAGAAGTTGTACTAACTTCTTTCTTAGGAAGAGGATTTCTTCCTTGCACTCTACCCTTTTTGTTTTTCTTTCTTCTGTGGATCTTGTTTTCTAGTTCTAACTGTTTCCTCAATTCCTTGATAATCTTCTTGAGTTTCCCCACCTTTTTCTTTAATATCATAGCCCTCTTAGCCTTTTTATTCAACAATTTTTTTTCTTTCTTTAATTTCCTAATTTGTTTTTGGCTTTTGGCTGATTTTTGTTTATGAGGGATTTCAAGGTCTTCTTCATTCCATCCAGCAGATGGTTGTCCCTCTGTTCCTTCCAAGTACTTTGGTTGTCCAAGAGGGTCTCTTATTTCAAAAATAAATTCCTCCTGTGCTTTGTCGTCTGGAAAAGGCATTTCAATGTCAAGAAAGTCTTCAGCTAGTTTTGAAGAGGAGGTTGGTTCTGGGTCTTTTTCTAGATTATTTTCATCTCTGTCAGTTAAGGTTCCTAAGTTCCCCAAAACTTGAGCTATTTCTATCTCATAGCTCTTCAAAAAGTGTCTTGTCAGGTGCTCTGCTGTAGGTTGGGTGTCTCCCTGATTATCCTTTTGTGTTGTCTGCTCTGCTTTCTCAATTGCTTGAACATTTTCCTGTAGAGGTTGTTCTATGAAATTATGAAGTTCTTCAAGGTGCTCTGTTGCATCCTGAATTGCTTCAGTTGTTTCCTGAGTTTGTTTGCTTCTCTTCCTTGTCCTAGAGGGGGATCTAGGAGCAACCATTTTTCTCTTATTCCTTTTTGTTAATGCTTGTTTCTGTGAGGTCTGGGCCTCAGTGATTTGAGTAGGGTCTGCTTCAATTTCAGTTTGAGGTGGTGGAATTTCTCTTTGGGTGGTAGTCACCTGTTCCAGTTGTGGAGGTCTATTGGCCTCAATCATATTCTCCCAAGTCAACTGAGTTTGACTCAATTCTTTATCCACTATTAGTTTAACTAATCTATGGTGGCTGATAACAGTCATAAGATCCTTGGAATTTTCTGTTCTTAAGGCAACTTCATGCAGTATGGTATGTAGGAAGAAAGGTAGATTAAGTACTAACCGTTGGTTCAAGGTTGCCAGCAGTTTGAGATGGTGAGGTCGAATTACGTCGTATCGTCCATCGCAGGTGAGGTACCGCTGAACTATCCCCACCAGTTCCTTCCATGGTTCACTAAGGGTACTGGGATTAAGTCCCTTTCCTTTTTCATCCAATTCTTCCCCAAGTTCTATGAAATATTTCACAACTTCCCTCAGCTTCGTGTATTTCCCTGTCCATTGAATGCTTGTGTTAGGGAGGCCTGTGACTTCTGCTACGATTTTTGGGGTAACTGAGATTTGTACGCCTTGAACCGTATATATTTCTCCTTGCAGGTTTTGAAAGAATTCAAGGATGACGTTTGTGTCATATCCTTGCAAGCAGCTGAAGTAATCGGTCCACCCTAGGCGATGTAGGATTTCTCTTTCCTGTTCTGTAATCCGGAGTAATGTCGGCTCTCTATGCACACTTCTGCCACCCATATTTTTGTGAAAAAGAAAGAACGACTGTCGTTCCTGTTTACAAATTTGGTTAGACCAGCTTTGGAGAAGCAGATGCCAAAAATAGAAAATATCAGCGCCAACAAATGTATAAAGACATGGGTTCCTTGTTGAAATAATGTAACTGCGAAGAGAATTCTTATTATTATTGGATTAAATCCCCATTGCGGATTAATCATGTCATTATTATTATTATTATTATTATTATTGTTGTTATTGGATTAATCCCCATTGTGGATTAGTCATGTTGGTAATTGTATAAGGACCAAATCCCCTTTTGCGGATTGGTCATCGGACAATTACAAAGGGCAGAATAAGAAGTCGG
>JZKD02S1635187.1:479005-500101 GCA_000966675.3 Picea glauca | reverse complement strand
ATAATATAGAGGCAGAATATCATTCAGGTATATTTGTATATATAAGGGAAAGAAACAACTTATGGTGGCGATCAATTATGAACGAGGTTTAAGATATTTCGGAGAGATTATTCCACGATTTTTTTTTTTGATAAGGTGTGAGGGACCATCCACAAAATAATGACAGATCGTTGTAATGACGATTAGAAACAGTGATGGAGAAAATTATTTGATGAAAGCCGCACTTATGGAGGAATGGCTAGTGTTTGAATAGTAAATAAGGGAACGACAGTCGCGCGAAAAGGAACAACAGTTGTTCCGTTCAAAAAAAGGAACAATAGGTGCGCGAAAAAGGAACAATAGGTGCGCGAAAAGGAACAACAAGCGCACGAAAAGGAACAACAAGTGCACGAAAATGAACAACAGTTTTTTCGTTCAAAAAAAAAGGAATAGCAGGTGCGCGAAAAAAGAACAGCAAGCGCAGGAAAACGAACAATAGTTGTTCCATTAAAAAAAAGGGGAACAACAGGTGTGCGAAAAAGGAACAGCAGGTGCGCGAAAAAGGAACAAAAGTTTTTCCGTTCAAAAAGGAACAACAGGCGCGCGAAAAGGAATAGCATTTGTTATGAACATGTAAAAGACAGAATCCGTGTGATAAGACAAAATGGGAGTATGGAACAGAAAAAAAAAGGTGCTAATTGTAGTTATCTGTCATGATTCTTGTTTTCTAGATGAATTTTTATAAAAGAAAGAAAAACTAACCACTCAGTTGGAAAACTATGTACAGTGTGTACAATATAAACAAAATACATCATTTATGGAGTTGGGGTGGCTAGGTTACCTTCCTAGCCAGCCAAAATCTGCACCATAGGGTCTTTACTTACTTCTTGATAGAAAGAATCTTTTGAAGGTGGCTGGTGGTAAAGTCGTAGCGGGTGTCCGTTGACCAGAAAGGGTGATCCAGACCCATCAATGGTACTCAATGTAACTGTTCCATTATCATGGACTCCGTTAATTTCATACAGCCCTAGCCATCGTGTCTATAATTTCCCAAGAAAGTCCTGAAATCTGGAATCATAGAGGAGCGCCCAGTCGCCTTTCTTGAATGATTTATTCTTGGTATGCTTGTCATGCCAGATTGCTCTCTGTCGCTGGAAATAGTTGTGCACTCTACAATAGACAAGTGTGCTTCATCCAATTCGTTGAGTTGTTGAAGGCGTCATTTATGTGCTTCTGTAAGATTTAGTCCAATTTCCTGGGCCATTCTTAGGGTCTTGATCTTGAATTCGATTGGGAATATGGGTTCTTTACCATAGAATAGATGGTAAGGAGATTAGCCGATGGTGTTGTGTTAGGTTGTACGATAAGCCCATAAGGCATTTGGGAGCTCAGTAGCCCAATTATGTCGGTTTGTTGAGATAGCCTTTGTCAGGATTGCCTCTAGGACCTTATTGGTGCTTTCTACTTGCTTGTTTTCCTGTGGATGATATGGAGAAGTAACTCTGTGCTTAATGTGATAGATTTCCAGGGTGGTGGTGATTCTATGGCCTATAAATTGTGACCCTCCATCAATAATTATTTCTCTGGGTAGTCTATATCGTACAAACAATTTGAAAAGGAATTTGATGACTACTTTTTCTATTGCATTTGGTAAAGCTTCTGCCTCTACCCATTTGGTCACGTAGTTCATTGCAACAAGAATATAGGCCTTTTGATTTGACTTTGGATTAAAGGGGCCGACGAAGTCCAATGCCCATATTTCAAATGGTTCTATGACTAGTTGTGTTTTCAAGGGCATTTCATCAGCCTGACCTAGTTTCCCCATCCACTGATAGCTGTCGCATGTCTGAACATATTTCTTGGCATCTCTGAATATTGAGGGCCAATAATAGCCCATCTGTAAGATTTTGTGTCCAGTCCTGCGATCTACAAAATGCCCCCCACAGGGCTCGTCATGTCCTACTTTTAGTATTTCATAGATTTTGTCCTCTCGTATGCATCGCCAGATCTAGAGATCAACTCCTGTGTGGAAAAGATATCCACTTATCCAAGTGAATCGTGCGCTACGCTAGATGATCAGTCGTCTTTCCTTTGATGATAAATGTGTCAGTAATATTCCCGCTGCTATATAGTTTTCTACATCAGCGTACCAAGATGGTTTTGTGTCGACAACAAACATATGCTCATCTGGGAATTGGTCCTCAATTGTTAATGAGTCGTCTGTTTTTGGGATGCGGGATAGGAATTTTGCAACAAGATTTTCTCTCCCAAGTCGATCTTTGATGGTGATATCAAATTCCTGCAATAATAATAACCATCGAGTGACCCGTCCATTAGTAATTGGTTTATTATCTAGATATCTAATGGCAGAATGATCAGTATACAGGATAACTAGATAGCCTGTTATATAATGACGAAATTTATTGACGGCATGTATAACAGCTAAGAACTCTTTCTCTTTTACTGTATAATTAATTTCGTCTGGAGTTAGATTCTTTCTAATGAAATAAATGGCGTAGGGTTTCTTTTCTTCTTCCTATCCCAGAACAGCGCCTATGGCAATGTCTAAGGCGTCGGTGGAAATTTGAAAGGGTATTTTCCAATTAGGTCCTCTCAACACTGGCGCTGTTGAGATCAGTTTCTTGAGTCCTGCAAAAGCCACATCACATTTGTCAGACCATTGAAATTCTACATTAACTGTCAAAGCATGTAAGGGTGCAGCAGTTTTTGAAAAAATTGGCATAAATCTGTGATAGTATCCTGAAGCACCAAGGAAACTGCATACCTTAGTTTGTGTGTGTGGAGTAGGTAGATTAAGATGCATCATTCCAATACCTTCTCCATATTATTCAAGGCTTGATCGAATTTGTCGCCGTACGGGGTGAAATCATCCATGTAGACTTCAATCCCTTCGCTAATCAGATCATTGAATATGCTCAGAATGGCCCTTTGGAATGTAGCTAGAGCGTTACAAATTCTGAAGGGCAATACTTTGTAGGCAAAGGTACCCCAGGGACATGTGAATGTCATTTTATCCTGATCTTCTGGGGTAATCTAGATCTGATTGTAGCTGTTGAAACCATCTAGGAAAGAGAAGAATTTCTTCCCTGCCAAGGTATCTAGGACCTGATCGATGAAAGGTAATGGAAAATGATCTTTTTGAGTAGCTTTTTAGTTCCCTATAATCAACGTAGATTCGCCACTTCCCATTTTTCTTTGGGACGATGACTAATGAGGAAACCCATCGACTATTTGAGATAGGGTATATAAAATCTGCATCCAACAGCTTTTGTAGCTCTTCTTTAACAATATCTCTAAGGTGGGGGTTCAGTCTTCTTTGCGGTTGTCAGATAGGTAAAACGTCTTTCTCAATATAAATGTGGTGTGTGCAGAGTTGTGGATCAATACCTTTCATATCAGAGTACTCCCAGGCAAAATCTTGTTGGTATTTAGAGAGAGTTTGGATTAGCTTTTGTTGTTGTTTCTCTTCTAGGTTGGCATTAATGTTCAGAGACTTCTCTGGTGCAATCTCAACAGATTTGTTGTTGTGAAAAGTAGTAGTCAGAATTTGTTGTTCCATTAAATCTTCCAGCGGGTCTCCCTGTGCTTCACAGTCTAGAACAACTTGGAGCATCTGGCATGTTGGGTTACTTACAGCGGTTGGGTTGTTAATAAACCCATTGATTACATCATCCTCTAGATGATTCTTGAGCTTGAGGGCTTCTTCCATCGTGAGTGGGGCACGTAGATCCTTCTCTGGATATCGTGGTGGTGGAAATTGCGGGTGTACGATCGTTGGACTAGGTTTGGCTGGAGAATATAAGATGAGGTTCCTTGTAACCCCTCCTATAGAAATTGTCATTGTACCTGATCGACAGCCTATGTACGCATCAGCTGTCACGAACCATGGTCTGCCCAATATCAATGGATTCCCTTCAAGTCCGCTTCTTGGGTTGATGATGAGAAAATCTACGGGATATTTCCAGGAATCAACTAAAATGGATATATCATGTAGTGTGTCGAGTGGTTTGACCACTGATCGATCGGCCAATTGCAACATAATCGGGGTTGGGTCGAAAGAGTGAAGACCCAAGGAATTGTAGGTTTCCATAGTTAGAATATTGATAGCTACCCCCAAATCAACTAGGGTGTTTGGAAAGGAACAACCCTGAATTTGAACTGTTACTATGGGGTTCCCTAGATCTGCATATTTGACTGGTGTTTCTCTACCCAAAATTAGATCAGATAAGGCTCCCACTACATGAACTGTTGATGATGAATTTTTTATTTTTTTGACGGGCTTCCTCCCACATAGCTCCTTGATTATCTTTGCATAGATCGGTATGTCTTGTAGGGCTTGCAGGAGTGGAATTTTGATGTATAAATTCTTGAGTTCCCCTACAATGTCGAAGTCAGGATATACAATGGGTTTCTCTATCATCAGTCTTTCGGGGAACGGAGGGGGGGGGAATTGCATCCTTATCAGAGTCTTATGATTCAGCTATGTTCCTCCCTTGCTCGATTTCTTCTGTTATTACCATAGTCGAGGGTGTTATTGCTGGTTGTTTTTCATTCCCCTGTTCTTGGGGAACATCATTTTGTTCGGGGGAGATTATGCACCCTGATCTTAACTGAAGTTCATTGCATCCTACTGGATTGATTTCCCCTTCTCCACTTTCCATAATCTGGACGAGCTGAGCTGGTCTGTTATTGGGATTCGGGTGGGGTTGGGCAGGTAATTGAGGGCGCAATTGTGATTGGGGTAATGGGAGTGGATTTTGTAATGGGGGTTGGGTTTGAGAGGTCATCCCCATAGGTTGGTTATTCATCCCCATGGGGCGCTACTAGTTCTGGTTCCAATTTGGGTTTTGGGCAATCGAGTTAGGCCATTGTGGAGGGTAGGTATTATTCAATTTTTTCCAGGATGAGGTGGGGTATTGCGAATTGGGCCAATTGGAACTTGTAATCGGTTGATTTTTCCAGTTGGGGTTTGTGGCGGGCTGGTTTGGCCAGGTAGGAATTGCAGGTGGATACTGCTGGGGCTGCTAGTTTTGATTAGTAAATGGTTGACCCTGCCATGTGCTACCAAAATTCTGTTGTTGATTATACTGTCTAGGAAAGAAAGAGGAAGGGTCCTGAAATGTATTTTGAGGCCGAGACTGCCACTGACGACGATGATCCATCAGATATAATGGTTATGTTTCCTCTTCTGCTTCTTTGAATACAACTTTCAACCCTGGGAGTGATGGGCATTCATCTATGTCATGATCCTTGGCACAAATAGCACAAACCCGAACTATATCCAAGGGGCATTCCCTTGGACCATGTTTCTTTCTACACCTGTCGAAAAATATAGCCAAGGTCTACTCTGCTTCTACCTTTTTTTGTTTGGCCTGCAATATGTCCAATTGTGTAGTCAAAGTGCTCGAAATATCTATTTTAAAGTTTTCTAGGAGATTACCAACTTCAGCTCGCATAACACCCCCGCTGGTGATATTGTTGTTTCTTGTGAGGGATGTCTGCATTCCTGACCTAGTCCGTGTACTTCCTCGTGAACACCTGATACACAATAAAACAATGTCTTCATAAGTTTCCCGATAAATGTCACCTTTCCCCATTAAATTCAATTTTTCTACCCATTCATCTTTCATGCCTTTGATCAGATTTGCTTTGAGTACTTCACATGGTAATGTACCATAGGGTGATCTTTGCAAATTATACTGAAATCTTTCGACATATTCTTCTAACGATTCATTTTCTTTTGCAGTCATTTGAAAGATTTCATCTTTTAGATCTCTGGTTCTGCAATAATCATGATATTTTAACAAGAAGGTTTGTTTCATCTGGTCCCATGAATTGATGGTTCCACCTCCCAATCCCATGAACCAGCGTAGGGCTTCTCCCTTCAAGGTAGAGGGGAATAGTTTTAATTTTTGGGGTTCAGAGGTGTAATCATACCCTCTACATAGGACATCAAATTCAAATAGGAATGCATCCGGGTCTTTTGAAATCAATCCATGGAAGGTTGGAAGATTTTGTAAGGGGATTGCTTTCATGGGGGAATTGGCAATTGGGTCAACTATTGGATACTCCAGCATGGAGGTCTGAGGTTGTTGTTGATTTGGTTGTGCCATTTGATCGAAAATGTGCCAAAAATTTTCAGGAGGTTCTTGATCCGGGTATTCTATTTGAAATTGTTGATTATTTGGTCTTCTAAGGAATTTAATTGCACTCCCTTTATATGGGATTTCAGATATGCCTTCTTCTTTCGTAGGAGACTTGGGGTTAGGTGGTGATTGTGGGTATGCCTTGGAAAACCCGCTAGTTTCTCCTATTTCCTCCTCCAGATTATTAGAGCTTCCCACTTCTAAGGGGTTGAGCAGTGGGAGATCTATATTCTGAAAGCTCTGCTCAGTCCCTTCAGTTTTGCTATGAATCTCAGCGTGGGCCGTAGTTGGTGAAACTACTGCCTGAGGGATTCAGGTGGGTCCTTTCCTAGGTCCAACTGAAGCTTGAGATTCACCCTTTTTTATGATTTCGTCTATGAAAGTGCTTCTTCCATGGATCATCGAACCCTGGGTTTTGGTAATTTTTGGTGGGGGTTTTGGTTTTTTCAAGATCCTTCTTTCTAGTCATACACACTTCACACAACAACAAAATAAAACACATATGAAGCCTCTTAAGTGTCAACTGGAGGTAAGCGTTGGCATAAGCATTTTACTTATTACCTGCGTAGGTTCTTACCTTCCGTCTTCAATACCTGGTCCTCCAGAGACACAACCTATGCTACCTTTGACATTCTCCCCGGCAACGACACCAAAATGTTGGTGTCTAAAGATGTCCTAAAAACAACCTTAGTTTAACATTAATTTATCAACCCGGAGATTCGTCTTTTATCTCAAGAATATCAACAAATTCTATGCAGATAGCCTAAAATCGTGTAGCTAAACCAAATATGAGTTCATCAACAATCAAGTTCCTCAAACGTTCACCAAAGATTCTAAGAACTAACGGAATAGAAATCTGATTACTAAGATGTTGTAAAATGGAAAAGAACTAATTAATCTATTGAATTCACTTAACTAAAAAGAAGTAATTGAATCTATGTAGGGACTTGCAAAATTAACTATCAATTATGAATTCTGATTACTGGAAAGGAAATAACGAATTACTCTATCTACAGAAAGAAACAACAATTGTAATCTAATTGGAAGGGACAACTAATGTGACTTTTACCGAAAGGAACAACTAATGTGACTTTTACTGAAAGGAACAACTATTGTGACTTTAACCAAAAGGAACAACAATCATAAATCTAAGGAAAAGGAACAACGTGGATGGAAATGTGAGGATCTGTCAAGCAACAACTTCAGAAATGGAAATCATAATGGCAATCATTAATAACTGATAGAAATGTCTGTCTTCTATACGCAAACAATCATAAAATCATTAGCACACTTATGCATTTATCCTTGGCTATTATAAAAGAGATCTGAATCACAAAATAGAAATCAAACTTCGAACTGATACAATTACAGAATGAGACAGTAGCCCCTTCAGACTGGGCCCTTGGTCTTCAGAAGTACTACTACGAGAAACTCAGAGCACAGAAATGGTAGAAACACTCAAGACTTTCATTGATTCCATAGCTGGTGAAACATTTACAAAAACTGCTTGCACAGAGCAATTCTGAATCTAAATACTTGAATGTGTTTTTTTTCTATTTTTTTTGGATCTATTACCCTCTTATATATTACAATAGTCTGGGTAAATCAAGCTATCCTGAGGATCAAAAGATCCTCAGGATTGCTTTACTATTATAAAGTTACAATATAGAAAATGCATTATCTTGAAAAACTGCTTTGCGCCTAAAAAGTCTTCAACCTCCAATAGCTTGCGCATAGCCAAGATCTCTTTGGTTATCTTTGACAGTTATTTATCCAATTCCGCACCAAAATCAAACCATTCCAATTGTAATCTAGAATCTATTTAATAAAACTTCAATAACAATCCTAAGAGACATATTAATCATGTTCTTTCCTATATATCCCTAACTATCTGAAGAATCAATCAAAATCATATCATGAACTATGGGAAAAAGGAAGATATTTATACCTTTTTCGTAACCCAACACATTTTAGAGCATTTGGTTCACCAACATATTATTACATGTTTTCTGAAAAGAGAGAAAAGCTTGAAGATACTAGAAAAAGAGGCATGGTTATTGGATAAAGTGATGATTCCAAAACCTATAGAATATTTTTTCCTAGTGAAAGAAGAACTATTTTATGTAGAGATGTTATTTTTGATGAACCAAGTTTCAAAATGACATCTATCATTCTTGGTGAGAAATTGCAACCAACCGTCACAGGATCCAATGAAAAATTAGTAGCAAAAGAAAGTGATGATGTCATGACTAGTGATATAAAACTGGAAGAATTAGATAATGCGAGTGGTGGAGATCATTAGGACCATATGAAGCAACTATAGATAAACTAATGTGGATAAGTAAAATGGTAGAGGGTTCAGGTTTGAAAATTGATGATAGATCAAAACTATCTCCTCCTAGAAGATCTATATGAACCAAAATACCAAATAAAAGGTATGGATCTAATTTTGCTTCTTTGATGAGTAGCTTGGTTGATTTTGAACCCAACACATTTTATGATGCTTTATGTTCTAGACAATGGGTTTAATCCATGCAAGAGGAATATGAAGGCATCATGAAACATTATGTGTAGGATTCAGTTCCACTCCCTAAAGGAAAGACAATTATAGGTAGAAGATGGATATTCAATATGAAGCATAATATCTATGGTTCTATCAAAAATCATAAGGAGAGGTTTGTTGCAAAAGGTTTTAGTCAAAAGTATGACATTGACTATGATTCTACCTTTGCACTTGTTTCTCGATATACTACATTAGATGTGTATCCTCCTTGGATACTTGTTTGAATTGGAGTCTTCACCAAATGGAAGTGAAAACGACATTCTTGAATGTTGTTCTGCAAGAAGAAGTATAGATACGACAACCATAGGGGTTTGAAGTTGTTGGTAAATATTATCTTGTGTGCAAGTTGAATAAGGCCCTTTATGGACTTTTAAGTAGTCTCATTGTGCATGCTATACTTATTTTGATGAGTGGTTCCATGGAAAAGGTGTAAATAAATGATCTATTGATGTTAATCTATATTTTTTGTGTGATGGTAATAACATTGTGATTGTTTTTTTATATGTAGATGATATCATTCTGTGAGGAAATGATGATGAATTAATTCATTGTTTAAAGAATGAATTATGTCAATAATTTGAAATGAAGGATTTGGGTCATATTCACTATTGTATTGGCTTGGAATTGTGGCAAGATAAATATCATATCATTTTGAATCAATCCAAGTATGATATGGATATTTTGAAGAAGTTTAGAATGGAAGGTTGAAAACCTATTTCTATGCCCATGGATCCTTGTGCTAAGTTGAGAGCTAATGACTTGAGTAAATATGTGGATGCTAAATTGTACCACCAATTGATTGGTAGCCTTCTTTACTTGTGTAATACTCATCTTGACTTATCATATGCAGTAAATGTACTAAGTCAATTTATGGTAAAATCAAAGGAGGTTCATTGGTAGGTTGGTAAGAGAATCCTTCATTATTTAAGTGGTATTTCTTCCTATGGTATTGATTATGAAAGAGGAAAACATATTTATTTGCATGGCTAGGTAGATGTTTATTAGGTAGGTGATGTGAACCCTAGAAAGTCTACAATGGGTAATTGTTTCTTATTAGGTTTCGGTATGATTTCTTGGAGTAGTAACTGACAAGCTTGTGTTTCTTTGACATTTATAGAGGTTGAATATATTATTTCTTATACTAGGAGTTGTAAAATGATATGGATTAAGAAATTTATTCTTGATCTTGGAATCATTAAGAAGAATCTTATTCTTATTTATTATGATAATCAATCATGTGTTAAGCTGGAAAAAATCATGTGTTTCATGATAGGTCAAAGCACATTGAGACCAGGTACCATTTCATTAGAGACTTGATCCACACGAAAGATATTTACATAGAATATTTTTCTACTGAAGGTAATGTAGTGGCTATACTCACGAAAGCCTCACCTAAGACAAAATTTGAATATTGCAGGATTGGACTTGGTTTTTGTGTACCTAGCACTATCCTCGAGAGGGAATGTTCGAAAATGTGATTCTAGTGCTAGGATTTACTATTTTTTAGTAGTTATTATTGGTCCAATGGATATTTTTATTATCTACATAAATATGCATTGTCTATTATTGTGGAGTTTGTTGAATCTTACTTAGATATGATATATTCTCTTCAACAAAAATTTCACCTAGATTAGAATGTGGAGTTGAGCTGTTGTTGGCTTGAAGCTTTGATGAGATAGTTTATCTATATTTTTTCAAATAACTTTGTGTATAAATTTATCTTGAGCTCAATGGAATAAACAATTCAGTGTGGTGTTGTGTGTTCTTATGAATTATTGTATTTCCTCTTGTTGATCATTTTTTCTATTAAGGGGAAATGACCAACATTTGAGAGAAAATCTCATGGGGAACAAGAAATACTTACCTCGATTTTATAGAGGTGGTTATCCTCTCTTGATATATCATAATATTCTTTGTATGGATTTATATGAATAGATCTAAAGAGAAAACCCAAAATATCTTCCATCAAAGCTCTCATTTAGCATGTTTATTCTTTAAACACATCATCTTATTCATGGAAATAAAAGTAAATAAATATAACTAAAAGATATTTGTACAGAGTTTGCTTTCGTCATATCTTTTTCCTTCCTTTATAAATGATGTGAACCTAGCATCATCTATGACTTTGAAAGATGAAAGAAAAGTAAAATGGCCAGGTCATCAAATAACTTTACATGATCACTTCATTACAACTCAAAAACAATTTTGATAGACAATACATTTGAAATCTCATGCTTTGGACTCAAAGTATGAAAAATAACTAATGTAATGCCCCGAAAGAGTTCTTTGTGGGATAAATTAATAACAAGATCCCAAATGAAATAATCTTAACAATTTCTGAAACAACAGGGTTATGAAGGAGAAAGGAATATGAAAAACAAAGTCAAGAAGAATGATTCACAAATCTTTGGAAAGACCGAACTTGCTTCTAGAAAAAATACCCCTATAGAAAGATCTCTAGCAACCCACTGCCAATCTCTTGAATCTACCTCCTTTTCTCTTTTGTAATATCTTCTTCTTGAAACTATTTTATAGTTAGGGTTTTATGTGTCCCTTTTGGTGCAATGTGTTGGTACCCAAATTTTTGGTAAATATCATGTGTGCCCACAAACAAAGTTGTGTGCACATTTCATTTTTTACGTGCACTCAAGAAATTGCACAATCAATGATATAAGGCGTACGCACTATTCCAAGTTTTTCTAATGGGTGTCAATTCAATTTTTTCCAATGTGCGCCAGTCTGATTTTTTATAATGCATGCCAAAAATTAAGAAGACATTGCATGCATGCCTGTTGGCCCTTGGTTATGAAAGGAAACGGAGAACAAGGAAGAAAAGGTAAAAAGCGAACTTCGTGGAAGACACAATGACTATCATTGGGTCGAAGTAAACAAAAGAACAGAAAAGAGGGAGCGAAGTGCGGAAAAGCAAGCCGTTGGATGAGGAGATCGAGGAGGACATATCAACAAGGAAAATGGACCGAGGACAACTCAGGAAGTGGAAAAAGACATCATTGGATTCTTTAGAGCACCACGCACGAGAAGAAGGAAAGACGGGATGGAGAAGCCCAGAAAAAATGGATCAAGTTGACCTAGGGTTTTAGACACCTAGGGTTTTGGTAATTAGGGTTTTTGACACCTAGGTTTCCACCTAAGGCTATCGAGGAGGGACTGTAATGTATAAATAGAGGTCTAGAGGACCTAGTTTGGGTCAGTACTAGTGGTGGGGATTGATATTGATTGTTGTTGGTTAAGACATTATTGTACTGTGAGAAAGAGGAGTGTTGAGAGTGAGAGCCTTCTGGTATTGTAAGATCTCCAGCTGGGTGCGTAGGAAGGGGGAAGGAAAGAGAGAAGAAGAGAGAGGATCTGCTGACCATGAGCATAGATCAGAACTGTAAGATTTATCTTAATATATAATAAACAAAGTTTTGTGGACGTATCCCTAGAGAGAGGGTGAACCATGTATATTTTGTGTTGTGTGAGTGATTGATGCTTTAATCTCTGTCATTATTATATTGTTCTTTGCATTACTGTGTTAGATTAAGATCTATAGTTGCGCTGAGTAGATATCACTGATAAGTGCTATATGAATACTAATTGTTGTTATACAAGATTCCCCTTGATATTCCCCTAGTTGTAGACATCTCTCTCCTGCAACCCCCTCATAGCTGCTTCGGGTGAGACTGCATTTGCTTCACAGGTGTTGCCGAAAGGGCCGGTAGTTAGGGATTGTTGGTGCGCTCTTGGAGTGAACCCTAGGTCTGCCCCTGTGCCATAAATGGTTCTGTTGTCGGGACCAAAATATTTTTAAGGGAATGTCAAGGTGGTTCCCATCGAAAACAGAGATTCAGAAGCGGATAGAGGATCAAGAGAAGGACTTTGTTGAAGCCCAGATCAAGAACCCTAAACTGAGTACTGAAGATTGGCTACAAATATATATCTTCACCGACATTCATGAGATCTTCTTTGGAGGAATCCATTAGGAGCTACACGAGTGGTTGGCTAGGTTAGCTGACACATAGTTTGAGATCAAATCTAGACCTCCTATGGTTTGGACACTGACACCGATCCAGAAGGTCAAGAGAAATGACAACGTTGTATCCAGAGCAGTAGATCATTGGTTTGATAGTACCATTGGAGGGTATATCACCGAGTTTGTTGTTGACAGAACAGAATCGTATAGCCAATTTGAGAGGTATTTTTTCAAAGGACCCAGAGGAAACTTTTTTCACTTTCTGAAGCTAAGGATCAAGATGCTCTTGCATGAAAACCACAACTTGAAGATACAGTAGATTGGTCAGACCTGAAAGGGCTAATGTTCAAAGTCTCGGATAGTGACAGTGACACAAAAGAAGGACATACATGCAGTGGAAAAGTATTATGAGGGGTTCACCTTGAGATTTTGTTTAAGAAAAACTACGGAGAAGAGGGTTTCTACAGCGGAGAAGAGGTAGATATAACCGACGAAGAGAATCCAGAGCCCACCAGAACAAAAGAAGGGGAAGCTGAAGAACTGTGCCAAAGTGAGCCAGAAGACTCATGAACTGCATGGACTACTAAGGTAAGTAACGTTAATCCTCCTGTTGTCCCAACAATACTTAGCAGTCAGAATAGTCAGAACCACCAGAATCTTCAGAGTATTGTTACTAGTAGCTCAACATCTACTCAGACAAGAAGTCTAGTTAGCTCTATGGCAGATGAAATGAGACTCCCTATATTTAGAGGAGATGGATCTGAAGATCCATATCAACATTGGTTTCTATGTGAAGCCGCATGGAATATTAAAAGTATCACCGATGAAGCCATCAGGAGAACCCAGTTTAGCACTACGCTAATGGATCACGCACTGAGTTGGTATATGAAACTTGTCCAAGGACTGGCACAGCCTAAGCCCCTGAATGAGATCAAGAATGCATTGATTGCAGGGTTTAAGACACCTAAGTCGGAGTCACAATGTATTACAGAAATAAAAGAGATTAAACAAAGGGTAGCAGAACCTGTTTGGGAGTTCGACCAGAGATTCAAGACCCTGACAGGTCGATTAACTTTTCAGATCCCCGATGAACAGAACAAAGAATGGTTCATCATTACGTTGTTACCACACATAAGAGTCCCTCTGATGCAGCATAAGATTGCATCACAAACAGAATCTTTGGAGATCACCATGAAGCTTGAATCAACACCAATGGGAGAATCTAGCTCAGGCATTAGCCAGATCATGAGCCAGCTAACTAGTTTATATCTATAGGTTGAGGATATGAAGAAAGATAAGGGAAAATACAGAAGGGAATATATTTGGTGCATAAGATGTAGATCTGAAGGCCATGATAAGGAACAATGTCCCTTATTTCATGAGTACTTGGCCTCAGGGGCATCGATCCCCTTGAAGCAAGTTAACCTACCCTAGTGCGATGTATGCAGAAATAGGCATCACCCAGGTGAGTGCTACTACATGTAGAAGTATGTTTTGACACCCACAAACTTGTATTGTACAGTCTGTAAATCAGTGGGGCACGATGATCGATATTGTAGAGCTTATGATCTCATGCATGAAAGGTCGAGAGACATATATAAGATTCAAGGCGAAGTACAACAAGAAGGAAACACTCCACAATACAACTCCTCGGGGAGAGGAAACTTCAATCCTCGTGGTGGATACAGAGGAGGAGGATGAGGAGGAGGTATGGGCCGAGGCCGAGGACAAATAATCTGTTAAAACTGCGCGTAGCCAGGACATCTAGCAAGGGATTGTCGTAATCCTTGCACAACCTGTAGTTACTGTAACTCCTTCGAGCACGTCATAGAGGAATGCCCTGTGCTTCTGGATAAACTTTAGGAAAGATGAGGACCTCAGAAGAACCCACAAGTACAACTGATATATGTTGAACCTCATGGAGAATACCCTAGATTCATTGTTATCACTCGAGGAGGCGTTGCTACAGGAGAAGACAGAGCAGCCCAAGGAAAGACTGAAAATGACCACAGAGTCAGGAAAGCTACAGAAAAGACCCCAATGTTTGATGCTAAGAAAGAAATATAGATATTCGAGGAGGCAAGAAAAGAGTTCAAAAGAGGTCAAGGATCCTCACCAGAGAGACAACCATAAATCAAAGAATATGGCATGCCTCAGGCGTTTGATCCGTCTGCATCGCCAACAGAAGGGAAAGAGGTAAGAAAACTCATGGAATTTTTGTGCACTTATGTTAAGTTGATTCAATATAAAGGCATTGTACAAGAATTACAAGATTTAATCAAGAAGTATGAGCTTGCAAAGATAGACCCCTTAATGAATAGGGAAGTGCACCAAATTGGAAAAAGGAGAAGGACAAATAAATAATTACACTTGAATTCTCAGATAGGAGAGTATGAGATAGAATATGTGGTCCTCGACTTAGGGTCGGAGGTCAATGTAATGATGAAGAAGACTTGGGAACTGATGGGAAAACCCAAGATGATATATTCCCCTATCAGGCTTCACATGGCTAATCAGTAAGATGTCATCCCATTTGGCCGATTAGAGCATGTCCCAGTGGACATCGATGGAGTAAGAACCTTTGCAGACTTTGAGGTAATTGAAATTGTTGATGATAGCTTCCCTTACCCTGCATTGTTAGGAATTGATTGGGCCTTCGATAATTCTACTGTTGTTGATCTAAAGAAAAGATGCATGAAATTTGAGAAAGATGGCCTTTGGGTCATTGCACCTTTAGATCTAGATGAGGGTCCACGATATACAGAGCCTATCAGGGAAGAAGACCATGCACTTGAATTGGAAAACATCTACAAATTAATAGCCAGACAACAGGATTATATCAACCCTACAGCCGACGCGAATCTGAGATGGCGAAGTGAGAGAACATGTTCATCTGACTTAGAGGAAGCGTTGGAGAATTGGCAGAACCAGTTGTATGAAGTATTGACAAGAAAATGTGCTAGGCTAACCAGAGAAGTTCGTTGGATCAGCACAACAGTGAGTAAACTACCCACATTTGATGGGTTGAACCCTTTAGAGGACTTCTTATTAGAATTTGAGACAAGCGTACCAACACAAAAAAGGTTTGGACATGGATGAGGTCATGAAATCTACACCAACAAAATGGTGGGGAATGCACAAGGGAAACATCACAGACTGGACACAATGTCGAACTCTGATGACAACGTGGTTTTTAGCACAAGTAGGAAGCTTTGAAGTAAGATACACAGGTCGAAGCTGCCAAAAGGACCACATATGCAGCTACGAAGAGGCCTGGAGTGACATTCCTAGATAACAATGGGTACACAGATTCATCAATACACTAGATACCACCCCGATTAACTGGTACCTTCAAGCAGAGTTGCGCCTCATCACTTCAAAATGGGAAGGTATGATCCACAATTTTATAACCACCTTTTTTTTTTAAAGTGAATTTCCTTCAGTAGATCAAGCACTACAGATGGTGAGACATAAAGTATTTAAGGAGGCATCTGGCCTCCCTTTGGAGAAAAAAGAGGATGAATGGACTGCGCCCCTCCAAAAACTGTAGATCTGCTACAACATTAATGCCAATGAAGATGATGATCCAAGGAAGGTGAATATTGTAGAAACAGAGGGCCAGAGAGATGTGGAAGGACCAAGAGTTGAACTTTCGTTCATTGGACAACCAATAAAGATAAAGAAAGTCAATATTGGGATAGAGGAGACACCAAATATTACCAATGTCAGAGATTACTGGGACACTGCTACCATTGACAAAATCACAGAATTATTGCATGAGTATCAGGACTTGTTCTCGACCAAGTTCACTGATATGAAGGGTATCAAAGGACCTATGGGAGAAATTAGAATACCTTTGAAACCAGATGCGAAGCCAGTCAATCAAAGACCCTACAGATTGAACCCAAAATATAAGGAAAAAGTGAAGATTGAGCTCGACAGAATGCTGGAAGCAGAAATTATTGAACCTGTCAAGGAATCGGAGTGGATTAGCCCCATGGTAGTGCAAGATAAGAAGATAGGTGAGATCAGGATTTGCGTAGATCTCAGGAAGCTGAATGATGCTTGTCTACATGATCCTTTCCCTACACCATTCACAGACGAAGTGTTGGATAACATGGGAGGCCAAGAAGTATATTATTTTACAGATGGGTTTTCAAGATACCATCAGATCTACATCGCCAAGGAGGACCTCCATAAGACTACATTTTCCACAAAGTGGGGATCCTACCATTATACTGTAATGCCATTTGGATTGAAGAATGCCCCAACCATCTTCTCCAGGGTGGTGGTTGAAGCGTTCAAAGAATTTAAGCATAAGTTTTTAGAAGCATATTTTGATGACTAGACTGTTTTTAGTTTGTTGAAAAATCATATTGAATGTCTAAGGCTAATGTTGGATAAATGCAGATAGTGTCAATTTGTTTTAAATTTGAAGAAATGCATCGTCTTCTTGTTGGACAATTGAGAGGGGGGCTGAATTAGTTGTCCCCGTGCTTAAACAATTATGCTTCTTTTAAAATCTTTACAAGGCACTCAAAGATGATCACAATAATGCAGGGAAATAAACAATGGCACATTCAACATCAGTCATATATATGAGAAACAAAGAGACAGATATTTCCCGAGGAAACCCATACAGGGTAAAAACCTCTTTTTCTTTATATGATAAATAATAGTTACATTCTTTAAATTATCATACATATGAGCACCGACTCATAATGAGGCTACAACCTTAGTTTTGCAAGCTTCTACTTGCTGAGAGCACCAACTCTCTGTTTTCTCTAGCACCCACAAGAAGGAAGCACCAACTCCCTGGTTTCTCTAGCACCAACTAGAAGGAAGCACCAACTCCCTGGTTTCTCTAGCACCAACTAGAAGGAACCACCAACTCCCTATGTTCAAGCACCCACTTGAACCTCTGAGGACAACAGTCCTCCCTAGGAACTCCCAACCTCCCTTAAATATGAATATGAAATACTGAAACCAATTACAGTGAGATAGTGTTCAATAACAGCTTACCAGTCTCATCACTGTTCTGCAAGATTTTGCTACTCAGTCTTCCTCACTCTCTTCCAGCATGCATCCGCTACCCATTCTATTCTTCTGCCTTTTGTGCTCTGTGTCCCATTCCCATTTAATGCACCTTTTGTTTCCTATCCATTTCAGTTGTTGCACCTCCTCTTTACTTCCTCACACATGCATTTCTTCACCTCAGCAACAACAACCTCATCACTTCTCTGTGTCATGTTATTATAGCTTCTGTTCACCTTGTGCATGCAATATGTGCAATGATTCTACATCTCTTCATAGTGAGTGCTCTGTCTGATCATCATTACGACTTCTCAACTTCTCTGGTAGTTTGCCCATGCGTTCAGCATCACTGGATGTCATGCTGAGATTCCTCAGCCTCTCTGGAAGTTGAGAGTCTTCGTCTTCTGTGGCACAGTTGAGCTTATCCTTTCTGTTTCAGTTACAGACTTCAACGCTAATCCATCTATCAATCCCCTCTAAGAATAGTCTTCATTCACTGGAAGAAGATTGGAGACTCTTCAGCTCCTCTGGCGATCACACAAAAGTCTCTTCGAATCTTCTGGCAGAAACCATCGATGGTTTCTAGCAGTTACACTATGAAGAGAAACATTAGCCCTTCGATCATACTCAAATTCACCTGCACCATTGGATTGGATCCATGGGATCTTGCATTCATTTTGGCATTTCGACATTCGGCAATTCGACATTCGTGTGACCAAGTGTCTCGACACTCCCAGTCGCGATCCCTGAAACTCTAAAAAGGAGCTTGTCTACACTAGCTCCTTCCCCCATCTTCCACCGATGTGACCACAAGCTACATCCATTTCACCTTTTTGGTATTTTTGCGAACTTATGACCTTCATCGACCCTGATCAACAGTCCACGATCTCGATGAATTGACGGTCCAGATCTCATCGTGAATTTGCATCTCGTTGTTCCTTAGATGGAGGTTCTCGTCACTCCAAGTCGCGATAGGCGAGACTCTGAGATGGAGCTTAGATCAACTGTCCAGAATCTTGGTGTATTGACAGTCCAGATCTCATCGTGAATTCGCATCTCGCAATTCCTTAGATGGAGGTTCTCGTCACTCCAAGTCGCGATAGGCGAGACTCCGAGATGGACTTAGATCAACGGTCCAGAATCTTGGTGTATTTACGGTCTAGATCTCATCGTGAATTCGCATCTTGAAATTCCTATGATGAAGGGTCTCATCACTCCAAGTCATGATAGCCGAAACTCTAAGAATGTTTTGTGATTTCGGCATTCCTGTGGTATTGTTTATTGACTCTCCAAGTCGTGATTCGCGAAATCCTGAAGTGATGTAAACCTGCTGAAGTCACACGTGGACTGACACGTGTCAAATAACTGCCACATGTCACTTTGATTCGTGACTTACACATGCCTGAAATGTTGAACCAGCTTGACACTTGTCATTGCCTGGTTGTGCCACGTGTTCTTAGCTAACGTGGTTTGCTGACGTGTCTGTTTTGGGATTTCGCATTTCACGATTTCGAGACTCATGTTGTAAAGAACCTTGACATTTCCATCTCTCGATATCTAAAATCCTGATAGCCAAAACTCCGAAATGGAGTTGGACCACCGCTTTGATCGTGCACTTTAAAGAATGTGTAGGTTCTTCCTGATCCAACAATGGTCGGAACTTATGCTCAGATATGACGCATGAGATCTGTCCTTCTCTTATGTGCATTCTTCTTGTCTATAATATGATATGACGGTCCTCTTTCTTTCAGGAAATTAAATGGGATCCAACGATCACTGACGCTTCTCCTCCCAAGCTTAGGCATTGTGTTCGACTTTGCGTTAATTCTTCCTAAGCTTACTTTGTCCTTGTTTTTCCTTCCCTGCATACTCTGATCTTGCCATCAGTGACAAGCACATACTGCCTGTAAAGCATGCCAACCATCCTCTGTACTATCTCTTCTGATCTTATCGAGCTTTCTCTGCATCGTCTTCCCAAAATACTTCTGGTGCCCATCTGTTACATTCTTCTTGTACTCAAGCCATCATTGATGTTGTACTTGCCATAAATGATAAGCATACGCTGCCTATAAAACATGCCAACAATCTCCCCCTTTGGCATTGATGGCAACAAAGGCACCCAGATTCTATTCTCCCCCTTTGACATCAATGTCAAAGAGAGAATGCTCCCCCTGAGTTGTTGCAGTATTTTTATGAGGTATCAGATATTCAATCAATCAATACAAAACTCCCCCTAACAGGATGAACTTGCTTAGATGTCAGATGGGATGACACCCAGCTTCTGTCGGAGATAATCAAATGGTGTCTTGTCTAGGGGTTTAGTAAAGATGTCTGCTATCTATTATGTGGAAGGGATATAATTCAACTAAACAACTTTGTTTGTGACTTGTTCTCTGAGAAAATGGTATTTTATTGGGATATGCTTAGTCTTGGAATGAAGAACAGGATTCTTGGAGACACTAATGGCACTAGTGTTATCACCGTGAATTGTAATCAGATCAATATAGTTTACCTTCAAATCTGCAAGAGTTTGAACCATCCACAAGATCTGAGTACAGCAAGTAGCAGCAGCAATGTACTCTGCTTTTGTATTTGATAAGGAAATAGACCCTTGTTTCTTACTAATCCATGCTACCAACGAATATCCTAGGAAGAAGGCACTTACACTGGTGCTCTTTCTTTCATCTACACAATTTGCCCAATGTGCATATGAATAAGCAGTTAACTGAAAATTCTGATTTATGGGATACCACAGACCATAAGTCATTGTTCCCTTCAAGTATTTGAATATCCTTTTGACAGCTACCAAATGACTTTGTTTTGGAGCAGACTGATAACGACCTACCATTCCAACAACTTGCATTATATCAGGACGGGATGCTGTGATGTACAAAAGATTGCCTATCATTGATCGATATGTCCTTTGATCAACATCGAGTGAAATGTCATATTTACTGAGCTTGCAACCAACAACCATGGGTGTACTAATAGGAGAGCAGTCCTCCATCTAAAATTTCTTCAACATCTCTTTCAAGTATTTTTCTTGAGATATAAAAATTCATGCAGAACTCTGTTTTACTTGTAAGCCAAGAAAATATGGCAGTTCTCCTATCATGGACATCTCAAATTCTGTTTGCATAGAGTTATCAAACCACTAAACAGATGATTCATTAGTACAACCAAAAATAATATCATCTACATACACCAAAACAACTAGTAAATTATCACCTTCAGACTTAATGTAAAGGTTACTGTCAACAGTGCATTTCTTGAACCCTTTTTCTTGTAAAAATTTGTCCAGTCTATAATACCAAGCTCGTGGTGCTTGTTTTAGTCCATATAAGGCCTTCTTCAGCTTACAAACATAATTAGGATTATCT